>CM066250.1:5910355-6356978 GCA_033675135.1 Frankliniella intonsa
CCGGGAGCAGGACGACGACGTGCGAGGTCCTGGTCCCACGGCGACGGCGTATCTCCCAGCGAAAGTTTCTTTTTTTTTATATTCTCATCATTTCCTCTGCCGCCCTGCCTCCCCTTTCGTAAAGGAGCCCTTAGATATCGCTCCCGGGACGCATTACGAGGAGGCAGAGCAGGAGACGCAGAGGGGGCAGAAAGGAGGGGGGAGGGGGAAGGGGGCAGACTCGGTGAACTTTCCCATTAGATCGGCAACTTTCCGCTAACAATGGTCTGAACGGTGAGAAAGCAAGCAAGCAAGCGGTAGGTGCAGGCAGGGGCAGGACGCCGCCGCCGCGCCCCGGAGAAGCCAAGATGGCGAGGAAGCCCAGCAGCCCGACATGCTCAACCCGCGAAGCCCAGCAGAGGGCCCGAACGCACACTTTTCCCTAAACTCCATCTACGCCCCACCATTTGCTACAGCAGAAACTACATTAATTTCCCCCTAAAACTATACATGAATTGGGGTCGGACGACAATAATTTGTGAATTCCTCCTTCCCCTGTCCCCCTCCTCCGCTCTGCCCCCCGCCTCTCCTCTCGCCATTCGGCCCGCCCGCGGCGGCTGCGGCTCCGTAATGAAAAAAGTTGTCCGAGCCACTACTAGGTGAAAAATAGTGAGGTGGAGAGGAAGCAACAGAGCCTGTCTGCGCATGCGCGGCGTGAGGTGAGACACGTCTCAGGCGGGTACCGGGAGGGACAAGAAATCATTAGCACTCATCCAAAACCGGATATTTAACTTTTTAACTGTGTGACGAGTGGCTCGACAAAACCGCATGTTGCTACTTTTTTCAGCGAAACCTATGTTGAAATGGGTTTCCTTCAAGGCTCTCTCCCCTCGAGGGATGCGAGCACCGCCGAACGCCACCCCGACACGGGCGCTACGCTACGCCACGCCACCAATATCGGTATGACGTCTTATTGCAGCCCTGGCCAAACCCGTTGCGCCACGTAAAACCATCACAACAAATTGGTGCCTAATAAGATGTCGGGACCCATTTCATTATCATGCCTTCATTAGCAGATAAGCAGACGGCTGCACCTTGCAATCAGGCCCCATCACACAAACCGGAAATATCGGCTCGAAAAATACCCCCCCCCCCCCGGCCCCAACCTCCTAAAACCCCACGGGTACGCTCGCCCTTGTTTTATCATCGTTATTACATTACAGCAGCGATTGAGTTGTGATCGGGCTGCTGCTGCGGTGGAGGCGAGGTGGGCCAGCGCTCCGCATGGCGGTGCCCCTTGAGTGCGACAAGGACAGAGGTACGAGAGCCAGGGGGTCGGGGCTGGTCTGCCTCTTACCTTGCTCTCGTCAGTCACGGCCTCCCGGGTATCCTCCTCGCCGAGGCCGGGCGTGGGCCGGGCGCCGCGATGCAGAGGCGATAGCCGGCTCGGGCCCGCCGCTGACCACCACGAACGCACAAACAAATACACTAACACACGCGCGCGCGCGCACCTGGGCCCGGCGCTGGGCTAGTAGTGGCCCACTTGAAGGTAGGTGGCAGGGCGGTATCTCGGAGGGAAGTCCACCTCGCGGGGCGGGGCGGGGCGGGGCGGGTCACCCAGGCCGACACTCGCCAGCGGCAGCCGCCACTGGTCTGGACCCGCCGCTGCGCTGCACTGTGGGCTGAGC
Source organism: Frankliniella intonsa (assembly GCA_033675135.1). NCBI lineage: Eukaryota > Metazoa > Arthropoda > Insecta > Thysanoptera > Thripidae > Frankliniella > Frankliniella intonsa. Next base: position 5,912,023 of record CM066250.1, read on the forward strand.
ACTGAGCCGGCCCGGCCGCCGGCCGGGCTCTGATAACGCTCTGAAAATCGCGTCCGACTTCCTCGCGTGACGAATGTTTTAGTTTTTAATGTGGAACTGGGCGGACGTCGCCGTCACGTCACGTCACAGCACCCGTGGTGTTCACACGTCACGTCCGCCGTCACCTCGAGAGGCGTCCCGCCGCGCCAGGCCAGACTCTCGGCAAACAGGGACTGGAGGTTGCTGTTCGAGTTCTCGTATTGTGTGTGCGGGGCGGGGCGCGGGCGGGGCGCGGGCCGGGCGCGGGCGCAGCGCCGTGGTGTTTGGCGAGACCCGCCCCGTCCCGTTCCGGGAATGGGTTGAGTTCCGTCACTGCGCAGCCGGGCGCGCCGCGAGGTCGCCCGTGGCGTGGCACCCTCCTGTCGTCGCAGTGTCTCGTGTGACGGCTCGGCTGTGACGGCGTGTCACATACGTCACGCCTGTCTCGCGAGTCGTCTCGTGAGTGAGGCGGGACGGGGCCGGGCCGGGGCGGGGCGGGGCGGCGCGTGCGGCGCGGCGGTCACAACTCGACTGAACGGAACGGCAGCGGCAGCCGCCCGGCCCGGCCCGCCCGGCCCCCCCACCCCACCACGGAGGAGCGAGAGAGACAGACGCACGGCGCGTCGCAGCGCAGCGCAGCGCCGCCGTGGGAAGGACGGAGACGGCAAGAACGGGGCGGGGCGCGACGGGGGCGGGCGTCTCCCCCGCCCCCTCCGACGGTGCTTGTTGCTTCTGCCCCTCCCAGCTCGGGGCGGGGCGGGAGGGGTGAGCAGAGCTCCACGCCGGGCTGCAGCCGCAGCCGGTCAGCACGCTGCGCCCTGCCCTGCACCACCCGCACCGCGGGCTCTCTATTCGACGGCGACCTCTCTGTCGCAGGCACAGCCCCTCCGCGTCAAGCCCTTGTCCCTACATACCACCCTACGCGACTTTTTAGACTATCCCCAGTAGGACTGGCTTTACCAGAGGGTACAGATACCAGTTAAAGCCAGCCAGCCAGCCAGCCAGCCAGCCAGCCAGCCAGCCAGCCAGCCAGCCAGCCAGCCAGCCAGCCCAGCCAGCCCAGCCAAAAGTTTGGTCGAAACTGCTTCATTTTACAATTGAAGCACATTAAAAGAACGGCGGCAGAGTGCGGCTTACCTCCAGAATCCTCGTCGGCGGCAGATGGTGTTGAACAGGCTGGTGTCGCTGCAGGCAGCCGGAGTCTTGAAAACTGCGCACATGATAATTATTCATCAGAATTGAAGGAGCAGAACAAGATTGAAACGACAATGCAATTCAGACTAACCTTCAGGAACATCCATATTTAGTGGCAACGCAGGGCGCTGTATAAAATCACCCCTGCAACAAAAAAGAAACAAGCAATAACTTTAGTGACTATCGGTTGAAAAAAGCTGATTCGAATCTGCAAGAAAATTTGTCTTAGATTGTAATCCAGTACATGGCAAGGCATGTCCTATCCCAAAATTTAGCCGAAAAGAGCACGAAAACGAAACTCTGGCACCCGCGGCGCCCGGATGGGCGAACTATCTGCAGCTGGTAGTTCTAGAGCAGGTTAGAGGGATTCTAGTCCGTAATTTTTCAAATCTCGAATTGCATTAGAATTAAAATTCGTCGAAGATTGCAATTTAGAATATACAAACACACGGCAAGAAGACCACCAAGCTAGCGAATATAGTCTCCAATAACCCCCTCAAGCGCAAAGCTCTGGTCAGGAGTGACCTACCTATCTCAGCAGGTTGCAGAGAAATCACCCCTTAAATACACAAGATCGGCACCGGTAATCCTCGGAAAATGTCTACAGATTGCAAGTCAGTAGTTTTTGAACGAGAAAAACCCCTGAACACTCTCACAAGACGATATAAAGCTTACCTACATACGAGTACCGGCGCGGGCCGCGAGACCGTTAGCTTATAGTCGATCCCGGGACCTCGTGCGGAAGCGACGTTACAGACTTCGCCACCGACTTCTCCCCTGGCCGCGTCTCCCCGACTAGCAAGTAAGTTACCTCTGATAATTTATAATTCTTCCAATCTCCTTCATAAAACCTTAATATTTCGAGAGTTCTATAAACTGATAGCGGAAGTCTAGTCTAATTTGAATGTCCACACGTCCACACCACACCTCAACTGCCTCCAACTCTCCAACTGTCACACCATTTCCGGCTGCATTCTGTAATTGTTTTTAAAGGTTGGTATCAGTGATGAAGCATCCGTTCTGGGCGGCAGTGGCTATTCGGCAATGTGCAGTATAAACAGCGGCATCTTGTTGTTGTAGTAGTTTGACGGTTAAACCCGAATTGTCGTCGCAAATTTTTTCAAAATGGTGAAATTAACTCCGGACCTAATTAACCAATCGATGCAGTATATAAATCCCGTTCGGGATCGTGAGCTGGATTTAAGAGGTATGGCTTTCGAAGTTGTCAACATTCACCCGCCAGTACGACTAACCTCAACATTTCTATCGTTTAATTATACTGAACTTTCTGTTCATAGTTGTATTCTTAGCCTCGCGTAATGAGACTCATAGACTCGCAACTAAATTTGAGAATGATTATTCTGAACTAAAGGGCTTCAGAAGAGTTTGATCTTTTCTGGTATCTGGGCCTTTATGTTTGGAGCTGTTGTCTTTTCATACAAGCATATAATCTAATCTAATTTATTTGGGATGCGCACAACATTATTTCAAAAATTCTCATTCTTCATCAGAGTATTTATCTATTTTGTCTTTTTTCTCAGGCTATAAAATTCCTGTTATCGAAAACATGGGTGCAACCCTGGTAAGTTTTATGATAGATACTGAGCTACTGAAACATTTTAAACAATAGTGTTAGTCATCACCATTTCTATTTACTTTTCAGGATCAGTTCGATACGATTGATTTCTCTGAAAATGATATCAGAAAGCTTGATGGGTTTCCATTGTTGAAGAGACTGAAGTGCTTACTCATGAACAACAACAGAATAGTGTAAGTATATCATTTATCACTTAGTTCTGATTGTGTGTTATTTCAAAACCATGTTTCCTTTTAAAATTTGTTTTTTGTTTTCAGGAGATTATCGGATACCTTGGTGGAACAAGTCCCCAACTTGGAGTCTTTAATATTGACTGGAAATCAAATGCAGGAGCTGGGTGACTTGGATCCATTAGTAAATTTAAAGAACTTGAGCACATTAAGTCTGTTATATAACCCGGTAACTTCCAGGCCACACTACAGATTATACCTAATTTACAAACTGCCTCAATTAAAATTACTTGATTTTCAAAAAATTAAGCTAAAGGTTAGTTGAAATCTTTCTGTATTGCTCTGTGTGATTTTATTATATGTGCATGCCTAACCATTCTGTACTGTATAGGAGAGGGAAGAAGCAAAGGCCTTGTTCAAGAGCAAAGCAGGGAGAGAAATCCAGCGAGAAATTGCAAAGAAGGCTAAGACATTTGTTCCAGGTGCTGGCCTACCATCTGATACTCCTACATCTAAAGGTATCACAATTTTTATTCTTTGTTTTGGAGTTTTTAATGAAATGAACATATCACTATTTCAAAAGCACAAAGCAATGAAACTACATATTTATATTCCTGTTTTCAACAAAGGACCATCTGCTGAAGATCTTTGGAAAATGCGAGAAGCCATTTCAAAAGCCAGTTCATTGGAAGAAATTGAACGGCTCAATCGACTTTTACAAGCAGGTCAAATTCCTGGAAAGAAAGCAACAGGAAATGGAAAAGGTGTTTCCCTCAAATTAAAGTAGCCCTTCTTTCCTTTTACCTTTTAAGATTCTTTATCTTAATCTGCTTTACCCTTTGTTTAAGGTCCTGTATCAAGAGGAGAAGAGGAGGAGGAGGAGGCAATGGATACTAGTCAGTCAACAAATGGAAACTAAACACAGTTAAGGAATCATTTGAGATTTGATGTGCTGTTGAAAGTTGAGGCATTTAAGTGGAATGTAATGCTAGGAAATATGTTTCTGTTTGGTCAATATGTTTGTCATTATTTTTTTTTTGTTTTCATTCCCTTTTTCCCTCTTTTTGTTTTGTTTTGTTATAAAACTTTCCTAATGCATGACCATTTAAATGCTGTCTAATATTGCCTCCTCTGGTAAGTACATAGGTTATTCTGTAGACTATCTTGGAATGGGACATGAACTGTATTGCCTATGTGAATTAGGTAAAAGGTAGTGTGACTTCCAATGTGATATTATCAGTGTTCTCATTGAAATGGTATTATGTCTGAAAAGAACAGAATGACTACACATGTAAAATAAGATTATTGGACTTGTCTCCAAAATAAATTGAGATGAATTGTTTATATATAGTACTTTAATTGTTGAACATGCTTTAGCAAAAGGTGAGAAGCGATTACCTCCAGCTAAAGGGCATGTTCTAGATTTCCTACCTCAATTATTGACTAGCATTTACTATTCTACACATGTAGAATACACATATTGTGTGCAACTCAAGTTGCTTGGACATCAGAAATTCAAACTTGCCCTTTCACAAGTCCTGACTTTCTGAAATGTTTTGAGTTACAGGATGCTGCCATCAAGTGAAAACATTCAGCCTGAAGACTTAACACACTATATGAATTAACACAGCATATTTTGGAACTTGGTTTCTATTATGTTAAGCACTGATTAATATAAGATACATATTAAAAATTTAACTATTTATTTTGAGTTATTTTTCCTAAATTTGTGCCTACTGTACACATAGATGTGCAAATAATGGGATGCGATAGGAGCATTGCTGTGGTAGGACGCTCAAAAGGTGAAATGCGGAGCAATGTATGCAAAAGCTGTTCCAGTCCCGCTGAATATTTGGTTCTATCTATTGGTGTCACTTCGCCATAGATGATTTTCATCACAAGACTTGCCAATGTCTGTAACAATGAATAGAAATTCTAGATTTTTTGAAGTTTTTTGAAGCTACTTATTTCAACATTAATTGAACCATTTCAATTACTCACTGGAGCTTCAAACGCCTTCTTTAAAGTCAACATCTCATACAATATACACCCAAGAGCCCAAATGTCACTATGTTCATCATACATTTGGCCTTGACATAGTTCTGGTGAAAGGTAAGATGGTGTACCCAATACAGTACTGGCTTTGCTCTGACTGAGGTAATAACAATGGATTAAACTTCATTGCATCAAATTTATACAGAGTACCAGCAGAACATTTACCTTGTGAGCACTTTAGAAATTCCAAAATCACCTATTTTGAGGATTGGCATACTGTAGACACTTGGCTCGTGGCTAACAAATATATTATGTGTTTTAAGATCTCGATGAAGAATTTTTTGACTATGGATGTAGTGTAACCCTTGCACTATTTGAGAAAACATCTGGAGGACTTCCTGTTAATAGATAATACATTCAGAGTTGAATAAGAGTTGTTTTTAAAATCCTCTCTTTAAAAAAAAAAAAAAAAAAATTATACGGCCTGTGGTAGATGTTTTCCTTCTTGAATTTGAATCAAATCATGAAGACTGCCCTTGTTGGCATACTCCATCACAATCTTGACCGAAGCATCATGAATAAAATTAGCAAAGTACGCCACAATATTTGGATGTTTCAGCTTTGATAGCACCTTTACTTCATTCAGTGTTGCCTGTCACCAAGAAATGTTATCAGTGCTCCCTCCATGGCACAAGTTTTTACTCGCAAATTGACTTTGTAAAAGTACCTTTTTCTCCTCATCAGTAAGATGGTCTATTGCAACTTCTTTGATTATGACTAATTTGTTATCCTGTTTGTGGCGATGTAAGGTCACTAATCTGTTACATAGAACCAAGGTATGAGTCCAACCACCATGTGGTGGTTGGTTTTTAAAAAACTAACACTTAAGAACATGTTACTATCGACTGCTGTAAGGTCCACAAAATAAGAAAAACAAGAGGGGAAAATGTTGGTCTCTTACCCATGAGATCCTCTTCCAACAACTCTAATCTTTTCATAATGTTCCATTGATGAAGTCTGGTCAATCAACAACTATTGTTGACTTGTTGACATGGCATGGATGTGACAGAGGGGGGAGGGAAGGGGGAAGAAAGGATTGGAAATGGTTACCAACACAACTATGAAGTAGGAGAGATATTTTTGAAAGTGAATGAGTGTTTTGACATATGTACCTGAGAATTTTACCATAGTCCATATTTATTAAGACTAGTACATCCACATAAATGCAAAAGAAACAACATTAAACTAAATATCAGTAGCACACAAAACACTTGCAAACAAAAGCTACAATCGAGCGATTTGAATACATTGCAAAGAGACGATAACAACCAACCAAAAACATAAAAAGAACTAATACATGGTTTATAAACAATGTAAACTTTTTTTTTTAAGTCCAGAGAAGTCCATGGTACACTGAATTTCCCTTCAGTAACAGAATTCACAACACTGGCTTTTCAACTTACTAAAACACATATAAAAAGTATTAACAAACAGTATGATTTCCAGTTTTATTTCAAACATTTTGGTAGGTACAGAAATTGTACAGATACCAGAACCAAGAAAACTGACAGGTACCTAAGTCAAAAATAACTAGTTAATGGCACAATTCCTTAAAAAATAATAGGAGGCATGTTATTGTGAAGAAGAAGGGGAAGAAGTAATTCTTTGGTATAAAAAATTATATGACTGATTAATTTTAAAATTAAACATAAAGTAAAGTAGACATCATGAACACTCCCCAGACACAGTCGCAAGATTGAATGTTCATATCACATACAAAGTCAGGTCTTCTCATCACCGTGTACTGGGAAGATCTTCTTGGTGTGAACTGTTTGAAGATTCTCCTAGATTTGCATTATAATTTCCCCAAAGTGTTTTAGCTAACTTCTTTTTCTCTCGCTGCTGCATGACCTCGGGATGAAAATCTTTGCGTCTTCTGTTTTGGAACCAGTAATCAACATTTTGCCTCATAGGCTGAGCACCAATACTCCCTTTCAAAGTAGAAAAAAATTCAAACTACTGCAAGTACACTAAAAATGGTAACAATAAAAAATTTTCACACTTAGTTTGGTGATATAACTTACCTGGTGTATTAGGCACCATTGCAGCTAAAGTATCAGCATACTCACGCATGAGGGCTCCACTTGGGTATCTATCCTGACGATACCAAGATTCTAACTGCAAGAGCTGTTCCTGGTTGTAAAGTACCCTCTGGCGAAACGGACGACTCGCACTGGAACTACCTGCTGTTCCGACATTATTGCTACCATGCTGAACTACTTGTTGTTGCAAAGACTGTGTTTGGGGTAACTGAGGATGGTGTTGGTTTTGAATGTTGGTGCAAACTCCTGAAAAGGATTACTTCTTTTAAAATTCTAATATATCTTTGGGGGGAAAATTATAAAGGGTCCTCATAAATACCAGCATACGAGGGGCTGTGAGAAGAATCATCCTGCATTACTGGCATTACAAGCTGACTGAGACCATCCAAAGAAGTTATCTAGAAATATTTTTTTTAATTATGTCACATGAACCAGGTAAATGTTACCACTATGAAAACTGACTTACTGTTCTTGCTACTGCGTATTGATCTGAATTAATATGAGAGAGATCATCTGATCTAATTGGACAATCTTGATCAGGAATTGTTCCTTCATCGGCACTTCCATTTCCCATACTGCCATCAAGATCCTGTTACAGAAAATGACATAATAAAAACTTGTGCAACAAGATAGTTATAATTCACTTTTCTGACTTGACGTGACAGATGCCTTACAGATTGTTGATATTGTGAGGTGTTTTGATGCTCTGATTTAATTCGCTTTATGTTAATAGGAGAGATTCTGTGGATTGATGAAGTTGCGTCTTGATCAGTTGAAGTCCCATCATCATCCAAAGACCGTCTGTTCCCATTGGCAATCTGCTACATAAAAATAAAATTTTTCTGAAAAACAGCCCAATTTTTTCAGAATATGTGTTTTCTTTTTTTAAAATTTAAAACCATAAAGGACAACCTTTAAGGAGCTTATGGTCGAGGTGTTGTTGTCAGTGAGTCCTCTAATATGAAGTGTTTCAGCAGTGCGTAAAAAGCCTGGTAGTATATCATGGTTCACTGTCACTTCACCATGATACATGAATCGTACCAAAGCTTCCAACTCCTGGTACCTCACATCTTTCAATATAATTATAGGATGGGGATGACTGCTCTCTTGGAAAAGTTCCTTAAATGTGATGTAATTCCAGTGAGTAACAGAATTTTTTGGATTTGGAAATGTGCAAGGCATGGACTGTTAACAGAATACAAACCTGGAAATATGTGGAGCAGGCTGAGAGGACAGCCCGATGAGCACGTAAAGACCGACCCTCACAGGCAAGAGTCACGTCTACAAGAAGCTCTCGATCAAGAAGAGTTCTCAAGGCTTCACTCAATTGTTGTGAGTAGCTTGACCATCTCAAACAAAAGTCTTGAAGCTCCGACATCTTACGTTTTTTTCTTAAAAAAGGAAGTTGGATTAAAAATAATATTTTGAATAAGAATATGTAAATTAAACAGTGCCACTGTGATTGACATGCCAGATTCTAGGATCATTGAACACTGATGAAAGTAGTCACCCTTAAGTAAACAAAGCAATTTATGTATGAATAAACTTCAACAAGAACTTTTCTGGAAGTTGTGAAAATTTAAATCATACATCAGACATTATTTAACAGAAAAATAATTTTAGATATGCAACAATATAAGCTGACACACCAAAATAAACTACAACAGAGTTCCACTAGGTCCTTTACACACTATGCCAAACTCTCATCAGATTCTCAAAGAAATAGGTTAAATAAAATAAAAAAAATAAGGTGAAAAAATTTGGAAGCTGCACGATAAACGCTTAATGACTTACTTACATTTGAAGCAGAAAAGTCATAAAAGTAAGGGCGTGCTCGACTACTTGCAGGAATTTGTTCGATTCTGGCCTATGTAAACAAATACCCTTCTCACCTTCCCCACAAAATGTCACACAAATCGGCGTCAGGAGCGACGTAAACAGGCTCGGTTCAACTTCAAAAGCCAATATTCGCTAGGTGTTCTTCTCAGAAAATCAAAATAGAAATATGTTTACATCAATGCACAGGTACACCTTGATGAAATTTGTTCGTCTGCTGCCTCCTGTCCCTGTCACTATCTCTCTTCCACCTCCCTATCCTTACATCACGTGATACAACCCGCATCCGGCCGGCACATAAGAGGCGGTAAGATTTAATTGTATTTTGTCGAATTGACGGGACAGCAAAGGTTGACGTTATCGTGCAATATATAAGGGACATAATATACTGTAAGATCGAACATTCAAATGGAACACGGAGCTTCTAGTCCAAGGGCATATCAGGTAATATTTTTGATGGGGTGTGGGTCCAAAAAAAAGGAAAGAAAGCCACTTTCTCCTGTCTACTCCATCTTATGTTACCATGACAACAGAAAGAAATTACCTGATGAAGTCCGATAGCATTGGCTTACAAAATTTTTTAAATGAATTAAATGTTTTAATCATTTATTAATTAAAACAAAATATCTGATCATGTCTATCACAACAATGAAGTCAAGGAATTCAAACTCAAAGATGAGTGATGGTAGTGTATTGATGGTTTTCAGTGAATGACGGTTCTGTCCATGTTCAAAATGCACATCTAAAAGATTTTCGTTTATTAGAAAAAAGGGTCTGTTCCACCTTGGACGTGGCCATGCTGCTACCTAAGAAGTTACGCAAACCAGCTACCTATGGGAAGGAGGTAGTGACGCTCAAGGGTCCTGATATGGTACGAAAGTTGGTGGTACCTGGCCCAGAGCCAAATATTCACCCAATTTACTTTGATAAAGTTGAATTTTGTCGACTCAGGAAGCAATCAAAGGTGAGCAGTGTTCATACAGAAAATATTATCTCAAATTTAATACAACACATATAAAACAGATTATGTAAAAAAGAAATATTCAGTTCCTAAACTCTCATCAAACTTAAGGTTTTGACGCCAGAAGAAAAGTTGAACCAACAAGAAGCTGCTGAAGCAGCGCGTAACAAATTAGAAAAAGAAAGTGCAGAAAGGAAAGAAAAGCTGAAATCCTTTGAAAAACACAGAATAAAAAGTGTTCGTCTTGCAGAGGTAAGTATAGTAAAACCTTTAACACAATATGCTTTATGAAAACATTTAGAAAATTTTTCTTTGAACAGCTTGAGGTAGATGCTGAGCGAAAGGCAGCTCACTTACTTGCAAGAGCACGAGAGCTACAGCAAGAGTCTCAGGATGAAGTGAAATGTGCTAATAGACTCATAATTAGCACTAAGTGCCATGCAATTAGATCTGCGCAAATAGCTGAAAAGCAACTCATTCAGTAAGTGTTATTGGTATGATTTGGGCAATAAACAAAATTTCTTGACAATAATTGGATAAACTTTCCAGGAAAGAATTAGCAGCTGAAGAGCAACGCCTTGACAAAATGATGGAGCAGCAAAGAATGATAGGGCTCAAAGAAGAGGAGAAACGCAAAGAGGAAGAATCTCTTAAAAACCAACGTTACCTGCAGGCTTTATTACATCAAATTCAGGAGAATGAGACAGAACGCATTCATGAAGCAGAGCGAAAGGAGGAGGTTAATTCAAGCTAATGAAAAATGAGAAAAAAATTTAAATGCAAATCTAATATAGTTGTTTCACACCTTTCAACTCACTCTTTTTATTTCTTAGGAAAGTCGTTTGATGAATGAAGCAGCAATGCAGGTTCAATTAGATGAACTTCAAGCATACCGTAACAAGCTTGAAGAACAAGCAAGGACACGTCAATATCTGTCGCAAGTGAATGAGCAGCTTAAATATTTCCAAGACTTAGAAAGAGAAGAAAAGAGGCAGGCAGAGTTAAAAGTAAACAATCTAGTGATCTTAGCTGGTAGAATTAAGTAAAGTGAAATATATAACTAAATGTAGTATTTGCATTTAACAGGTACAGAAATTTATGGCTGATAAAGCAGCACGGGAGGCAGCCTTGGAGGAAGAACATAAGAAGAATAAACTTGCTAAGGAATTGGAAATAGCTCGTTTACGTGCAGCTCAGGAGAGAATGGCAGATCTTAAATCCCAACAGGATGAACTCAAGGCATTAAGAACACAGGATGAGGTAAGGACAAGAAGAAAAATTTCTCTTAATCTTGAGACATATTTTAATGTGGTATCTTGATTAAGGTGGAGCGTGAATGGAGGAGAAAAGAAAAGGAGGAGGCTCTAAAAAAGGCCAAGGAAGAACAACTTCTTAAACAAGCGAGACAAGAGCAAATTGCCCATCGCCGAAGTATGCAGGCTGTTGAGATAGCCAGAGAGAAGCAACAATTTGAACGTATAATAAGATCTCAACGATTGGATGCAGAAAGAGAAAGATTGGAACAGATCAAAAGACAATCTGTGAGTGAAAGTGATACGATGATGACTAGGTTAATTATTTTGTTAAAATTGTTAGGGTAAAGTGTTCACTTGTGGTCTTAAGGGTTTGGAGGCATACCGGACTGCCATACTGGAACAAATCAACGAAAAAGAAAGGGAGAGGATCCGTATGAGAAAATCAAAGTTTCAAGATGGAGAGGCACTACGTGCGGAGGAGGAAATGAGGAAACGAGAACTAAAATTAACAATGAAGCGAAAAATTGGAGAGCTCAGGTATGGTATGCTGAACGTGAGTTTTAAGCCTATGAGTTTCCATAAACAAATAACCAACCCTTTGCTTTTATCAGGGCCAATAAGGTTCCAGATACATATATCAAAGAGATAGAACGTCAGTTAAAGCTTACTGACATAGATTGAATTTAAACAAGTGTGAGTATTACTAAAGAAGATGAAATCAGAATTATTTTGGATGTGAAGGAAGAGTTTCAATTCGATTGTAGTTGTAGAAGTACTAGTCACAACTCACCCTCCTTCAGCCCACCTACAAACTATGAACTGAGTCCAACTGTTTTCTTTTCTGTTTTGTTTTTCAAGTTGGACCTTTTGTGACCTAGCAGTAAACAATCCTACTCACTTTTAACACAAATTGATGTTTCTAGAAAAAGGAATTACATTTTAGTTAAGGTACTTGATTTTATTTACACATCAATGATAAACATGCAAAACAGCAAAGACTGGAAACATTGATAATATTGTCAACTTAAAAGGTAAATGGTGAAACAATTAAAAAGGCAGGTTTCAATAGAGAGAGACTTATGAGATTTCCTTAAGATACCTAACTTGCACTCCTTAAACTTAAAAGATTTATTGATACATAAAAATAAGATTAAATACTACAATGATGACAATGAAACCAACCTGATTGCTTTGTATGTAAATATATATTTAAGTAAAATTTTAGTGATCATTTAGACTTTTTCTCCCAAAATTTTACTTAAGTTATCACGGAGAATCTGCAATTTCATCCTTGTTTGAGAATCCAATGATTCTGCAATGCCAACTGGACAAGGACCCTCAGTAGGCTGGATAGAGTAAACCTCCTAAAAAGGTAAAAATTACATTTTTTTTAAATTTTAGGAGTACAGTCCAAACTTAACAATTTTGAACGTGTACCAGCATTACTTACTGCTCCATTATTGAGGGGAAGGCAAATGTTTGGTTCAGTAATACTTGTTGTCATCATCAAGGGACTGCCAGTTAATGATATGGCCATTTCTCCTTGACGAGCATAACGTTTTAAGGGCATGGGACAATATGGATCACATTTAGGGGTCACAGCTGTCAGAGTTCTGTCTGGTCTATTCAGTGGTGTCTATAAACAAAATTGAAAATAATATGGTGGTAAGTTTAATTTAATACCTAAACCAAAGCAATTAATGAATGTGATGTGGCAATACCTGATATTCAGTAATAACTCTAGTCCTGTTATCCCTAGGCTGCGAAGAACTGCGAGTTAACCGACGTGTAGATGATAAATCTGAAATTGAAAGGTAACATTTACAGGTCTATTTAGAGCAAGAGGAATTTTTTTTAAATAGCTAATCCACACCTGGTTGTATGGCTGACACATCAGACAGCGAGCTAGTCCGTGTACGGGTGTGCTTAGTTCTGGCACGAGATTGTCTTGTAGGTTTAGGGTCAGGTGGTGGCATAGGCTTAAAAGCAGTGCTTGTCACTAGACCTTTACCTTTGACAGTGGATGTAAGAGTCGAGTCAAAAGAATCAATTGAATCAATTGACTCTTTATGGCGCTGTAAACATGACATGATTAGATAATCTCCAATTTTCGAAAATACAAGAGGTCTTGAGTAACTTACTTTGTCTGCACCTCCAGGAAGGTTTGCCTCGGACTCAGGTATCTGGCCTAATTGCAACATAAGATAGCGATCGAAAGATTCCATTTCCTCTCGCAATTTTCCCTGCATTTTATGTTTCCGTGTTTCCACTACATAAATAAAACATTTAACGAATGTTAAAACAAACCGTGAAACATTTGAAGGAAGTACTGAACATTTCACCAACAAAACTTACATTCATTATCAAAATCCATCAACCAAACATTCCAGTGTCGTTCGGTTTCTGCCGTCCTCTCGGGACTTGAAGCAGCTTTCGACTTGGCTGCGGTGCCTTTCTTGGCTCTTGTTCGCACCATATTATCTAGTCTGCAGGATAAAAGATAAATTGACGTACAATACACAGCGTAAACAACCAGGAGAGGTGACCATGGGATGGGTTAGGATAGGACGGCAGGAAGGCAAAGAAAGTTTTGACGTCGGCGAAATATTTTTTAGACGCCCAGAAGTTTTCAATAACCGACGGAAATGATAATGATAACATAAAATTCAATTAAAACGACATACTCATGAAAATTTATAAAAAGAAAACACCGTTCAAGGCCCTTCCTGTGCCGGTCCGGGGTCCGGTGTGCCAACCGCCAAAATTTCGTTTGTATGATCGTTGTTCTTTTGTTGGTGGTGCCCGTTGCCTTGTATGTTTTTGCGTACAGGTGACTACCAAGCAGACGATCCAAAACTAGATCTAGAAACAGACGAAAAGCAGAATTTAGCTGAAAGAAATTAGTATTGTTTTGACAGTGACGATGGAAGAAAGAGAGATAGGAAAACTGAAAAGATTATAACTATAGCTCTAAAAACCCCATTTGTTTAGAAACTATTTTGATTTTAAAAAATTGTTATATGTGTCTGCCAAATTATTGTTGCAATATTCATTCTAGCTTTTCTTGTGGAGCCGGACCATTTGTCATAAGGTTTGCTAGATAACTTCCGCTCTAAAATATTATTAACCATAAAGTCACGGAATATTGAAAGCAATAATGTCCAATTCACTTGAAGAAGTTAATCGCTTAGGAGTGTCAGTCATTGTTTCACTTCAGAATACGTATGTAATCTCCCTCTTTAATATTTTTAAACACTCATTCAAAATATCTCATAAATTCTTTTGAATTTGCCTTACTACAGATTTCCTGGTTGGGATGAGTTTTTCCATGCTATTACGGAGCTAGGAAATTCCACTCATTCCTTTACACTTCTTATTCCATTAGCTGCAGCTCTCGATTTGCAACTGGCCTGTGATTTATTGGTCGTTTGTATTCTAGGGGAATGGTCAAATACCTTGCTAAAATGGTAGGAAAACTAATTAACAATACATAGTTTGATAATATGGTGCCTATATTTGAAACCTTACTATATTTTTCACCTCCAGGTTTTTGATGGAAGGCAGACCGTATTGGTGGGTCAGAGAAACAGAAATATACAAAAAGTATGAACTCCCTCTTCCAGTACTGCAGCAAACCTCACACACATGTGAAACTGGAGCTGGTTCACCTTCTGGTCATGTAATGCATTTTGCAGTTGTTGGATTTGTTCTGGCTAAGTGGCTCATTGCCAAATATGAAAGCCGTTCAAAGTAAGATAGTTTAAGAAAAAGGCGTGATTCTTGTTTTAAAAAAAAAACATTCAAAATTTTATGTTTTTTAAGAAAAATTAATTTTTTTTAAATCAACTTTTAGATTTCCTAGACCTAATGCACCCCTCTATCGGAAATGCATTTGGTCCCTCTTTGCTATGATGCTGATCATCGTCGCTCTTTCAAGGCTGTATATTGCTGCTCATTTTCCCCACCAATGCTTACTGGGTGCTGCCCTTGGTATGTTAATAATTGTTCCTAATAACAAAATCTTGTATAATAAACATTAGTGTCATAAAAGCATTTTTTAATTTTTCTTTCAGGAATACCTCTTGCTTGGGGACTCACTTCTGAAAGCAGCAGTGTGTGTCGCTGGTGGAAAAATGCTAGTCGTGGAAAATTGTTAGGAGTTGCTTTACTGCTAACACTCGTGGCATTTGGTGGATACTGGCTGCAGAAAGCAGTAGGCATAGATCCACAGTGGTCAGTAAAGCTAGCTTTTAAATGGTGCAAGTCTGAACGAAACCTCCATGTGTCAACAACAAATGTATTTTCTCTTGTTCGAGATTGTGGCTCAGCTTTTGGGTTTGCCATTGCATGTCCATTCTCTAAAAGGTAAGTATCACAAAAGCTAGTATTTAAGATGGCAAATACTTTGTTTCTAGAAATTTATTTCAATCAATCTATCTTACCTTTCTGTTATGTTGCAGATTAATGAACAAACGTTTAAGCATTCCTTTTGGGATCCTCTTGGCCCTACTACTTAATGTAGCAGTTCGAAGTGTCCAAAAATCCATCCCTACAGCAAATGTCATCACTTTCTTCTCTGCTCACTTCTTTCTGCATGCCAGTCTCCCACTTCTTGTGCTACTGTATTTTCCTAAACCTAGCAGTGATCCGGAAAGAAACAACTCAGATACCAATACAAGACAAACATTAAATCGTCAGTCACGGGCCAAGAACGACTGATATGTTCCGGTTTTTGTTCGGTACAAAAGTCAATACTGTTAGACATTCCTATAAATCCAAATTGAAGAATGTAACCTTAGCTCATACCAATATTTTTTGTGGGATGATAATGTCATAAATATGGCACAAAGGAAAGAAATTTTTATGTGATTGAGTCCATTCAGCAATTTTAAGCCACTGGAATAAAAGTATTGTTGACAGGTATGTAAATTAGAAGTGTTTATTGCTGTTTAAAATTTTTCATTTCTTCATGGCCTTGCTTTTAATTGTTAATTGTTAAATTGTTCTCAGGACAAAAAGAAATGATTTCTTTAGTATTATTGTGTTAAAGGTGCCATTATATACTATGGGTGCTCAGTCTAGTCAAAATGTTTGAAATTTGATATAAACATTCCACTTTTGAAACAAGTTGCTTTCTTTAGTTCCTAAATTTGCATCTGTTCATTTGAAACATGTAGTACCTGCAGAAGGTAAGTCTGTGATCAATTGTGAGACTTCTTGGATTGTATGGTTTATTTACATCAATTTACATAAGGTAGAAAAATATGAAATTGATGATATCAAAATGTACATTTAAAAACATCAGCTCTGTAGCTGATTAAAGAGGTAGAGTAGATCTTTACACCATTTAGATGTAAGATTGAGAAGTACACAGGATCTACAGAACACTCAAGGAACGGTAACTGGCTGGTCATATTTTTAATTTACAAATAGCATTTAAATATGAATAATTTACAATTTAAAACAAATGTCACTTTTTCCAGTTAATGGAAGAGGTACCTACACTCCATTCACCTATTTACAATATTCACACTAAATCTGAGACTAAGAGCCACATTATCTGGAGCCCAAAATCTACTTAATTCTAGAAACATCTGTTGTTTTAGTTCATTTGAATAAATCAGTCTCTTTTTACCCCATTCATTAATTTATGCAATTTAGATAGAAAGGATACGCAGAGAAGAAATGCCATACAAGGTGGGCCACATGAAATGTGTACTCTAACATACACCCAAACTTTCAGAGTAACTGGTTCTAGACTACCAACACAATAATTTACTTCAATTTCCTCACATTTTCAAATAAATATCACCATTTTAAGAACTGCTAATCGTTGCTTTTTCCTCTTTTTTTGTTGTTTTGTTGGTAGGCTTAAATCTAAAACAATATTGCAGCAAATATATTTTGATGACACATTTGTGTGTGCGTGTTATGGAACACGTTAGTCTGGATCACGCGATGTACTAAAAAAATTATAATAAATTAAGGTATCTAGTGGTGAGTTCCTACCGGTCCTTACACGGTACCGTGCTGCCTCGACTAGACCTAGTTACACGAACTACACAATCGGAGGGAAGTTCACTTTGACCTCCAGTAGTTTGGAACTCCCCTTTCGTCCGTTGTCGACGTTCGTTATCCACATCAGCACATCGCTAATATCACATTTGAAATTAATCTTACCTCTTAAATCTGGCCACCTGAACACGAGGAAGCCTTTGCACCTCTTTGAAACTTATGTCACTTTTTACCCGATTGCGTGGACCGGGGCCCCTGTCGTAGATCGTCTGCTCTTCCTTCCGGGCTCTGAAGAGCCGTGCGGTCCGTCCGTCTCTCACCGGCACGTTCTAAAGTTTGTGGCTGTTGACGATATAAGAGATCCAGTCGACGGTATGCGCCACCCGGTGGTAGATACCGGGCTGGCCCCGCTGGGCGCACGAGTATCCCGCCGAGACGATACCGATCAGGTACCAGCGGCCAGTCTTCTCCATCATGAGCGGGCCACCCGAGTCCCCCTGGACAGCAACGTCGGATCAGAGTTGGTTCACACATATTTTTTTTTAAAGGCACTTTGAAAAGGAAGGCTGTTCACTCACTTGACAGGAGTCCTTGCCACCGCCCCTGTAGCCCGCGCACATCATCTCGTCGTAGATGATGACGTTGATGCCGTTGCTCTGGTGCCACTTCTCGCACAGCCTGTTGTCGATGACGGGCACGTCCACGGCCTGGAGGGTCTTGGGTCGCAAGCGGGAACCTACGGAGCAGAAACCCACGACATAAGAAGAATAGGAAGGAAATTAAAAAATAAATTTAGAAAAAAGAAAAAAGAAAAAAAGATTCCTGAAGGTTTTCAAGGCATTTTCATTTTGTCGATATGTGGGCTGCACGCTCGCTGCACGCTCGCTGCACGCTCGCTGCACGCTCGCTGCACGCATTGCACACACTGACCTGCCTGCAGCGCGCCCCAGCCGGCCGCCCAGCCGTACTGGCCCAGGAAGTCGGCGCCCTTCTGCGGCAGGCAGATGGGCGCGATGTGCGGCATGTACTGCACGGGCCGGTCCAGGCGCAGCACGGCCACGTCGTAGCGGTCGGCCTGCGGCGTGAACTTGAAGTACGGGTGCACGCGGATCTCGCGCACGCCGAACGTGTAGGCCGGCAGCGGCTCCACCGCAGAGTTGATGACGTAGTCGCCCAGCGTCACCTGCACCTGGCGCGCCGACGCCCTGCGGAGCGTAGCGGAGCGGAGGGGTTGTTGGATTTAAGTTTGGTAACTGTGTAACCCTGACAACTGTATCCGGTTACATTTTCGTTATTTTCCCCTGACCTATTCTGTATCCGATAGTAATGAATAAACCCGAGCTGGATGAAGATGTGTCTCCTCAGTTTCCCCATTATTACGATTGAATCCTGGACTTTAGACTACCTACTGCCGATATAATCATCGCGGGCAGCAAGTCTAGCTGGCTGATTGTGCAAATATTGAATATTTATTACCTGGCGACGCAGTGGCCGGCGGTGACCACGTGGTACCGGTTCACCAGGGACCCCCCGCAGCGAGAGGAGCCGATCCGGATGTACGCCTGCAGAGTATGCAAACAATGCGGTTTTATAGATGATAGAATTCAACGAAAAGTGGACGTGCAAGTGACTCGAAGGCCACGCGCCAAACTCACCTGCCATGGGAAGCTGCCGAAGCCGGCCTCGTCGCCGCCGACGATCCGCCGCTGGGCGCCGAGGCGGCCCGGAGACACGCCACACCCTGTAGGGGTGAGGGAAAGAGCGTTGCAGAGTACGGGGGTAGGCGGAGAGCCGGGGCGGGGGAGCTGCTGACAGTGCGGTGTGAGGCGGGGCGGGGCGGGGCGGGCGGGGGTGTTAGCGGGGAGGGAAGGACATGTTAGACGAGTCTTCACAACCGACATACAGACAGCAGCGCTCCAGCCAGCGCGCACAGGAGTACGGAGCATACTGTATACAGTACATACAAATCATGCAGGCAAAATGTACACATGTACACGGTATGAGGAGGAATATTAATAGTAGTAAAATGCACTGAGGAGGAAACACAACGTCAAGGGGGCGACCAAAACTCGATTAACCAAATCAACTCGTGCTGTCGACCAGAGGCAGTGGAGGTCCCAACCGGAAGCCGACAATCTCAGCAATGTAATTAGTATACAATACAGCAGAGGTTTTCTGTGTTAGGATACAAAGTAGGACAGTATACAATAAGACAGCAAAGACTGCTAGATCCCCAAACCTCTTACGACTCGATACAATCTGCATCTCTGTGGAAATAAGTAAAGAGAAAAGCCACAGCTACAAAAGGAAAAAGACAGATGTATATAACGTAAAAACAGACGAGGGGACGAAGGGGGTGTTCAAGAAATGTTGTAATATATCACAGATTGTGCACCATTATAACGACAAGACCGCTAATGGCGCCCCCACAATGAAAGTTACCGAGGCGGAGCTAATGAGAGCCCCTGCAGCACACTGGATAGGCCAACCCGCCAAGCACTTGCGTGAAGGTGGCGGCCTACCCGGGGAGCCTAAGCGCAGGGGGAAGCAGGAATTAAATTCCTGGCACCCAAATTTTCGCGCCGTCACTTTCCGGAGAGTTTATTGCGGGGACACCTTAAGTAACATTGGTGATATCAGAAACGTGAAATGCGTTTGACAATCTTTGGGGCCACAACGTTCTCTACATTTATATAGCACACTGAAATAATAATTAGGGAAACGATTTCCAGTTTATCTAGGAGCGGACACAGGCCTGAGGCCTGGCTGGTGCGGGCCCATGCCTGCTGACTTGGTCCCGCCAGGTCCGCTAGGTGGGTGTGGGCAGCTAAACGGTCAGTCAGTCAGCTCTTCGGTCAGTAAGTCAGGCTAGGCGGTCAGTCGTCGTCCCGAGCAATCAGTCGTCGTCCCGAGCGGTCAGTGAGCGTCACGTTACTTATGACAGGCATGGCATGCGTATATGAGAAGCACACATGCAGAGTAACGCCCACTTCTTAAGAGGGAGCGTAAAGCGATCTTGCTGACGCCGTTAAGAATTGGAACCCGCGAATGAATTTATTCGTAATTATTTTTTCCGACTTGCGTTGTACACGAAGAGTTTCTAACTTTCTTTTTTTTTTCTAACTTTACATCGGCGATAGCGGCGGCAACCTAACAGGTACGAGACGCATGCGTGTTGTTTGGCTACAGCTACGCGGCATGCAATGTTAGTCGTACCAAAAGGATAGGCGCTGAAGGATGAAAGCAGGCTCAGCCCGTGATAGCGGCAATAAGAGAGAGAGAGGAAGGGAAGGGAAGTCCAGTGGCGACAGCCGACACCGTAAGTACAGAGACAGAACATCAAGTACGGTAGTAAAGTCGTCCAGGCTCCATGGGCTCAGCGGAGCCCACCAGGTGCCGACCGCAATACAATACTGGCAGACACGCCGGAAGTACAACAGCAGTCGCAGAGGGGAGGAGGGGGGGGGAGCAGACGCACGTGCGCGCGCCGCGTGCGCCCCTGCCCCGCCCCGCCCCGGGCGCGGGGAGGATGACGTCGGAGCGGAGCAGAGCGTCTCGCCACGGCGCCGCGCTGCGTGTCTCGCTCACCGGGGCGTGGCGCGGCGTAGCGCGCCGGGGGGGCAACGGAGAGGAGTATTATGTAGCCGCATGTCGGTACAAGCGTGGCTCGCGGGGGGGAGGGGGGCCTCCAGGAGGGCCCAGGGGGGGCCAGGTACATGAAGAGCCAGGCCGTGGTGTGTATCGAGGCGGGCAGAGCGGGGGGTCCACGCTGACGCAACGCGCATCATAATACACGCGCAGAATGTTACACCGCGAGTTCGGAGGAGGACACTGAATACTTGATAGATTTGTGACGGGACAGCGGCGGGCGGGGTGGGGCGGGGCGGGGCGGCGGGTGGAAAGGAAGGCAGGATAAGGCGTGGTCAAAAGTCTTACGGGGGTCATTGTTGACGGGTCCCAAGTCCGCAGGCAGGGCAAGCACTTCGTTGGACGCCGCCGGGGGCAGCTCGCCCATCTTGGCCGTGGTCCGGGGTTTGCGGCGGCAGCAGCCGTGGAGCAGCGCGCCGCACTGGCCGTCCAGCAAGCCCCCGCCCATCCAACACGAGAGGAAGAACTCGCAGGTCGCGCCCGACGGGCAGCCCGCCTGTCCCTCCGGCCTGTCTCCGCTCTCTGAAAGCACAGCCATGGCAGCGTACAGCGGCGGGGCGGGGCGGGGCGGGGCAGGGCAGCACACAGTGGCCGCAGCAAGGGCGTTACAGCAAAGAGAGATTATGAAACGGGCAGGGCACGTGTCGCGTGTGTACAAATGAAGGGATGAATGAAAGGCAAGCGTGCCGGTATGAATGCCGCCAACTTTAAAGCGTGAAAAAATTTAAGTCTGGTCATGGATGTATGACTTGCCCATACCTTCGCTCGTTGAGGCTGAAATATCACAAAGTACAACCATGGTTACACCCTGGTATAACACAGAGACATCAATAATTTTAAAGAAACACATTTGGCGGCTCCCGCGACTTCGCCCACATAGCGTGGCAAGTCATATTTGCGTTATATCGCGTCACACTACTTACCAGCTCGACGCCCCGCGGAGCAAGGCTCACACTGAGAAAACCGCCCTCGTGGGACTGCAGCAGGGTGGCCGATTGAACCATCCCCCTCCCCCCCCCCCCTTCCCAAAAAAAAAAAATTGTCACGTCGAACACATGAAACTGGCTGGCAACGTACCGCGGGGATCCTCCTGGCGAATATCCTGCAGCGAGTTCTGGTTGTTGTAGTAGATGGACTGCGAGGCGTGCACGGCGCCGGGGATGTCCGGCGGCGGGAAGACGAGCCGCGGCGAGCGCGGCCCGCTCGAGGGCAGCGGCCCCAGCGGCGGCGCGGCGTGCGGTGGCAGCGGCGGCCCGTGCTGCGGCCCGCCCCCGCCGGGACCGAAGGCGCCGTGGCCGCCGTGGCCGGCGTGGCCGCCGTGGCCGTTGTAGTGCACCGGGTGGAAGGACGGGCCCGGCTGCCAGGGGCTGTACGAGCCGCCGCTCGCCGAGTAGAAGCCGGGCGAGCCGCCGTACGCTGCAGACAGGAACAGGACACCACACCGACGTGTAATCATCGCGCGCTGCGCTGTCACACGCGACCCGTTCACCCCGCCCCGCCCCGCCCCACCACACCACTCACTTCTTTCACTTCCTTGTCGACGACGCGTTTTTGTACGCGTCTGGGCCAGGGCGGGGCGGGGCGGGGCGCGCGCTCCGCTAACAGCCCCGTGTATCATTTAGTTTGAAATGTGAAAGCATTCTCCCGCGCACCGCGCGCGCGCGTGTGTGTGTGAGCACCGCCACGTGCGTGCCACGTGCGTGCCACGCGCCGCCACGCGACGCCACGCCAGGCGGGGCCCGTACCCGTAGGGCATCTAGGAGCCGAGCCCCAGCCAGGCCGGGCCTGCGGGGCGGGGCGGGGCTGGGCGGGGAGCTCCAATCACAGTGTCCTCTAATCCCGGCGCAATAGAGGGGGGAAAGTTAAAGGGAATATAGGAAGGCCCTGTCACTGCATGGC
This sequence comes from Frankliniella intonsa, assembly GCA_033675135.1. Classification (NCBI taxonomy): domain Eukaryota; kingdom Metazoa; phylum Arthropoda; class Insecta; order Thysanoptera; family Thripidae; genus Frankliniella; species Frankliniella intonsa. Next base: position 5,934,714 of record CM066250.1, read on the forward strand.
GCAGGCCAGCGCAGCACACTTACCGCTGGGCGCGGTGACGAAGCCCGGAGGAGGCCCTGGCGGCGGGGGCGGCCCCGGAGGCCCCGCGGGCGGCCCGGGGCCCCGGTACAGCTGGCGAGAAGCGGCCTCCTCATGCCCGACGACGGCCAGCTCGCCGGGGAAGCGCACGTACCGGCGGAAGCGGCGCCGGCGCCCGGACCGGCCGGCGCCGCGCTCGAGCCCCGCCGGCCGCCGGCCCGCCGTCCGCTCGCCGAAGGCCGGGAACACGGCCTCGCCCGCGTCCTGCGCCTCGCCGTCGGAGGCCGTCGCCCCGCCGGCCGTCACCAGGCCGAGGCTCGCGTTCTGGAAGGGCGCGGGCGACGACAGGCGGAGGCCAAGCTGCGCCGGGGCCGGCGTCGACGTGGTGTCGTCCGAGGTCACGTGCACGTCGGCCATCACACCCGCGTAGTCGTCCACGTCGGGCGGGTCGTCGGCCGCGTCGCTGACGCCGACCGTCACGTTGTCGATCTTGTCGCTGTCCCCGGCGGGCGCGGCGGTCGTCGTGGTCGTCGTCTTGTTGACGTAGCCGTAGTACGACCGGGACACGGCGGACCAGCTGAAGTCGTCGACCGGCTGCGGCTTGTCGCCCGCCCCCGACGCCGCCGCCGGCGCCGCCTCCGTGGTCGTGCCGGGCGGGGTGGTGGGAGGAGGCGGCGGGTCGGTGGTTGTCGCGGGCGGCTCCGTGGTCTTGTCCGGCGGCGCCTGGATATGGTTGTTCGTCTTGCTGCTGCTGCTACTGCTGCTCCCGCTCGCCCCGTTCAGCGCGTTGATCTCCTGCTGGTTGAGCAGCAGCCTGTGCAGCGCCCTGGAGTGCGTCGTGCTGAAGGCCAGGCCCTCGGCGGGCTGCGGCACCGCTGCGAGCGCCAGCAGCAGCGCCAGCCCCATCGCCACCCTGCAACACGACGGACAAGCGTGGGTACGGGAACCTCGGCGCACAGGGGCGTCGGAAGTGGGGATCAGGGGGTGCACTGAGCACCCCCTAAAATAATATAGCGGGTGCGGAGCACCCCCTAGACTACGAGCAAGGCAAGCAAGCCTTCGGCTTGCATGCTGAGCTCAATCCTGCCTTAAACTTGAAAAATTACGTACGTGCTCTGCAAATGAAAGGGTGGCGTGAAAACATGGAAAATTTTTGCGGCAGTAAACCTCCCGAAGGAGGTTGCGGTTCCCGCCAGGCACAGGGCTTTTACCCCCCGTGGCAGCCAACTACTTCGGTGTTCTTATGGGAACCGGTGCTTTTCTGACTGCGATCCTGTCGCGCAATTCGACAGATTTGATCCCCGTACTGCCAGATTTAGTCGTACGGTGGTTAACCGAACTGCCCTGTCCCCAGGGCATGGAAACGCTATTTTTGGAGCCAGATTCTAGGACTTATGACCCCACGACCGACCACCAGTCGTGGGCATGGGACGGAACTTCCTGGCAACCCGCTGTCGCTACCAGTGAAGAACCTACCTGGGTTTGAACCAGGCCCCATGTGCCGAGTCTCACAGACACCCCACGGCTTTCGCGGCACCACTAGACCACTAGACCGTCGGCGATTCCACGAGGGAGCTCGGTTGAAACGGGGGGCTTGAATTCCACTCCAAGTTGTCCTCAGAAAAATTAAATTTTTGGCTAAGATTCGAACCTTTGTTCTGCCACTTTCCGGGCGGACACTATGCCGGCACGGCTACGACGCCACGGTACCAGATGCCGGACCACTAGCAGTCATGATGAGCGAGAAGCCACAGTCACCGAAGAAACGAACCCGGTGTCATCAGCACGCCTGCTCTCCGGGCGGTGGTTGGCTAGCCGCGTAGCGTCATTGGTATCGTCACTGTTCGTAGCACTAGTTGGGCAGTGGTTCAAAAACCGCGTTATTTTTTTTATATTTTTTTTTTGCGAGGTAGCCAACTTTCCGAAGTTTTTGTCTTTTGCCCCGCCCCCTTTTTTTTTAAAAAAAGTAGACGAGTCGACGCCCTTTAGTCAGCACCCTCTACCAAGAGACACTTCCGACGCCCCTGTCGCAGCGCACCCGAGCGCACCGCACCTCGGAGGTAGGCAACCCGCCCGCAGGACCGTCCAGCGGGACTGCCTACGCGCCGGGCGCTCTCAGTCGGTTCTACAACAGAAACGACCCCCAAGGGGTGCGATCATCATGCAGGATGATCTTGAGGATGGTACCCCCTAGGCCTGCCTCTCGATTTTTGAGGTAATTTCTCACTCAGGCGGTTGTACCACTTGTATCATTTTAAGTCAAATTTCGGTCAAATTTATATCTCCGATAATTTACCACTGAGGTTAGAAATAAATCTCGAAGAGGTATCTCCGCGGAAATACTATTATTAGAGGTAAATTGGCGTGGATGTAAATTCACCTCTAGTCAAAATTAGATTTGCTTCTGTACTGGCCCATCCTCAGCGCACTCCTCTCCGCTCGGTCGGTTGGTCGGCCGCTAGCACGCTCGGCTCGGGGCGCGGTACGGTACGGTACGGCGCGGAGCGGTGCGGTCAGAGGCATTTTCACTTTCCAATTCAAGTCAGCAGGTGACGCCATCGCCATAGCGCTCGCCTCGCGCTCGCCTCCGCACCCCTGCCTGCCGGCCGGCCGGCATCGCTTATGCCTTACGTGAGGAAGTAACACGCTCACAGCCGGGCCGGCGCTCTTGTGCACGCACAAAAACAATTTGGATATCGGACAAAACGGCGTGTCGTAAGACCAGGGGCTACATACTCGCGTATCTCCTTGTGGATTTCCCATCTCCTCGCTCGAGCAGAGCCATTTCCTTTACAAATCGTGATTGGGGACTATCGGCCTCCCCCTCCAGCTCGGCCGTGGGCCGTGGGCCGGGGCCGGCGCCAAAACACTCTATTAGTGCATTCCGCCTCCTGTACCCGCGTCGTGACGTACCGTGCATTCCGCGACGTGCGTGCGAGAGAGAGAGAGAGAGAGAGAGAGAGAGAGAGAGAGAGAGAGAGAGAGAGAGAGAGAGAGAGAGAGAGAGAGAGAGAGAGAGAGAGGCGGGGGGGGGAGAGACAGGGAGAGGGGAGCAGGCGAAGAAAGGGGCGGCATGGCAGCTGCGCGGGCAGAGAAAGAACGGAAACGAGACTGTGTCGTGCGAAGAAAGGTCCGAAAGGAGGAACAGGACCAAGGAGACAAACGGGACGGACAAAGCAGGCGGCAGAATGTCGCGGCCAGGTGAGAGGCAGAGGGAGGGAGAGAGGCGGGGCGGGGCGGGGCGGGGGCATTCTCGTCGGCCGCATCCCGAGGCACCTCTTCCCCCACCCCTTCCCCGACCACGCCGCGCCGCGCCGGGCCCCAGCACTTTCGCCGCGTAACATTGGCCGCCCCGCCCCGCCCTGCCGGCGTCACCGTCAACACATCACGTCATATTACCGCGCCAGCGCTGCTGCGGCCTGCGGCTCCTCAGCGCGGCCCCGAATCCTCAATATCCTTTCCACCACCAAAACATCCTGATGTGCTTCTGCTAGTCATCCTGCACTACCACGCTGAGAAAAATATCTTTATAGACTAACGATAGATTTTGTAATTTTTTTCGGATTCCGTGATCAAATACATTTTTCTTGATCCAAGAACTCAGTTTTCTGGCCAGCGCGGTTATATGACGTGATGGGCCTCATTCGTCCCTCCAAGTGTGTGGAATTCCTGCGAAATGTGTATAAGTTTACAGAAAGGAAACTCACGTGTCGGCGTCGCCAAGTGTGCAACATTCACACACATACAGACCTACATGTACTGAGTGGGACCGCCGGGTCCGCCTAGAGCCAACCCCGTGACACGTGTTTCCTAGGAACTGGACGCGTGAGGAAAGGGGTACGGCGGGGCGGGGCTGCGAGGTAAACACAGGCCTCCTGGCCTGTTCTGGGCTGAGCGGAGCGGAGCGGTCTCCACACCAGCACCACCGGTCTTACGCAATGGGGCCTAATAAACGCGGCTTGTTCGGCGGGCCGGGCGCGCGCTCCTCTCCTCATGCGACTGGAGAGGAGCGGAGAGTACCCAGAGTGAGAGGGACACCCCTCTCCCTCTCTCTTTTGATGTCTCGCTGTTTAGGCGGATTTCGTCTAGACGTCAGAAAAATTCCCTGCGCTGAGCAGTCTTATTTGTTAAGTCCCAACCGCGGTGCACCTTGACTGGATCTAAAAAAAAAATACCCATGGACGTACCCATTTTTTCCTTTTTTATTTATGTTTGCAAAATCTTGCTTTTCGCAAAGCTGGTCCCCGCGCCCTCGGAGACTCTCCGCGCCGGACGGGACGGAGCGGGGCGGGGCGGGGCGGGGCGGCAGCGAGATTTGTGTCAAGGCTCATTTCCCCCGAGATAATAATGGGCTTTTTACGCACCGATTACTGTGCAGTATTGTGTTGCGTGGCGCGGGGCGGCGCGGGCGCGGGGCAGCGGCTGCGCTGCAGCATCCTCCCCCTCCCGCTCCCCCTCCTGCTGCTGCAGGCCTGCGGGACCTGCGGCCTGAGGGCGTGCGGGCCTCGCGCCCCGCCGAGCCGCGCGCCGCGCGCCGCCTGGCTGCCCTTTTTCCTCTTCCCTCTTTCATTGCAGGCGGCCAGGCCTGTTGGCCTGTTGCCACAGCGGGCTGGGCCCGGCCGGGCCGGGCCGGCAGTACTAGGGCAATGTGGCAAAGCAATAACGTGAAAAAAAGAGTATACCCTTGCAGCAGTGCAGTGCAGGGCGGGGCGGGGCAGGTCGGGGCGGTGCGGTGCGGTGCGGCTGTAGGACCCCCAGCGAGGGAATCCGCTCGGGGGCGGGGCCGGTGGTCAACACGCTAACGGCTGCGGCCGCGGTTCGCCGCCAGCCAAAATTACACATTCACGCCTTGGATAGGAAACGGAAAAAACGGAAGCGGAGGATTCCTGCCAGCATGGCCTCTCGCAGGGTAGCAGGCCAGGGCAGGGCAGGACAGGACTGCTGGGGTTTCTTTTCCGCCAAACTCTCTGCTCCGCTCCGCCTGCCGATTAGGTTTGCCTCGCAGATCATTATGAGATGATGATTATGCGCACTGACCGGCCCGGCCGGCTCCGTCCGGTACGCTCCGCGGCGCGGCGCTCCCGGAAACGGCACAACGGGCCGGGCCGGGCCGGTAACGCGAATGCTGTGCTCTCGGCGTGACAGGGCGGGGCGGGGCGGGGCGGGGCGGGGCGGACTGATAAGCAGCGCCGTAACCGACACCTTCGGCTGGGCGCGGGCGTGAGTGTGTGCGTAAGGCCGAGCCCGTAGCACTGTGCACTCGGGTCACCCCGCCTTAGTATTTCAGCACGGCCCACAGGTGACAGGTCCCCGACGGCGACATGGTTTCCACATTTCCGGCCAGTCGGATGCCCTGCCCAGCGTGTGTGCGTCCCGCCCCGCCGCCACCCAGCCCCTCCCTCCCCCGGCCTCAGGCACCCCCTGTACGGCCCTGCCGTCCCGAGCGCCCCCGTCATAATTGGCGGAAATGCAGAGCGAGCAGCGGCGGGGCGGGGCGGGGCGGGGCGGGGCTGCCCGGCAGGGAGACGCACAAAGACCGGGACCCGATGCGAAGTGCGGAGCCCGTGACGGTTTCGAATGCCGTCATTTCTCCGCCGGGCCCGGGCATTTCCTTCCGCTCATATAGTACTTTGCTCTCTGAAATAACGTAAGGAGGTGTATTTGGTTCGGACGCGGCATTAGGGTCAGTCACACGCATCCTGCTGACGCAGAGGGACGCGGGGCGGGGCGGGGCGGGGCGGGCTGATGCACTGGCTGAGGTGCCCTTTCGCCTCGCACGTTGGCCCCATTCGCGGCAGCCGCGCTGCGCCGCGCGGCCCGGGTGGCCCGGTGCCCTGTGCTTCTTCCTGGTGTTGATGGGCGCCTCTCGGGACGCCCCGCCGGCCCGGGCCTGGACGCCTCACGGGGCCATCGGCACGGCCCGTCACCCACGTCATCCGTCACCCGCCGCACCGCACCGTACCGTCTCCATCCCGTCATCACCCGCCGCGTCGCCGTCAGAGTGCGCCCTTTCGGGAGGCCCCGGGGGAGGGCGCCCGTTCCTCGTCACCACCTCGTCGTCATCATTCGCGAGCCGCGAGTCTGGCGGGGCGGGGCGGGCGTCACCGCATGACTCACACGAGAGGCTGCAGGCCTCGTCACCAGGGGCAGGCCGGGGCGGTGCAGGGGGAATGCCGCGGGTTGGGCAACCCGTGCGGGCCTGTCCGGGCCAAACCCGTAACGACCAGTACCAGCCGCGGGGCCGCCGCGCCCCCGCCCCGCCCCGCGTGTCCTTCTCCTGGACCCGGATGCTGCGCCCGCCCGCAACGCCGCAATCCTCAGGATCCTCCAGATGCGGGGGATGTTCAATGGACAGACTCCGGCCCGAAGATCCCTCATGTTCGAATACACCTCCAACAAGGCAGGAGTTTTCAACTTGACTTCACCACACCACAGACCCCCTGTGAAAGGCGGCGTCGGCGCCGAGCCGAGCCGAGCCGGAGCCGGATACCCCCGGTGGCCCTGCGCGGGGCCGGGCCAGGCCGGGGCTCAATGCGTATTGCCGTCTGCTTGCAGCGCGCGCCTGGCCCGGCCCGGCCCGGCCCGGCCCTTCAAGCGCCGTCTTGCGTAACCTTTTATTGCAACTTTTTCGCTCTCCAGAACCGCAGAGCACTTGGCTGACTCGTCCGGCCACACACACACACACACACACACATGCCATGCGCCCCCACGACGTGTTGTATCCGGAGTACATGTCGCTCTCGACCCACTGCCCGCGCCGCGCGGCCCCAAATGAAAGTAGGTCTATGCTTGTCGTCGTAGTATGACGTCCCAGGACATTAAAAAACCGTGACTACCGCGCGTGTTGTAGGCCAAGTTACGTGGAAAGAAAATAACGCCACTCGCTCACTGACGTCATACAGAAATTGAAGCCATAAATCAAACTTTATTTCAGAGAACCATGCGGTACCGCAAACCACGCGCGTTCTGCGGGTCGCCTACCGGCGCCCGATGCTGCAGTTGCGGTTATTATGGCTATCTCTTACAGTGTACCATTACCGTCCAACCCCGCGGTCGCGGTGTTGTCCGTGCTCTCTGGTGTCCCCCGGCCCGGCACACCGTGTCCTCCCCCGGCATCGACAGTGTCCCGGCCCGGCCCGGACGGGTCCGTCCTCCACACGTCTTATGCAACAAACCGGAAACTTCCGGACACATAAGGCGGACCAGCGTGGCGGGGCGACTGCTGCACCCGGAGCCTGGCCCGGAGCAGGTACCGTACTCGGCAGGGTCCGGTCCGGCGCGGGCGGGTTGGGGCGGGGCGGGGCGGGGCGGGGCGGGGCGGGGCGCGGCCCAGTCCTGACTGGAATAACAGGTGGACTGGACTACATAACACTCGCCTGGCCCGGTCCTGCTCGCGCGCAGCCACAACAACACGCTGAGGACGGTGGCCCCGCCCCGCCCCGCCCTGCCCCGCCCCGTCGTACTCTCCTTCTATCTCCCTCTCCCTCCCCCTCACGGCTGGTGCTGGGGTCAGGGCTCCGCTGGCGCCGCCGCCCCCCGCCCCCGCCCCGCACCTCTAGAGTTCTACAGTGGGACCCTACGCATCTTATCCGACCCGGAGCGATACACCTAGCCGATTAGGCGCCCTCACCTCACTCGGTTTATTATTTGCGCGATTTGCATGATTTATTCCGCTGGAAATATCCCGCGCGCGGCTGCCGCGGCCCGGCCGGCGTTAGCGATGGGAAGCAAAGAGGAAACCGAAAACGGAAAGCGCGGTCGCGTTCACAAACCCACGCGCATACAGCCATACACAGTTTGTAAAAGTCGCTCTTCATAAGGCACCCAAGTATAGCAAAAAGAGAAAAATAAGTAATATTTTTGGCTTTGGCCGGAGTGCAGCGTCCTGATGCAGCCGGTCGTGTCAGGCCCGGCGCGCCGCCGGCGCGTCCCTCCGGCGACGACGCCATGCCCGTCCCCCTCCAGGACCCCAATGACCCCGAGCCCCGCCCCGCCATGATTGGATGACATTGTATGCAGTACTCACATTACGGGTGCCTCTCCGCGCCGCCCCGCGCCCCGACTCACCCCGCCCCGCCTCGCCCCGCCCGTCGCGAGAAAGCGAAAGTTATGGCAGCTGCGGGAGCAAACGTGTGTGGCTCGGTAAGTAAACTGGCGGGGCGGGGCGGGGCGGGGCGGGGCGGGATGGAGGAGGGTGAAGGGAAGGGGGCCGAACAGGCCCCGGCCCCACGCGACCCAAAAACAACTGCCGCCAGAAATAACAGCAAAACTGTGCAACCGGAAGAGCAGAGTTTTGCAAAAAAAATAATAAAAAATCAGAAACACTGTGTATGCACGTCACATCACAGAATCATTGATTTTTTTGGATTAAAAAAATATATAGACTCACTATTAACTGTCTTGCCTCAGCTCCCTTCGTAACGATACTGTACCGCATGCGTAGGCGTGGTCGGGTTGCCTATCCTCGAGGGGCTCACCTTGAATCCGAGGCATTGCTTGATATCCTGAAAACAAACGAAAAGAAAGTGTCAGTCATGAGATGGTGAGTGAGTGATATACAGCGGACTGCAGCTCCGACGTGTCCGCCCCGCCCCGCCCAGCAAACCTCCTTCGATGTTCGCACAACACCGCGCCGCGCCAGGCCGCGCCACGCTTGCCGCCGACTTCCTCTTGCTCCGTTTTTGCGCACGAAAACCCCGCGGAATTCGCACCGCTGCTGGAGGCCCTGCCCTGCGCTGAGGGCTCCGCGCGGCGATACTCCACGCCGCGGGGCGTAAGTGCGTGTATCAGGAAGCAGACCATTCGCGGCCAAACGGCGCGGCGCTCTAAAAGAGCTCGTTACGCGGGGCTGGGGCGCGCCGCGGCGCGGTGCGGCGTGAACCTCACGCGATTCGAGACGGACACCGCGCCCCGCCCCGCCCCGCCCCGCCCGGCTACGCAGCTCTAATCGTCACCTGCGACTGCAATAATGGCGGCCGCTGTCTCTCCATAGTCTCTCTCTCTCTCTCTTTCTCTCCTTCCGCCATGCAGCCGCGGGGCGGGCCGCGTGGACCCGCGTGCCACACCGCGCATAGTGTCGTGTCCGCTGTCCGCGCAATGCTGGGCGGACATGTCGCCGACAAGTACGGACTGTCCTCCTCGGCGGGGCGGGGCGAACACACAAGTGGGTCTTTTCCTGCTGAGAGCCAGCCCAAGACAGCCGGCCGGCCGGAGCTGAAGGTTGTCTGCTGCTGGGGCTGCCTGATTCAGAGCATCGCTCTCGTAGCTCCGTCCTTGCCCAACATAGGGCACCGCTATAGGTGCGACAAGGAAGGAGGAACAAGAGCGATCTTCTGAATCAATCGGCTGGCAGCGCCGCTATGGTGCTACCGGGCACGTCCCGCGCACAAGTCTCCCGGGGCGGGGCCCGGGGCGGGGCCCGGGGGTGGAGAGGAGAGGCGCGGCCGCTAGTACTACAAGCACGTCCTGCAGTTGTTCTGTGGTGAGGTCTGGTCCGGTCCAGCTGCGCTGCGGTCGCTACTGCTGCTGCTGCTGCACAGCGCACGGGACACGGAAGGCAGAGTGCGCCCCGCCCCGCCCCGGCCGCCCCGCCCCGGCCCCCGCTGCATTGCGGAACGCCACTGCACCGCACCGCCTGCTGCTGGCTCACTGCTAACCCGCACAGGATACTATGGCTGGCGTGAGCTAGACAAGGGGCGTTATAATTTCTATTTTACTATTTTTATTTAAACACACAACAGTACCGATGCGTGCAAAATCTTAACCACCAAGAAGCACATCCAAGCGAGTTCAGTGAAGTAGTTCGCAGCTCCTAGTCGCCGCGGAGATACGACAAAGGCTTCCCACCTTGATCCCCGCGGTGCGGTGCCCGCCCGGCCCGGGCTGACCGGTAGTGACGTGCCCGCTGCCTAATGACCCGGCGCCCCCTGTGGAGCCCCCTGTGGAGCCCCTGTGGGGCTGCGAAGGCCCGGCCCGGCCCGGCCGCAGGGCAGGGCAGGGGAGAGGAACCATGGTCCGGGGCCCCGCTGACAGTTCGGCTACAGGCTTGGCTGAGCCTGGCGTTACTCGTTACGTCACGTGGATACGCCCAAAATGCAGTCTCCCCTCCCCTCCCCGCCCTTCAGTGCCGGCGACGCGGGCGGGGACACAGGGCCGAAGCGTGTGGACAGGGCGGCGGCGGCGGAGCCAAGGGCGCAAGTTACAAGTGTGCGTCTGCCTATCTGCCCCCTCCGTCCGTCTGTCTAACCCGGCCCGGGCGGAGCGCGCGAGAAATCACTCCCGCGTGCCCCCCTCTGATCCCGCCCCTGCCCTGCAGGCCTCGCTCCTCGCTCACTTCACTCCACTTGATTCCACGCCATCACAAAGAGAGATTCCCCGCCGCGCCGCTGGCACGCAGCGCGCGTGCTCTGTCTGAACGCCCCGCCCCGCCCCGCCCCACCCCGGCGCGCAGAGGGCGCGCCTATTGTTACGTCCTAGGCCCTCGCCCCGCCCCGCCCAGCTCAGGAGGTGGGTCCTCCTGGCCGGCCCGGCCCCGGCCGCCACGACATGCGCGGTGTCCTCCCCAACGGCGAGCCCACCCCGCCCCGTGAGTGACTGTAGAGCGTTTGCACCCGGCGCGCTCGAGAAAAAAAAATATATTCGGGACTCGGGACAGGGCACGGCGAAAGCGGACACGGCGCCAAGTATGCAAGTTGCTCTGCTACACCCCGCCGCGCCCCGCGCCACGCCAACGCGCTCCTGCCGCCTCCTTGCGAGTCAAGGTGCGGAAGTGAGTGCGCCCCTACCCTTGCCCCGTCCCGTCCCGTACGGCCGCCCCGCCCCGCCCGCGCACTCGACACGCAGCCAGCTCCACTCGCACAAAACCAAACACAGGAGAGAGGGGGGGGGGGGGCGACTCGGAGAAAGAGAACGCGGCGCAGCGAGAGAGAGAGAGAGAGAGAGAGAGAGGGGGGGCATATTTGGACATTTGTTTCGCTCACGCGCAGGCACGGCACGGATATCGACATCTGGCGAGAAGTTTTTCGTTGAGGCGTTAACTGAAGGGAGTTAACTGACCCTGGCCTGGGCCTGGCCCGGCCCGGCCCGGCCGCTCGATGACCCCGCTGTATGTTGAGTGCACGACGGACAGACAGGCGGACCAGAGGGCGGTGCTGGGCGGGCCCTATGGGAGGGGGGGGAGGGGAGAGGCACCATCTGGTCGAGGCCCCGTGATAACCCCTTCCCCGCTCCGGGTGTGGGCATACACGGGGCGGCGCGGGGCGGCAGGGGCCCCGCTGAGGGCCCGCAGCACGACCCGGAGCCCAGGAGCAACCGTGTTTACACTGGAGTGGAATGCGTGGTGTGGGGCAGCACGCGGGGAGGCTGGCGATGCCCTGTCCTCTGGAGGCCCCCTGGAGGCCCCCTGGAGGCCCCCTAGAGCGGGGCGGGGCGGCTGCCATTGGCAGCCCGTCAGTGTCCTGTCCGCGTCCTGCTCCGCCAGAGTCCTGGTTGGCGCGGTTCTAATTGCCGCGCCCCACTTCTTATCGGACGCCAGCAGAGTGGCGAAGAAACGGAAGTTTGAAGTACGCAGGGAGGGCGGGGCGGGGCGGGGCGGGGCGGGGCGGCCAGAGGATGACACAATATCCGACCCACTGGCCCGGCCAAGCCCGCGGCCCAGTCCAGCCCGCCGAAGCAAGGCGGATCTCAGAACTCAGATCGAGGGTGGAGGAAAAAAAGTGGAGCTGTCTCCGCGTCGATCAGGGACACACGCGGCATGAAAAATCGCACGTCCACCACCACACCGCCGGAGCCGCACGGCGCGACGGCCAAGAAGTAGGTCTCTGACGAGACGAGGGAGATGCGCGCGTCCGTCTGTTCTGCCGGGGAAATGTAGAGCATCCTGTTGTAAGGCAAAGTACTGTATCATGGAGCGCGAGAGAGCCGCATGCAAGAGAGCAGCCCCTCCATATCGCAGAACAGCTCGCCGGCGCCTCCCTAAGCTCGCCCCGCCCCGCCCCGCCCCGCGCTTGCCACAGTCGTCTTCACTTTCGATTTTTCTTCCCAAATAGTATCTCCTGCCCCTGCCTGCGCGGCGCGCTCACACGGCCGGCTGATGAGCGAGAGCGAGCACGCGGCGAGCAGGGGAGCCAACATCTCGGCAAAATCTGTTTTTACTCCTCCGCTATGGCGCCGGCATATTTCCCACGCCACGGCGGAGAGTGGAGAGCACGCACAGAGGCCTGCCGAGCAGGAGCGGGGCGGCGGGGGCCCAGCAAGCGCGTCGACAATAAAAATGTTTCGGACGTGTGTGGGGGTTCCCATGGCACTTTTACCTCTCGCCGCGCCGCGCTGCGCCGGGTGCCGGCTGGCTCCCCTCATGACCCGAGACCAATGCCAGGGGCAGGGCACGTGGCTCGTGACGAGGCGAGGCCCATGACAGTGCGAGCCTTTTGCCTCATAGAGCCACGCCGCCCCGCCCGGCCCATGTCCACCCCATGTCCAATTGCATTGTACCGACTCATGGCGCCCTGCCGGCGCAGTGGCAGTGGCCTTCAACGCCTCGTTAACGCGTCCGACATTCCATATTTTGACAACTTCTCCACGCGGACAGACGGCCATGCGGACTTTATTGGGTTTCTCACTTGTCCTGGGCGTCGCTCAGCTTGTCACCCTGTCCTGTGAGCACGCTGTGAGTGTGGACCGGGTCGGTGCGGATGTTGCTATTGGCTGAGCAAGCAGTGACAAGGCACTAGTGGGGGAGGGGCCCCCATCACCCCTTCAACGTTCTAAATCTGATATTCCAGAGGTGCATCATGCGCCTGCCTACTAGGCGGTGTGCCTACATCGCTCGTCGCTTGGGGATGGCGAATTATTTTGCCTTGGGTCGGCCGAGACATGAAAGGCATCACGTCGCGAGAGCGTATAAAAAAAATAGAGGATTACTATAACAGTGTAGCAAAGCATCAGCAGGAGACAACAAAAAATTACAAGCGCCGTGCTGTTAGTCAACGCGCGTTCCTTAAAAACAAACAAGCAGGACAGCAAAATATTGCGGAAAACAATATGTCCCGAGACAGCTTTTGAGCTCATGCAACTATTGCACAGAGTGTTTACTGTCACCGGTGTCGCCACGTTATTTGCCTTTACGGGCGGGGGTAATGGTTCGCCCAACGAATGAACGCACCGCACCACAGCCAACACAAACCATTCCCTAATTTTCTCCCGACTGTAAGACAGTTTGGTAACAAACGAAAACGACTGGAAAGTGGGGTCCGAGCGAGACGACGAGACGAGACGGACACCGCGGCCGGGGGCGGGGGCGGGGGCGGAGGCGGGGCCGGGGGCGAAGGCCTCGTAGAGCGCACTCTCGAGTCTGGTGCGACACTACTTGGGCCCGGAGGTCCGAGGCCCAGGATAGTTAAAGAAGCACGCGTGCACTGGAAATCCAGGAGTGGCTCGCAAGCGCTACAGATCGCAACCGCTACAGGTCACAAGCGCTACAGCTCGCTAACGCTACGGGTCGCAAGCGCTACGAGTCACAAGCGCTACAGCTCGGTAGCGCTACGGGTCACAAGCGCTACAGCGAGAATCCGCGCGTTAGGCGGAGCCGAGCCGAGCTGAACCTTGAAAAATTACGCACGTGGCGTGAAAACATGGAAAATTTTTGCGACAGTAAACCTCCCGAAGGAGGTTGCGGTTCCCGCCAGGCACAGGGCTTTTACCCCCCGTGGCAGCCAACTACTTCGGTGTTCTTATGGGAACCGGTGCTTTTCTGGCATGCGATCCTGTCGCGCAATTCGACAGATTTGATCCCCGTACTGTCAGATTTAGTCGTACGGTGGTTAACCGAACTGCCCTGTCCCCAGAGCATGGAATAGCTATTTTTGGAGCCAGATTCTAGGACTTATGACCCCACGACCGACCACCAGTCGTGGGCATGGGACGGAACTTCCTGGCAACCCGCTGTCGCTACCAGTGAAGAACCTACCTGGGTTTGAACCAGGCCCCATGTGCCGAGTCTCACAGACACCCCACGGCTTTCGCGGCACCACTAGACCACTAGACCGTCGGCTATTCCACGAGGGAGCTCGGTTGAAATGGGGGGCTTGAATTCCACTCTCCAAATTGTTGTCCTCAGAAAAATTAAATGTTTTGGTAAGATTCGAACCTCCGTCCTGCGACTCTCCGCGCGGACACTATGCCGGCACGGCTACGACGCCACGGTACCAGATGCCGGACCACTAGGAGTCATGCTGCGCGAGAAGCCACAGTCACCGAAGAAACGAACCCGGTGTCATGAGTGCGCCTGCTCTCCGGTCAGTGCTCGGCCGGCCGCGTAGCGTCATTGGTATCGTCGCTGCTCATAGCACTGGGCGGGAAGTGGTTCAAAACCGCGTAAGTTTTTCTTTTTTATTATTTTTTGTTCGACCAAGTGCTCTTTCCAGCTATACCGTCCTTGTGACTTGGGCAACTGCAAAAAAAGCACTTGGTCCGAACAAAAAAAAAAGAAAAAAAACAACTTACGCGGTTTTTGAACCACTTCCCGCCCAGTGCTATGAGCAGCGACGATACCAATGACGCTACGCGGCTGGCCGAGCACTGACCGGAGAGCAGGCGTACTCATGACACCGGGTTCGTTTCTTCGGTGACTGTGGCTTCTCGCGCAGCATGACTCCTAGTGGTCCGGCATCTGGTACCGTGGCGTCGTAGCCGTGTCGGCATAGTGTCCGCGCGGAGAGTCGCAGGACGGAGGTTCGAATCTTTCCAACACATTTAATTTTTCTGAGGACAACAATTTGGAGAGTGGAATTCAAGCCCCCATTTCCAACCGAGCTCCCTCGTGGAATAGCCGACGGTCTAGTGGTCTAGTGGTGCCGCGAAAGCCGTGGGTGTCTGTGAGACTCGGCACATGGGGCCTGGTTCAAACCCAGGTAGGTTCTTCACTGGTAGCGACAGCGGGTTGCCAGAAGTTCCGTCCCATGCCCACGACTGGTGGTCGGTCGTGGGGTCATAAGTCCTAGAATCTGGCTCCAAAAATAGCTATTCCATGCTCTGGGGACAGGGCAGTTCGGTTAACCACCGTACGACTAAATCTGACAGTACGGGATCAAATCTGTCGAATTGCGCGACAGGATCGCATGCCAGAAAAGCACCGGTTCCCATAAGAACACCGAAGTAGTTGGCTGCCATGGGGGTAAAGCCCTGTGCCTGGCGGGAACCGCAACCTCCTTCGGGAGGTTTACTGTCGCAAAAATTTTCCATGTTTTCACGCCACGTGCGTAATTTTTCAAGGTTCAGCTCGGCTCGGCTCGGCTCCGCCTAACGCGCGGATTCTCGCTGTAGCGCTTGTGACCCGTAGCGCTACCGAGCTGTAGCGCTTGTGACTCGTAGCGCTTGCGACCCGTAGCGTTAGCGAGCTGTAGCGCTTGTGACCTGTAGCGGTTGTGATCTGTAGCGCTTGTGACCTACGTCCGGAAATCCAAGTGTACGAATGTCGCTCACTTGTAGGTGAGCAAATAAATTCACTCACTTGTACCTACAAGTGACCGAATAGGTATTTGCTCACCTACAAGTGAGTGAATGGTAGTTCGCTCACCTACAAGTGAGAGAATGGTTATTTGCTCACCTACAAGTGAGCGACATTCGTACACTTGCATTTCCAGTGTGCCCAAAAAGAACGCATTGTAGCCGTTTTAGGGAGACACGCAGCCGCCCTGCCCCGCGGCTGGGGCGGTGCCCGTGGGTGTAAGCCCAGGAGCGGAGCTGGAGCTGGACCCTTATTAGGCCGGCTGGGGCGGGGCGGGGCGGGGCGGGGCGGGGCGGGGCGGGGCGGGGCGGGGCGGGGCGGGCCACAGGCGCCTCCTCCTCGGCACCAACGAAAGTGCATACGGCCTTGGCAAAGGCCTTGCTTTCTCCGCTGCAGCAGCAACACCAGTGGCAGCAGCAGCGGCAGCAGCAGCGGCCGCGGCGGCGCCTGCAGGCAGTCCACTACTGCCCGGCCCGGCCCGGCCTCGGCCCCGGCCCCGGCCCCGGCCCCTCCTCGCCGCGCCTCGCGCCCAGCTGCAGCTTCCCGTCCCGGCCAACTCCCGGGGCACGCCAGGGCAGGGCAGCGCAGCGCGGCTCCCAGTGAAAGTCAAGTTGATTTGGTTCCCTTCCCGGTTAAAGACAAGCGACAAGAAAGGGGAGGAAGGGGACGGGGCGGGGCGGGACGGCGCGGATGGAGAGGAAGCGCAGCGCCAAGCCCGACCCCTCCGACCCGACCCGATCCGACCCCGGCCCATGAACCCCACTCCTCCTGCTCAACCCCATCGGCGGATCCCATCATCGACGGTCCCCGCCCCGCCCCGCTACCCAGAGCACGCAGCGGCCCGCCGCCCGACGCTGACGCAGCGCGCATCCCAATGGCGGTGATGTGCACGTGCAGAGTGACACCTACACACGTGTGCGGCAGGGCGGGGCGGGACCATGTCCCCACCTGACTGTTATCGCCCAGAGCATCGCCATCGCCAGGGAGGGACCGTCCTGCAACACCTACACCTCCACGTGGCCAGCACGTGTTGGAGGGCCGGGCGACGCTCTCCAGCTCCATCCCCAGAGCCCCGGCACGCCCCGCACGCGCTCACATTCCGCTCTGATCGACGGGCCGGGCGTGAAGGACGGCGGCGTCGCGGCGCCTTTGTCGTGTCGGACGTCGACAACGACGTCGACCCCTCATTATCCGCCGCCCGATTCTCCCGCAAGTTCGACGACTTGTATTCGCGGTGCCGAGTCAACGCTCCCTGCTGGCCATCGCGTCGGCCACGTGCGAGCAGCGCGATCCTATATCGAATCGATATCAGAGTTGCGTCGACGATAAGAAACACGGGAAACCTGGGCGGCATCATATCAATGTCCCCCGTAAGCATCTCCTCGGCCGCCGCCGCCAGCAGCGCGCGGCGGGGCGACGCGACGGGGCGACGCTGTGATCCGGGCGGGTCGGCCGATGTTGATCTGGTCCCCGCGGCGCGGCCCGGCGGCCGATCCCGACAGTCGATTAGACAAGACTCGGCCGCAGCTTGGCGTCGCACGCGTCTTTTCTTTTAATTTTGCCGCGACTGACTTGCTCCGGGCCGGGCCGGGCGTGGCGTGCCATCGGCTATAACAGGCCTGCACTTCCCTTTCACTCCCAAGCTCAGGGCCGAGAGGAGGCAGTTTCCGGGCTGGAGGCATTCTGGAGGAGAACATGCCTCGGCTCTGCTCGGACTGGAGCGGGGCGGGGCGGGGCGGGGCGGAGCGTGCCTGCCCGCCGGCGCCGCGTCCAGCCCCCCTCCCCCCTCCCTTGTCGCTTAATGTAATTCACGCCTCACTTAACACGGAACATTTCAGATCCGTGCAAGAAACCTAGCGGACTGGCAACGTCTCGCGGGTAGTTTATCCACGGGCCGACTCCGCTCCGCTCCGCTCTCCCCCGCCTCCTGCTGCCCCGCCCCGCCCCGCCCCGCCTACGAAGATCAGATAGCCGCCCCCGCCGGCCCGGCTCCCGTCGGAGATGAGTCCTTCAGAGAGGCACTTCCGTTCACACGGCAACTCACACGTGTGGCGGGAGGAAAGAGTTGTTGTCTGGGGGGCGGAGCGGGGGACGTGTGGGGGCGGGGGGCGGAGCGGGGACGTGTGGGGGCGGGGGGCGGAGCGGGGGACGTGTAGGGGCGGGAGGCGGAGCGGGGGACGTGTGGGGGCGGGAGGCGGGGGACCTACTGTGGGCCGCGAGACGTGATGAGTGGCGGTCAGTGCCGCTCTTGCTCTTTCTCATGACCCTGAGGGCCCCGAGGCTCCCCGGAGGACGCAGCAGTCGGGCGGCGGCTCTTAAAAGGGGAGACACCCAAGCGGAGCGGGGTGGGGCGGGGCGGGGAGAGAGGGGAGGGAGGAGGCAGTGAGGGTGAAATCGGCTAATCCTTTTCCTCTCGCTCAACCTAAAGGTCCGAGGAGAGGAGAAGAGATCCCCTTCCGCCGAGCAGAGCGATAGTCGGCGCGAGCCGCGCGGGGCGGGGCGGAGCGGGGCGCGGCGGGGCGCCCGCGGCTGAGCTGCGTGCAGTGCAGGCCGCGGCAGCGGGGCGGGGCCGGCGGGTCCTACCGCATGTACTTCACGCCACTCTCGCCGGTGCCCCGGGTGTTCCTCACCCCAGCCTCCACGAACCTCCGCGTGGACATCCCCAGAGTGCCGCCCCACCCCGCCCCGCCCCCACCGCGCCCTCCGTAACGCGGGGGGCACCGCGTCGCACCTTTCAAGCGGGTCGTGACGCTACTTCCAAAGGATGTCACGACGGATGGCCCGGCCCGGCCAGTGGCGTGGCGCGGCGTGCCTCCGTGGCGTGGCGTGGACTGGCGCGGCGTGTGAGCCGCGGCACGGCACGGCACGGCAGAGGCGTCACCCCTTATATCACTGCGCATGCTGCCACTGCTAGAGAAAGTGTGCAGTTGCAAAAGCAAAGCCCCCGCGGCGCCTCGCCCCGCCCTGCCCCGCCCCGCCCCGCCACGCTACGCGCAGAGCAGCCTTTTAGGACCCCCTAGTCAAAATACCAGCCCGACCTTCGATTGCATTGGATCCCTGCGATTTGCGATTTTCGAACGCCTTGCAGTCGTCGTCGGCGCGCTCGCGACGAATCCCGCCGTGGGCCGGGGTCACGGTTGGACCCTGTTCCGCCGGGGAGGAAAGGTCAGTGGCGACCTCTCGACCTCAGCCGGGCCGGCGGGCCGGGCAGGACGGGCGAGCTAAGGCGGCCTGCTCGGCTGGCCTATCGGAGGAGCCATACGCAATGTCTTTGGCGAACCCGCTGCTTACCGCACCGCGGGCGGGCCGGTCCGGCCGCTGAGCCCAGTGGTAAGAGAGAGAGGGAGAGAGAGAGGGGGGTGGGGACTGCCCGGGCCAGGACACGTGTGCGAGAGAGACAGGACCACGCGACCGGCCCGGCAGGACGGGATCCTCCGTTACTTCCGCGGTGCCGTCGCTTTGGCGCCGAGCGGCCGTTTGGCGCGCGCCTTTTGTAGTGTGTGTGTGTGTGAGTGTTAGTGCGTGTGTGTGTGAGCGCGCGCGCGAGTGGATTCCATAAGCCCCCAGGCCGCGCTGCAGTCGGCGCGCCGCGGCTCCAGCCTCCCGTCCTGCCTTGTTTGGAGCCGCCGTGCCGTGCGTCCTGGACTCCACGCGACTCCAGGTCCGTTTGCTTCCTCGCACGACCGGTACTCGTGCTCGCACTACAAGGGCCCGGCCGTGCGCAGGCACGCGGGCTAGTCCGGCACGGCGAGGCACGTCGTGCGTGCACGTGCACGCAACGTGGCGACGGTCAGATGCACGCATTTTCCAAAGTATTTAAGTCCGTGGTTTGGCGCGCGCGGCGCGGCCTGTGAAGAAAGTCCGCAGGGCAGGATGCACGAGCCTGGCCCAGAGGCTTCCTGGAGGCGGAGGAGGAACTGGATGAGATGGACACGGACCACTCTCCTGCTCTGCTCCAGGACTTCCAGGGCTCTGGGGTCGGTAATAGACTGGGCACGGTACAGGCAGGGCGGGCGCGGGCGCGGCCAGCGCAGGGCAGGGCACCCATTGTCTGTGGCGGGGCGTGGCGGGGCGGGGCGGGGCGAGACTGGCTTATACCTTTCACCACAATAACACCGCCTGTAACAGATTATCCACCGCGTGTAGTTCCTTTTTTTCTCATTTTCTCTCCGGTACGCCGTACGCCATTCAGCGTGTCGCCATGGCAACAAAGGACTACACGCCATGCATAAAGCTCGGATTGGAATCAATTTAAATACTCCCTCCCCCCGGAGCACGGCGCGCATGCCCGCTCCAAGACCTCCAGGACCACCTCGCCGCGGCCCTTAAACCTGTCAATATCTCCCGACCCGGCAGTTTCGGAGGTCCTAAAGTCAGACGGGCGGGCTGGCGGCAGGGCGTTTCGGATCGCCACGCCGCGCCGCGCCACACCCGCTCCACAAGAGCGTCACTTTCGCTGGTCGCGGCCCGGCGGGCGGGGCGGGGCGGGGCGGGGCTGTCGGACAGCTGTTCGCCGTCTGACACTACACAGCAAAGCGACAAGTTTCACGTCGAGTTTCGTCCTACACGCCCGCCCCTGGCGCCGCTGACAGCTCAGCCCGGCGGGCCCGGCCCCCGGCCCGTCCAGGGCTGGCCGTCGTTGCGTCACGGGGCGGGGCGGGGCGGGGCGGAGGAAAGGAGCCCGTGGTCAGTCTCACACGTGAGCGGTCAGACGAGGCCCCGCGGGGCGAGGCGCGGGGCGGGGCGGGGCCCTTCTCGATGAGATCACACGGCAGGAAGGTGAGTCGTCACCGGGACAGAATCAACTACTGTTTCGGTTCAGAACCGGTCCTGCCCTGTCTGCTCCGCTGACACGCCTCGGGGAAGAGGAGGGGGGTAGGGGGGAGGGGAACGAGCTGTCATCAAAATTACACAACCACATCCTCCCACCCCGCCGAGCTGAACCCTGCGCGCGCGCGCGCGCCTGCTGGGCTAGCCATCTTTGAGAAAGTCGGGAGCAAAGGGAGCAGAGAGGGCGGCCTCGGCGCCTGTCGCGGGCTCCGCTCCGCGCGCGGATCCTGCGGGGCAAGGTCGGGAGGAGGCCGCAGGTCATGTCGCAGCCCTGCAGGCCGGGGAAACCTGCGCGGCTAGAGCCGGCGCTAGAGCCGGCACCACGCCAGCAGGAAAGCAATAAGAGCCAATCTCCTTGACGGCAATAACAT
Organism: Frankliniella intonsa; assembly: GCA_033675135.1. Lineage (NCBI taxonomy): Eukaryota > Metazoa > Arthropoda > Insecta > Thysanoptera > Thripidae > Frankliniella > Frankliniella intonsa. The sequence continues at coordinate 5,955,438 of CM066250.1, forward strand.
TTTTTCCCCGCCTCGCTCGCGCGGAGAGCAGCGCGGCGCGGCTGTGTGAGTGCAACGGAGCAATAGCGGGGCGGGGCGGGGCCGGGCCGATGGGAGACAGCAGATACCATGTTGCCCAAGGCTCCGCGGGGGTGCAAGCTTTCGGCCTTGTTTCGGCACCGCCGCCTTGCCTTGTGGGCTCATCGCCATCGCCCTGCTGCCCCGCGTCATTTCCACAGTCGGGCGGCCCCGCCTGCCGAGCGGAGCGGAGACTGCGACGCGGGGCAGAACGACAGCGACGGCGGACATGTGGGTGCCGGCGCGCCCCGCCCCGCCCCACCGCACCCCGCCCGCGACACAGGGGCGTTACGCACCACGCCGCGGCACCACGCCACGCACTTTCCTCGCGCGCCGACGCCTTTGCTTCTTTTCACGGGCCAAACAAGCCACAGCCCAGACATCAAGAAAGAACCTCCCCTCTGCCCGCCCCGCCCCGCCGCTCACTCCGCCTGCCTCTCCCCTCCGCGCCGACCTTCCTTTCTCCGTGTCGCCCCGCCCGCCTGCCCGCCGCTCGCCGCCTGCCTGCCTGCCCAGCGGAACTATTAAGACTGGCAACCAGTCTTTGTGTTACGTTAAGATGACGTGATGTTGCCATAACAACCGCCGCGACACGCATGCGGAGCCCCTGCCCTGCCCTGTCCTGAGGCGGGCGCAGCCGGGCCGGGCCGGGCCGGGCCGGGCAAGGCCGGGCGCCGTGCGGGGTAGGCAGCACCAGCGCAGCGCTGCGCTCGGGCTGCAGCCAGCGGTCGACTGATTCAGAACATCGCTCCCTCGCTCCTGTACCTGTCGCACTCACGAAGGTGTCCCCTCTAGGGTACGGAGCTGCTCCATGAGTGCGACAAGGACAGAGGCATGTGAGCGATCTTCTGAACAGAACGGGCAGCGGGCAGAGCAAGGGGCAGGGCGCCTCTCGGGGAATGAGAACCTCGCCTCGAAAACGGAAGAGCATGGCGTGTTTCAGAGGAACAACATACACCAAACTTTACTAACGCGCTTCCAACCCCCGGAGAAGATTATAGGTCGCCTGCAGGTGAATGACCAGAAAAGAAAAGAAAGAAGGGTGACGAGGATGACAACCAAGACACGGCACCGCACGGCACGGCACGGGCACGCGTACGCCCCGCAGCCAGCCCCAATGTCGCTGGAGTCCTCACCTGTTGAACCACTGCGGCCGCGGAGCAGCAAACCGTCGTCTGCAGCCATTCATTGCAGGGGGGAAGGGGGAGGGCGGGGGTGGGCGGGGGCGTAGGGGGTTGGGGGTGACGCGAGGGCGAGCTTCACAGGCCGCATCGGGTCGGGGCGGGGCTCGTCAGCAAGTCCACATCTTGGTGACGGCAGACGCCCGCGAGCAGGGAGGCCGGGTGACGGGAAAGGGGTTGACGGCGGGGGATGGTGGGCGGTGACGGCCGTGGTGGTGACGGTGACGGACGACGGCTGTATCCAGGGGGCGGTGCGCTGGCGGTCCGGTGCGGTCCGGGCGGTAATCCAAGTCAAAGGGCGGCACTGACACTAGCAGAGGCTCGGGGGTCGGCGCGTAGCGTCGCGTCGTGTCGGCCCAACACGCACTGGGCAGGGCACGGGGGGCGGGCGGGTGTTCGGCTCTGCACCCCACGAGGATCGCCCGGCGACTGAGGGGCTGAGCCCCACGTCCCCCCCGGGGGCCTCGGCCCCGGGCCGGGCGGGGCGGGGCCGGAGGGGGCGGGGAGCAGGCGGGCGTGGGGAGGGCGCGGGGCGGCAGCGAGCGCCGTGCCCACCAGAGAAAGGCACTACGCTGCCCCCCACTACTCCTCCTCCGGCAGGCCCGGCCCGGCCGCCGCCCGCCGTCTACCTGGCTGCGGGGGCTCACCAGCCTGCCCCCCCCCCCGCCACCTGGGCCCCCGCGCCCCTCCCCCGCCTCCCCCTCCTCTCCCGGCTCGCTAGCGCTGTCTGAGGCCCCCCTCCCCCGCCCTGCCACAGCCCTGCTCGGTCAGTCTCACTTTCTTTTTCGTATCTTTCTTCCTCCCTCTGTTCGTCCGCCTCTCTCCTTTCGTCTTCCTCTTCTCGCTCTTTGTCCCTCTAACTTCCTCTCCCTCGCGCTAAGTTTGGAGCATGTACTCACCGTGCGCCCCGCCGCCCCCGCCGCACAGCTGTGTCGCCCGCGAGGAGTCCGTCACCGGGTGCTCTGGACGTTGGATCTGACACGGTGACCTGTGCGGCGTCGGCGACACTGTAAAACAAAAACATAACGCTCTACACACCACATTGATTACAGTTCTAAATTTTTCCGATACAAATTTGTCGTCATGGTTAGATGTTGGACGACATTATCAGAAAAAAACTGTCGCATGACAAATACATTGTGTTGATGTCACACAAAGTACAAGTATGATATGGCATTTTAACGCTCCGATATGTTCAAAGCAACTAACATATTTTTTTTTTCAAAGCCCTTTGCGGCACTGGCATGCACTCGGACTGCTCTGTGCCGGCGAAAGGGTTATAGTCGCAGGGAAGGGAAGTCCAGTAGCATCACGAGCTCACGAGGTGCTGATGTGAGCGGGGCGGGGCGGGGTGGGGTGGGGTGGGGTGGGGTGGGGTGGGGCGGGGCGGGCGCGGCGGAACGGATTGCGCGCTCGCCGCAATAATTGTTATGCCTCCACACGGCCGGGCCGGCCTGCGGGCGGGGGGCGTATTATCGCACACTTCACCCGCCAAGGCAGCAGCACCACCTTCTGTTAGTGATGTTGTTGTTATTAACGCCACTATCGTTGTTTTTTTATTATAACTATTACCAGTAATAGTTACGATATTGTAACAGTCTTTCTTTGTTTTTTGCGACTCCGTCCTGCTAGTTATGACAGCGGCAGTGCCGGCGCGGTGCCTTACATCCTGCCAATCAATCAAGCCCTCACAGTGTCACCGTGTTACGCCGCACCCTTCTCTTCCTCCCCACCCCGCCCCGCCCCGCTCCGCCCCACCCCGCCCCGCGATAGGAAAGCGCCCGCCTCCTCCTCGACAACAACGAGTAACGCATCCAGCAACCACACAATTCATTTGAATCCGCGCCCGCGCGGCGAACCGGCGATAGCAACGATGACTTGCGTGTGCGTAATCTTGCGAGTAGTATCATTCGAGCGAAGGGGAGGGGGGGCGCTGAGGAGGGGGAGGTGGGAGAAATTGCTTTCACGGCGGGGCGAGCACGGCCAGGGAGGGGGGGGGGGGAGTCCTGAGAAGGGGCGGGAGAGGGGGGGAGGGGCCCGTCGTCCTCGATGACGCAACGGAAAAGACGCATCTGGAGCGTCGAGCGCGACTCGACGCCTGAAAGCTTGAAGCGATCCGTTTAATTGGTCGAGCTGGACAGTGCGGGGCAGTGCGGCGAGCCAACGGGGCCGTAGGAAACAGGGACGGGGCGGAACAGAACGGCCAGGAGCAAGGATGGAACGGAACGGAACGGAACGGCCGGACCGGAACACGAGCGGAGCGGAGCGGCCGTAAAGCGCAAAGCGACCCTTCGGTAGTGGCAGCCCGCTCCGCGGCGTCTGCACAGCAGCCATAAGGACAGCAGGTGGCGGGGAAATGGTCATCTTGATCGGCCACTTCCTCGGCGCCGCGCCGCAGACGCCTGCAGATTTCTTGTTCGCATAGCCGCGCTGAGCCGCGCTATGCGCATGCGCTGCTCCGGGCCTGGCTGGCTGCCTGGCCTGCACGGATGCAGGGCGCAGGGCCTTATGCGGTTGCGCGCGCCCACCTTACCGCATCTTACCTCACGCGGCTCCACGCCGTGCCTTTCTTTTTGGCGGCGGGGTGCTAACACCGGGAGCAGGGCCAGCCGCGGCCGCGCAGGACCAGCGCGCCGTGACCACACACTGGTCACGTCTGTTGTCGTCTGCGTATTGCGGCCGAGCCGGGCAGACGCCGCGACCGTGACCACACAGTGGTCACGTCTGTGCTGAGCGTATTGCGCCCGGGCAGCCTGGCCGTCAGGCCTCCTATTACGTGACCACCTATGACGGAAAACTCGAAAATAAGTAGACGAAACAAAATGGAACTATGCTTAAAAGTCTGAGCCTGCGAGCGACCCCACCACGGGGGCGGGGGTGGGGGCGGCGGTAGGGTACCGCGGGGTACCCATAAGCCCCGGCACGGCGCGGCGCGGCGCGGCGGACCAGACGAGTGGAGAGGAGAGAAGAAGCGGAGGAGATACGAGCGCGATAACGCGTGCGTGCCTCGCGTACTGCGTGGCGTGGCGCGGCGTGGTCACGCTGGGGGTTGCTGCTGGCTGGGTACATCTCTCCTACTTCCGCCCGGGCCGGGCCGGGCCGGGTGCGCACGCAGCCAGTCTGTATACCACGTACCTGGTTACTTGGCCTCCCCCCACGGCGCCACGCTCTACGATCATACACTACTAGGGCGATGGCGGGGCGGGGCGGAAGTCATACTCCGTGCCCGCCCCCTTGCATGGGCCCGAGAGAGGGAAGGCGGTGATAATTGCGAGCGCCAACGCGGCCGCCGGCGACAGATACAACGCCTTCCTGCTGGCGCGCCGTGCGGGGTAGGCAACCCATCCGGCGTCATCCGCGCGGCTCGCGACCCTTCGGGAGCCTACCCTTTGGCCCCGCGCTGCACGGCGCTGCGCGGGGAGCAGACGGCATGGATCGCAATGTAGATAACAGCACAGCCGCATGCAAACCTGGGTCTGGTTACGCCCGTTCCGTTCGGCTCCCCCGCTTGACACTCGGCCCGGCCCGGCCCGGCCCGGCCCCACTCCGCCCCGCACACTCCCGGCCCCGCCCCGCCCGGCCGAGTGTTACTTTCTCTCTCCCGCGAGGCAGCTTCACGGCCCGGCCCTGGCGGCGGGGCGGGGCGGGGCGGGCGGCCTCAGGACGCCCTGCTCCGCCTCACAGCACCTCAAAGGGGAGCAGTGTGCGAGTGTCTGTGTCCTCATGCACGACATGCAGGGCGGGGGCGGGGACGGCCCGGCCAGGGCCACACACACACAGACAGGGGGTGCGGGGCAAGAGCAGGCGGGTGTGAGGTCGGCGATGGGGGGCCATGAACAGGAATAGGTGTGATTGATGCGATCGTTCTCAAGAACGGGGTTGATTCCGCGCTTGAGCGGAGAGAGCGTACACGTGTCAGCTTAAGGCCGCGCAAGGGATTTTATATCAGGCACGTGGCGCGAGGTATGGGTGCTGGCGGCACGGGCACGGCGCGGCATGACAAAGGGACGCGCCGCGTCGTGTCAGGGGAGGGGAGGGGATGAGGGGTGGCGGGCGGGGAGAGGAGGAGGCAGCCGGGGGATGGGATGACCGATGTCCAGAAAGGGAAAGGGGTGCCGGCCGCGGCGCGGCGCGTGAGGCACGAGCACGCCCGCCACGCACGTCGAGGCCGTCCTTAACCTCGGCGCGGGGAGGTCAAACCGAGGGCCTGGGCCGGGGCCGAGGGATAAAGTTCCGGATGGCAATGAATCAACACACGAGCAATAAGAAGAGTGAGAGGGAGAGCGCGCAAGAGAGAGAAAGAGAGGAGAGAAAGAAAGATGAGATGAGATCCCGGGGGGCTTTTCCCTTTCATCCGGCGGGCGCACGGCGCGGCTCTGCCCGCCGCGCTGGACCTCATTTGAGTCTCTTTACATACCCGTGGAGGCGTATGAGGCGATTACCATAAGTCTCATTACTCTCACCCGACTCGACTCGGCTCTCCTGTCTGTTTGGCGGCGCCGGGGGCCGGGGGCGCGCGCGCACTCACACACATGCATACGTCCTTGCTCACACAGACACACATACTCACTCTGCGACATCACGGCGTCCTGCCTGCGCCGGCTCCGCTGCACTCTCTCGGTGAGGTGGGACTTACAGCCATTGTTCGGGGCGGCGCGGCGCGGCGCGAGGAGCAGAGGGGGGCGCCGGCGCCAAAGGGTGTCCGCCGCTGCCCGGCCCGGCCCGGTGCTCGTTCGCCCCGCTGACTGAGGTTTTCTGATTCACTGGCACCTCAGCGAAAGACGCTGCTGCCGCCGCCCGACGTTGGCGCCCCAGTTTTCTGCGAACAGGCAAAAGGCGGGCGGTTAGTAAGACAAGCGAATTCTAATCTTCTGTCGGACACTTTGCACTCGCCGGACCGGGGTCCTGCCGCACGCCCCGTGCTCCCTGATCCTCTCCTCCTTCGCCCTCAGGCCTCACGCGGCACGGCACCCCTCCAAAGCAGTAACATAGTTTCTCGGTCCATCCATCCATCTTGGTCCGACCCGACCCGACGTCCGCAGTCCCAATGCGCCCGCTACGTGCCAATTTTGTTCCCTTGTCATGCGAGGGTGGAAGAGAAAGAGGGGCAGATTCCTTTTTCTCCTCTTAATAAATCTGCGAGGCCTGTGGCCTGCGGGCGGGGCGGGGCGGGGCAGAGCGCCATACGGTAGGCGCAGGGGGGCGGGCCGGCAGAAGAATCTGGGTCAGTAGGGGAGGGTTTTTGTTGGTTCTACCTGGGACGCCTGGGACCTGGGCGGGCGCCGCCCTCCCCCTGCCTCCCCCATATATTGGCACTGCAACAGGTGTTCGCGAGAGGCGGTAGGCCGCGGCAGGCCTGGCCCTGGCCGTCAGACGAATGACAAGTGTTGGTGCTAATCATCCTCGGATACTTACTCGCTATGAGTTGCCATAACTTCTTGATTTGGGTCCCTTCCGTGCAAGGATCGCCGCACCCGCACGGATCCATTTAACTTTGTTGCTTGTTTGCTCTTTTTCCATCTCCAGTATGACAACTAAACACAAAAGATTTCTTCGGGTGCAATTTTATTACCTTGGTGCAACCTTATATTAAGCTCATTTACAACATGATAATTTTTTATTTTTAACAGTCCGTGTTTTAATCGATGCAAATATTCCAGCATCATGAGACAATTAGTTTTCGTTAGAAGGATGAGTGTTATGTTGGCAGCCTGTCGCGCTAACTGTTGTTGTTGAATTTGAAAGGGCTGTTGTGTTATTTGTTTACATCCTTTGACATGCACTGACAAGTGATTTAGTTGGCCATTGGTCTTCGACTAAGAGTATAAGTATATTCACAGATGACGTTTTCTTGTAGTGACTTTTCCACTCAAAATGTGTAAGTTATATTTTCAATCATTTATAGAACTTTCAGTTCTTAGTGTGTTAGTTGCGGGAGGTTAGATCCAGCTCAAACTTTTCACAAATCTATTGTTTTAATTTTTGCAATTACGTTGCCTTATCTCAATTGTTTTTTTTTTAAAGCCCAGTTACCTGAATGGTTGTGGCCTGTAGAAGATGAGGAGGCTGTTCAAGAAGCAGAACGACTCATTGAGGAAACTCACAATACATTGCGAAAAATGGAAGCAGACATGCAAGTTCAAAGAGTCTTAAGGTAAGCTACCTACTTTTATGCTAATAAATTTGGGTCTCTTGGTGATGATACAGTTATGAGCTTTCCAAATTTTCAGTCAAGATCTAACATCTAAAACAGAAAAGCTGAAGTCCTCTATGAATGATAAAATACACTCTCTTGAGAAGGAACTGAAGGTTTGTACAAATTAATCTATCCAAACTATAGTGTTATTATTTTTTTTTAACTTTTTATTTTGTAGAATTTTTCAGAACCTAAAAATGCATCCTGCGAGAAGCAACCAAAATGCAACAGACAGTTTGGAAGTGAACAACTTCAAGGCGTCTCTGCTAAAGAGCAGAAAATAAGATATCCCATCAATATCCCAGAGTCCAAAGCTAGTTCTAGTTTCACAGCTTCACAGCAACCTCAGCAGCTAAATAGAAAACATAAAATTAATTCAAAGTCTGCAGGTGCTTTTTATTAATTGTGTTTTATTTATTTTTAAAAATAAGATATCCATTTTTAATACATTAATATGCTCCTTTTTTCCGTTTTGTTGCCTGAAGAACAAGTTGTTATATCTGCTAGAGAGAAAGTGCAAGAGGCGCTTGCCATGGCACGTCATGTCTCAGCCTCTCTAGATCAACATGTGCCCCCTGCAGCGCATCCAAGCAAACTCTCATCCCTCACTCCAGTGGCTAATGTTGGTATCTTCAAGGTGAAAAGTCAGGCAGATGAAAAGAATACACAAAATATAAAACCAAGGTATGTTTGCCGTCATTTTCTTTGATACCTGTATCCATAAAATTAGTGAGGGGGTGCCTTTTGGTAACTTAAACTGTATTTGTAGGCTCCAACAAGCTCTACTTCCCTCTGTTTCTATCAAGCGAAGTTTAGAGAAACAATCTATTCTCTCAATACAAGTACCTCCTGGAGAAAAGACTGTCAGACCAAATGTCTCTGTGTACAACATTAAACACGAAAAAGGTATTACTTACACCATAAGGTTTTTTTTCCCTTTTCTAATGCTGGGAGGTTTTTATGGTGGTTTGAGTGACTTATGATACAACAATCCTCTTTCAGTAACCACCTCACAAGACTCAGCTATTAATGAGAAAACTTGTAAGGATAACGAAGGCCATAAAACCACAAAATGTGCCCCAAGTGATTCGAGTAAGTATTCTTATTACTTTGTGATTTTTCATAAAATTTTTGGTCTAATTTTTTTTTTTTCCTTAGGTTTGGAAAACACTGTTGCTCAGCTTTCTAAGCACCTAATGGAAGTGGAGGAGTTGCGTGAGATTAACCAAACACAAGTAAATCATGTTTTGCAGTAAGTGTCGATTGAGCAGTTTCAGAATACCTGCTTATTGAATTGATCTGGTTTCCTTTAATTTCTCCATATTTTCTTCCTGGTTGTAGATATCTTCTATCTCGTATTTGCTCCAGCTCACAGTCACAAAAAGGGTAAAGAAAAGAAAATGCAACTTTAGAAAGTTTTGTGCAATTCTAAGGAGTTTTGTTCTTTGCAGGATTAACATTAACAATGCTCATGTTGAACCAAGCCATATTGACACCAAAGAAACTCCTAAATCACCAGTTGCCTCATCTTCCTCAGAAAGTAGCAAATATCCAATTGCTTATGACAGTTTGTCTCGATTTTTAGAGACCTATAAGAAAGCAGCTGAACATAATATGAAGGCACGGAAATGTGCAGCTGAGCGTAGGCAAAGAGAGGTGATGAAACAGAAAAAAGAAATTCAACAGTCACAGAATGCAAACGAAAATCACCTATTAATTGGGCCCCTAAGACAAGCAGTCAAGTTAGTATTGCTAAAGTTTCTATAGAATTATAAAATAATTGGGATCTGTTTATAATTGTTTACTTTGATGGTCTTCTAAGGTCAAAAGTGAGCGGTTTAGATTCATCTGCATCAGAATATCACAACACAAAAAATTATTCCTACGAAAGTGATGGTTATGAGGGGAGCAAAAATTCAGCTGATAACTCTGCAAAAGATAATTCCATGAACAAAGTTATTCCAAGTGACAAGAGTAACTCTGATATTTACTTCCCAGAAGAAGATGGTGCAAAACACACCAGTCATGACACTTCAGTAAGTAACATTTTGGAAATATTTTGTTCATACATGTGTATTAACATCATAATAATTTTTTACTTTGTCGTCAGGTGCCTTCACTTGTAATGCCTTTAGGAGGAATGAGTCATGATGAATATGAGGATGATTGGGAAGAAGAAGATCACAATGGACTGCAACAATCAGGTTTGTAAAGTTATGCATGGTCTTGCTGTTAATTTGTTCTCAAAATCAGAACTCTCACCTTGACTAATTTCAGATCTTGGGTCAAATGGCAACAAAACTTCAGTAGAAAACCATGAACCGTTAAAACTACCATCTAATGTAAATTCAAGTTCTGAACCGCTATCCTCAAAGTGTCAAGACATTGAACTTTTGCCCTCAAATTTGAATACGCCCAATCCTTTACCAGCAGGAAAAGAAAAGTCACAATTGGTGGATGAAGGTCATGTTAAGACTCAAGAAGCTACTCCAGCTGAAACTTTAAGCAAGCTTGCACAATCATCCCAAGGTCAAAATGTCACTTTAAATAATGAACAAGAAGAGGCAATTGAACAAATAAGTAAAAGAAGTGAGCATAACGCACTGGAAGAAGTTCTTAATGTTGAGGGTAATCAGGAGAACTCTACTGAAGTGTTTCAACATGAGATAAGTGATCCTAATTTTGTGATGTCTAAAAGCAAAATATTAGTGAAAGGAATAGAGGACAAACAACCAATAGATGGAACCAAAGCAAAACTTAGTCATGCTCTGCGAAAGAAAAGCCAAGCAAGACTTTTAAGTTCATGTAGTAGCAGTTCAGATGCTGAAGTAAATTATGAAACAAGGCGGCCCCCTCGTAGCGCAAGACGATGGGATTTGAAACTGAGGGAAGATCTACAGCTCCAAAGTGCTATTTTACTTAATTGGCAACTTGATAATCGATTGAATAGCCAGAACTGCAAAAGTGAAATGAGTAAAGGTCAACCCTCCTCTATGTATCATAAAGATCAAGTCATAACGGATATTGAAAACAGATGGCAAAGAACACTAGATGAGCTAGATCTACGTGTTAAAACTATTGAGGATAACGAAAAAATAAACCGCATAGCTAACGAAATAAGGAAGCAAGTAAGGGAAGAGCAAGCTAAAACTTCTGTAGAGACCAAAACTGTTGAAGGTGGGCGTAATTCTTGCACAAATGTGGATAAAGTTTTACGAACTGAAAGAGTAGTATTAAGGGATCAAACTGTACAAACAAGTCCCTTGAAACCACCTGTGTCACAGAATGAGGAGTTACAGAGAAGAGTTACTGTACCCAATAACTGTATTCCTTTTGTCCTTCCCCAATCTTTAAGCAGCTTTGGAAGAAATTTACAATCTTCTCATGCTAATGAAGATCTTACCTCAGAATTATTGGCTTATGGGCGTATGGGGATTCTGCCATCTATCATCTCTTCTGGGACAAAACTTTCCAAATCTCCTACTTCCTCTTCTACATCATCACATTTACAGCAAAGTAGCATTGCAGTATGTATTTCAAGCATTTGTTGTCTACATACTTCTGTTAAGTCATGTCTTAAGCTTCACATTATTCTCTTGTGTACTAGGTGTCATTGTCCGATGGAGAGTTGCGGAGCAGTGGAAGTGAAAGTTGCAGTTGCAGTGAAGGGGAATTTTGTGTTTGTGGAAGAAAACGTTGCTCTGAACGGGCCCCTCCTGATGGGTCTCAGCAGACTACCAGTGATGGAGAAAATTTCTTGAGGGATATTAGTCAAGGGGAAATCCCACCAAGCAAATTAAAGCACATTCTTACAGACACCAGTTTTGGAGAAATCACGAGTCATGGAGCAACAGGCATGTAATTACTTTTCTATAGTGTTAGTATTGCAGAGGTCTTACAGTTAATTTTTTTTTTCTTTTGAACAGGAGTTGCCTTTGGAAGTTTAGATCTTGTTGAGGAAAGTATTGATAGCGAAGACTTAGAATGGGATTTAAGATGACATGTCAGGAAAGGGCAAAATCTTCAAAAATAATTGTTTGAACTATTTTTTTTAGCAAGGAGCAGTCATTTTGATGTAATTCATTCAGTATTTGTCATAAACTAAATAGACAAATTTTAACATTTATTTTCAATTATGAGATTAACCTATTGTGTCCCAAAATATGATCCAGTCATATATAAATAATACAACAACAAAAAAAATGTATGGTGTAAGGATGACATTTTCTGTTACCAGCAGAAACTTGCAATACATGTCATAGTGTTAAGTTTAAAGAGATGAAGGTTGTTTATAAAACAGCATATGGTAGATTATTAAAGAGGTAAAAAACTTTCCAATCATACAGAAGGGATTTTCCTTATTAAAAATCATTTAGCTACACAGTAGTGGACTTCAATAAAGCAGCATGAGCATGATTGGGTTGGTTGTACTTTCAATGAAATGCTGAGCTTGATGTACTAGCCTGAAATATATTCATGATCTTCCTCTACATGAGGATCAGGTACAGCATTTAACATCTAAAACACATTTATTCTTCAAGGAAGAAATACTGGCCAGCACGTTTTTGCTCCACATCCTGACAAGAAAATATTTCATAAGTACACTATACTCTGAATAAATGAATGGCCAACAGAAGAAATTTTTTTAAACGATAGGGTACCTTAACTGATTGGTTTTTGTTGATACGTGGTCTGAAGTTATTGGGATCACGTCGGAAAGTGATGCCCAGCAGTTCCAGGAAACGGTTCATACCATTCAGAAGGGATTGTGGACTGTGAGCAGTAGTGTCTACAGATGGTGAGCCCTCAAATACAATGACACGATCAGCCAAATAAGTAGCCATGATAAAATCGTGCTCAACCACAAATCCTGTTTTCTTTGCATGCAAAATAAACCTGAAAACATGCACAAAAAATTAGGTCCACACGGACTCACACCAGCACAACCAGAAAACAGTCATAAAAATATATTAGTACCTCTTAATGACCTTTGCAGCAACAAGACGCTGCTCAGAATCCAGATAGGCAGATGGCTCATCAATAAGATACACATCAGCAGGTTGACCAAGACAAAGAGTCATGGCCACTCTCTGAAGTTCTCCACCAGATAAGTTTTGAACTTCCTGATCCATAATGTCATCAATTCTCATTGGCTTCATAACATCAGTAATGAACTGAAAAAGTAATAATTAAACATATGGTTAAGTATGATAACAGGTATGAGATCTGTTTGCATACAAGAGAAGAACAGGAAATTACCTGGGGGTGTACATAAGCATCCCTGATTTTCTCATGAAGTAGTTGTCTCACAAGGCCTTGAGATTTTGGACTGATCTTCTGGGGTTTGTAACTAATATTGAGAACTGGGAGTTCACCCGAACCAGAGTCTGGTGGAAGTTTACCAGCGAGCATACGAATGAAAGTGGTTTTTCCTGTACCATTTTCACCAAGAAGAACCAAAATTTCTGAGTCTGTAAATTGCCCTTTTTCTACAGACAGTTTGAAACTTCCAAGTTGTTTAGACATCTTGGGGTACTCATAATGATTCATCCTTTTCACCTCCTCTTCAGTTGCAGATTCCGCAACACGGAAAACAAGGGATTCTTCACGGAAACGTAAATTTTCAGTTGGCACAAAACCATCAAGGAAAATGTTGATACCTGCATTAAAAAAAATAGATAATAAAATTCAGTTTATCTTGAGGTTAAAAGAAAAAATTGATATGGCGAAAGCACTAACCTTCCCTCACAGAAAATGGCATAGTAACTACACCATAAGCTCCAGGCACACCATACAGACAACAGATAAAATCTGACAAATAGTCTAATACAGACAAGTCGTGTTCAACAACAATAATAAATCTGAAGATATCAATAACAGATTCCAATAAATTGTAATTAGAATAATATGTTACTTTCATTTGTCACAACTATTCATTTGAGAAGGACTTACTTGTCAGCCTGAATAAGTGAACGAATAGTGACGGCAGCTTTTAATCGCTGTTTGACATCTAAGTATGAAGATGGTTCATCAAACATGAAAATGTCACCATCTTGGATGCAGACCATAGCACATGCAAACCGTTGAAGTTCTCCACCAGACAACTCATCAATTTTGCGACCACGGATCTTTTGTAAGTCTACAAATCAACAAAGTCAATATGAAAAACCAATAAAAAATTGTGTACCACAATGAAAAGACAAGTAGATAAAATTTATAGAAACACACCCAATAGATCACAAATTTCATTTTGGTTTTTGCGCTCATCTTTCTTATCCAATAGTTCCTGCACTGTACCCTTAATAGCCTTCGGAATTTGATCCACATACTGGGGTTTAATTAAGGCCTTCAAATTGTCTTCCAAAATCTTGGTGAAGTAATTTTGCAATTCAGAACCACGGAAGTTGTTTAAAATCTCTTGCCAGTCAGGAGGATTCTACAAGGGAAAAAAAAAAGAAGAAAAATATTGAACAAAACTGGACAACAGAAGAAAATAATCATGAAAGGGAAATATTGGATTGACAGATCATCTGATGACACATCTTGTGAACTGTACCCTCATAGCATAAGTGGCTCATTTACTTAAGCCTCAGACTCAGCATCATCATATCAAACCATCAACGACACAAAATAAAAAATAAACTTACCAAGTACCGTCCCAAGTTGGGTTTCTGTTTGCCAGCAAGAATTTTAAGAGCTGTTGATTTACCAATACCATTGGTTCCTACTAATCCAAGCACTTCACCAGGGCGAGGTATGGGTAAGCGATGAAGCTTGAATGAATTCTGAGAGTAACGATGAGTAGTATCCCTTTCTAAGTTGCTAGGCAAGTTAATAATGTTGATGGCTTCAAATGGACATTTCTAAAATTAAAAAGTAATAAAATGAAGGTGGTGGAGGAACAAGTAGCTCAAAAACACGAAACACATAAAATCATACATTACCTTTACACAAATACCACAACCAATGCACAGTTCTTCTGATATACTGGCAATTTTGTCATTAACAGAAACTTCTATACACAGCTTACCCATTCGCACCACAGGACACGACTTTTTGCATTCTTGACGACATCTCTTGGGTTTGCATTTGTCAGAGCTAACAATAGCAATTCGAGTAAGTTTGTCCGTTTCCTCTTGTCCTTTCCTTCGTGACATTTTTCTTTAGGCCTTAAAAGTAAAAGAAAGAACAAATATTTTACAAGGGACATACAAGCTGGACAGATGTTTACACATTGCACACATATGTCTGATTGTTTGACACTGTCAATAACCAGGTATGTCTAATGTTGTTTAATCCAATAAAATGTCAGTGCACACTTGACAACATTAGATATTATGACAGCATGAAAGATGATTCAATATATCAACATAACCACAAAGACACATAACCTTCAGACAAAAAGTAGGACAACTATTCTAAACATTGAATAATAATTTTTAAAAAATACAAAAAAACATTTGAAAACTCCGGTCGACTATAACATTCTACAACACCGTGTGAAATTCTTGGCGAAATGATAAAACAAAGCCGGTAAAGGCATGCTTTCATAGCACACTTCGACATCATATGTTAACGAATACAATAAGAAAACTGACTTCAATTTAAAGATTAAAATTAAGGACATACATTGGTCTAAAAATTCTATGATAAACCTACAAGACCTAGCGCATTCATCATCATCTAACGCAAAATCCCTTACCACAATCACACACACCCAAGGGACGTGGACTAATGTAGCACACTTTCGGAAAATTTTAGGAGTATTCTGGCCTCAGACTCGGTTCCATAGAGGTGGGTACACCACAAGGAAGGAAACTCGATGCCCGCCACACAATTGTTCATTGAAGGCTTGTGATTGGTTCTTTGAGATCACATGACATACTTTACGGGCTGCCATTCCCTGTTAACATCTCTACGAAAAAGAGCCGGTGTAATTTTGGGTCGTAAGGATACAAGGCAGTGCAACTCAGAGAGTGGTTTGCCACATGTTGTTGTCTCCATAATTTCTATATTGGCCAATTTTACACTTTAAGGTAGCGTACAAAATAATGCAGGTCTTTTTTTGGCAATATATCGAGTTGCTGCTTTGACCTGTTTGGTGGAATGTATCGACAACTTGTCCATAAGTTGTAGTCCCTCAATTGCTTTTGGAAACTCTAACATGACTTAACCTATTAACTCAAAAATATTTTTTTCTGTATTTCTCTCTTTTGCGGTCATTTTGGGTGATGCAATTTAAATTTGTACTTTTTTACTTTTTATAAGAAAGCTTTACACCGATCTATTATTCAATCTCTAGAATTTGTCCTTTTTAAATATTGCATCAGATGTTCCATCAAAAGTAGTGTGCTAGCTGCCCTCCAGCAGTAGGCACTCTGAGTATTCACACAACTTTTCTTTTCCTCAGGCTTCACAATGCCGCAGAGTTGCCGTTATTACAAGGAGAAGTATCCTGAAGTGGAGGATGTCGTTATGGTTAATGTTCGAAGCATTGCTGAGATGGGTGCATATGTCCACCTTCTTGAATATAACAATATTGAAGGCATGATTCTGCTGTCAGAATTGTCTAGGAGACGTATTCGGTCCATCAATAAGCTTATTAGAGTAGGTAAAACTGAACCAGTTGTTGTCATCCGAGTTGACAAGGAGAAAGGTAACATACCATCCCACATTATATTTTTCCGTCAAAGTAATCTGATCATAAAGTTATTGATGAGTCTTGTTCTGAACAGGATACATTGATCTGAGTAAGCGGAGAGTTTCACCTGAGGATGTGGAAAAATGCACAGAAAGATTTGCTAAAGCCAAGGCTGTTAATTCTATCTTACGGCATGTTGCCGAACTTCTCAATTATGAAACTGATGAACAACTTGAGGAGCTTTATCAAAAAACAGCATGGCATTTTGAAGATACCCGCAAAGGTTCTGCTTATGATGCATTCAAGCAAGCAGTATTGTAGGTTAATTTTCCTTTAAGTTTTGTAATTATTTCTTTGATAAATTACCCTACCTCATCAATTTTATCTTTTAGAGATCCATCTATTTTGGCGGAATGTGGATTAGACGAGAAAACTCAAGAGGTTCTTCTCAGCAACATCAAGAGGAAATTAACTTCTCAAGCAGTCAAAATCCGCTCAGACTTTGAAGTTGCCTGTTATGGCTATGAAGGTATTGATGCTGTCAAGCAAGCTCTGCGTGCTGGTTTAGCCTGTTCTACAGAGGAATTGCCCATCAAGATAAATCTAATTGCACCCCCTCTGTATGGTGAGTAATTTTCCAATAATCTCATGCCATCTCTCTAGCCTCAATTTTAAAAATAAATTTTAACTTTTGGTAGTTATGACTACATCAACACCTGAGAAGGCTGACGGTTTAAAAGCCCTTAACACAGCAATTGAAAAGATTGAAGAAAGTATTAAATCTTTGGGAGGAATGTTCACAATGCAAATGGCGGTAAGTGATATTGGGCTAGATTTGTTTCTTGTTTTTGTTCCCTGGATTTTTGTCAATTATTTCTTTTTACCTTATAGCCCAAAGTTGTTACTGCCACTGATGAAGCTGATCTCATTCGGCAAATGGAGAAGGCGGAGCTTGAAAATGCTGAAGTTGCTGGTGATGATGATGAGGAAGAGGAGGATGAAGGCATGACTTACAACAGTGGTGGTGAGGAAGAGGGTGAAGAGAAGGAAGAAGTAAATGGTGTAGAAGATTGAAGTAAACCATGTTGATGTTAATTATGCATGAATTTTTAAAAACGATTTGAGGGGGGTGATGAGTTAGCCTTGTTGCATAAGAATAATAATTCTTGTGCATTTCATCTTTTCATTAATCATGGTTTGGCCTTCCTGGGTCTGTGTCCTTGCTGTTATATTTATAGGCTAAATAAATTTGTACTCTGTGGTAAAATGTATAATTTAGTAGCCAACCCAGTCAGGTCACTGATAAATAATGTCACACTGTAAATTTAAAACTAAATATATTCCAGTAAATACATTTTCTAAATTGCAATTTTACATCTCTATAAAAATAGCTTGTAAGCATTTACAAATTAAACTAGACATAAAAATCATTTCTTCAAATTTTCTTCTGGTATGACAAAACCTCTTTGAATTAAACTACTGTCAGTGAAACTGCTAGCTAGAGTCAAAACAGGAGTGGTTAACTCCTCTTTTTCTGCAGAATCTGATGTTGGGTCCAAATACATGTTAGGTGAACATTGATTTTGAGAAACACACGAAAGTCCTTCTACAAGACTTTCATATTGACGATCTCTTGTAATATTAACCGGATCACTATGAGAGGCATGGACTGTTTCATCATCTTCAAATTCAAGCTCTGAACCAGCAGAGCATGGGGTAAGTTCACCACTGCACACTGGAAAATTAAAGAAGAAAAAAAAAATAGTAAATTTTAAAATTATCAAAGACCAAAATGAAAACATGTGATTGCTACAGAAAAGGGATGATGGATATCTATTTTAAGGATAATGAAGTACCTCCTCCAGGTGCTTCTCCAAGTTCAAGATTACCATAACTGAAAATGTGATGAAAACAAATGTGAGAAGAAGGTAGACTGGTGGAAAAATGAGGCATTTCCACTGATTAAAATTTGCTTTACTCACCCACACATTGCAACTCCACCTCCTTCACTTCCTGCATCTCCACAAACATCTACTCCTCCATCATAAGTATGTGGATCATTACTCCACATGCTCCAGCTTGTGCCTAAAATAGATTGACACCCAAAATAAAATTAATAAAACAGGAGAATAAAAGTAATACAAGATGTGAAAATTTCAAAAAAGGGCACCTGCTTGGAATGGGATAAGGAAACTACAGACAGGGGCCACTACTTTCACTGGAAGAAAATGGGTCATAATCAAGCTGTAATTGGAATGGACTCTATGGTCAAAAGATAATCAACCGAGAGTCATGCTCAAGTAGCACACCCTTTTTCATGTTGAGACCCATTCCCATTTTCCTCGGGGATTTGAGGAGTACATTCTGGTTGAGAAGAAACTTGGAGGAGACTCAATCTAAATCTGGATAAATCTGGTGAAGCCCGAACTAAAGAATATTCACTGGCATGAGTGATGTCTGGAATACATTATGGGAGAGCAGGCTAAGCAAACTGGGAAAACACAATGGTCCAGTGAGGATCTCTGTGAGCTCTTACTTTGAGGTGTTGGTGTGCTTGGTACTTTAGGAGGAGAAGGAGCTGGAGTTTTCTGTTGAATTGATGCAGTCATTGCATCAAGGAAACTATCAAGCTGCTTCATGGAGAGGGCATTATGCAATGTTTCCAAAGGTCTGATAGGGGGAACTCCACCGCATCCATCAATCGCTGGAAACATGTATAGAAAATAGACAGACAGATTAGTTAAAGAACAGCAATACAACAAATTCAATTCACAAGAAAATGAAATAACTTTGTACATGTTTTTCCATTGCCGTGATACAAGTACCTGATATTGAAGGAGTGCTTGGGATCATATCCCGCAGATTGGGGGCAGAGCTCGAGCCGGATATAACAGCGGTCGAGAACAGCGAGCTGGTAGAGCCACAGCCCGGCTTCTTCTGTTGCACGACGAAACCGCCGCCGGGAGAGAGTCCGAAGCCCAGCATCTTGAAGTAGCTCATCTGGCCAGAGACGCTGTGCCGGTGTCGCCGGACCAACGCGCGCTCTAGTAACGCAAGGGAAGCGGCGGGAGGGTTTGCATCAGGTTGGGCCCAGGCCCAGGGGCCAGGAAGGGTAGGAGAGGACAGAGAGTGGACAAGCGAAGGGGGTGCGGTAGCGGATCCAGAGGGGACGTCCGGATTCTCGGGACAGGTGGTCAACAGGTAGCTCGTCAGAGGGTAAGGGTGAGGTGGGGCTGGAAGGCTCAGCCTCTTTGGGGGTGCTGGCCGTCTGGTGGGGATGGGGGCAGCTAGGGGGGTGGCAATGTCAGAGTCCTGGCTGGACACAATGCTGCTGGTGGAGCAGCTTAGACGATTACAGAGGACCAAGAGCTGTTTGCGCTCTAGATTTTCAGCAGTGTCACTAAAGGGTGAGCCTGTCATGGCGGGTGATGGGCGTTCTGAAATAGGCTGCTTGGTATCATAAGGGGCCTCCAGTATATTATCAGCAGAGCTACTGAGACGTTTTCCACAGCTCAAAGGTAAAGGTGAGAAAAATTCAGAATCATTGGAAATAGTTATCACAGGGGAGTCACCACTGCCAGTATCGACAGCTATTCCAACAGAGCCACATGAGGAACACACAATAAATGTTAAAAGGTATACCAAGTTAGTTGGTAATGATAAGGAGGAACAGAATGAGAAAGGGAACGAAAGAATAAGATCATTTTTCAAATTAAAATGGAACTCTAAAGCATGAAATTAAGCAGAAGTTACTTCTTTCCAAATAGAACCAGCCTATAAGTTTGTATTCCAGAAAGTCACAGGTAAATTTGAATTGTATGATTCGGCTGTTATATAAGTCTCACATATGAACCTCAATTAATTCATTGATAAATAAAAAAAGTAATTGGAGGTACCAGTAACCTTGTTAATAAAAGAACACAAGTGTTTCTTTCCAAAAACACATGCACTGAAATCATTAGAAGAGAAAAACAACCATAGGCTTGTCAGAATTAGCAGAATGATTATTTAAGGACATGCAAGGGCCATGCATGCAATAGAGAAAGGCCAGAGTAATAGGTCGATCATGATTGGGAACAAAAGGAGAAGGGTAGGTCACCACACACCCTCTTAAAATCTTAGGTTTGTCAGTCTGTCTCCAATCTTTCCATCATGCTCTGTAAATCCAAATAGACATATTTTCCTTCTCAAAAATTTTCAAACCGGATTCATTGATTATTTCATGGAGAGCATATGATCAGATAGAGAGCAGCAGCTGACAACAAGAGGACTGCAGGACCAATACAGAGAACATGTTGGCTTAGGCGGGCACCGGCACGGACTTCTCCATCCAGATGAGCAGGCAAACGGACAAACATAGCACAACCACTGTACCCCTTCAGTTTCACAATTCTTGTGTAATTTCCAAAAATAAACTATTTACTATTTGTTATTGCCAAACTTTAAGACTTTTAAACCAACATTTGACAGAGCATTTTAGCTTTTGGGTGAATAATGAGAAGACTTTATGATATTAAACAAATTCTGAATAGGTAGTCACTTTGCTCTGAGTGAAAAGCTGTGCTGTAATCTAGGATAGAAATTGAGTGGATCAACTGAAGCATTGGATAGAAAAAAAACTGTGCCTCAGCTAAAAACAACCCCTATCAAACAAGGGGGAGGATAAAATGCTCTATCCTTTTAAGAGGCATAAATCTATTTGAGTCATTTGTAAATTAAATTTTAAGGACTAGTCTTAATATTAAATGCAATTTTTTTTTTAAACATTAAATTTAAAAAAATTATATAAATATTTTTAAATATATAAATCTGAATTTTTCAAAATTACGCACTTTTACTCAGCCACCCCATCTTGCCTCTTATCCAAAAATTAGTTTCTAAGCTACCAAATTCACAGGCCACATTGATTTCTGTTTCACATAGACTTCACAGCCTGGACTTTAGCCTGCTCTTAGCTTTTGAAGTTTAGAAAATTTTGAATTGAGGGCAAATTACAGGCTATCTAAAAGTAGAAGGTACCACGCCAGCAGCTTTCAGAAAGCACTTAATGATAGTAAAACAAGCTGGTCACATTCAGCTAAATTATTCCTTAAAACTAATTGCTCATACAATAAGCAAATTTTGATCTCTTGGAAATTATCTCTTACATAGAGATTGGATTTCTATAGTATTACTCAATGTATGTTCACAGCATGCAGAAAAATTGAAAGATCATTTTTGAATGCCTCATTAAGATTAAGGAGCACTAAATCAAGAAAGCTCCTGGCCAGGATTCCCTAACAGGCTTCTCAAAATTTCAACAAGTACGAAAGCTTAAAGATCATAGAGAAAAAGCTGCCTGGATGTATGTTGTGACAATTATGGAAGCATCTCATTCACAAGAATGTTCAATAGTAATTGATCATCAACACCCCACTTTCTACAAATTTTTTTTGTTAGAACCATGAGTAAGTAACAACACTGTTTTAATGTCACACAAATTCCACAATCCACACAACACCTTAAAAATTCAAATATTAACAATAAAATAAAGGTACAAAGCTGACATATTAAATTTGGTGAATAAAGAGCATGCTGTAAGGATGGTAATGAAAAAGTATATAGACAGCACTAGAAGGGACATACCTGGTTTATTAACAGCATCGAGACTCTGGTGGAGCATCCTTGTATCAGCTGCAAAATAGGTAGATAAATAAATCAATGTACATTTTGATCAATCAAAGATATATCAATATCTTGAAAGAAATTAAATGTCACTGACCAGTGGAGTGGGATGAATTTGGCTCTGTCCTAGCTTGTTCAAAGCTGCGACTGCGATGTTCTGTGTCAACTTCACTTTTTTGAGCCCCCGAATATGAACTGCTATGTTGAGGATCTCCTTCTTCGGATATATTTGAAACTAAGCGGCTAGACGCATTTGTTCCACTGCCTAGCCTGCTAGGAGAGACTCTGCAAGAAAAAGAGAGAGAGAGAGAGAGATTAGCATTACAGAGTGGGCAATATGTGGGCAATATGTGGACAAATATGAGAAAATTTTTCTTCTTTACTTTATTGGAATTGGTTTTGAAACTTTAACATTGCATTGCTTGTCTCCTTCAATAGTAACTGGAGGTGTTAACTCCACTTCAGGTGGGCATTCCTATACAAAGAAAACCAAAAGGGTTACATTTATATAATAAAAAACAAAAGAAATAGATTCTGTGACTGTAATTAAACATACAGGAGGTTGAGGAGACCCAGATGGCAAGCTTCCGTTGTCATCTTCCTGCTCTGACTCCTCCTGGACAAAACAACACAGACATAAACAAATCTATTTTGTAGAAGATGACAATATTTACCAGAAGTATAATATGGACATACAAGATGGGAAGCCTTGTTTGATTCATTACGACTATGTGGTCGGAAGCCAGGTCCAGGTGGAAGGTTCTTTTGCACACAACAGTTAACTCCCGGACTAAAGTGCAGCTCCACATGAAATCTGTTTAAATTGGTACAGGTATAAAAAGAAAATTACAATTGGATAAAACAAAAAAGATAACACAACAATCAGTTTAATTGAGTTCAACAAAAAACAAACCGTTCTTCTGAATATGGATCTTTGGTAGGATCTTCATAAAGCATTACAACAATTTGAGACATGTAGTTAAGTTCCGACACCATGCTAACATATTCCATAGCTCGTCTCCATTGCTCATCTTTAACTTCCTAAAAAATTTGTAAAGAATTTCATTAAAGTAAATTGAATTGATCATGGTAAAAGCTATGAGAGTATTAAGACTACTCTTACATTAAGAAGACCTCCAAATCTCAAAACTGTTAATAAAGAGTGGACATGACTTTCACTAGTAAAGTATAAGCGTGTACGAACATGCCTTCCTGGACTTGAAACTCCATGAGAATATCTAAAAATTAGACCCATAATGTAAGTCAAGTCTGCACAAAGTGTTGGTAATTCATGATTAATGAAAACTTTATGATTATCACAAACCGTGGGTTCAATCGATTAACAGTAGCTTCTCCGTCACTTTCTTCTTCTATGTTACGCTGTAAGTCAGCTCTTATCTTCTTTAAAAGTGGAGTGCATATACCCTGACCAATGGCCAATTTTTCTTGTTGTGTTAGCCCATATTCCTGTGAATAAAAAAGAGACAGTATGCTCAGTAACAACAACAACAAAAAGTAAAATAATAATAACAATGGTTGTTTTGGTACCTGTGGAATCACAATATCTGCCATGTATTTTGCATACATGTACAGTTCCTCGGCCTGTTCGAATTGCAATGTATGCTGATTGTGTTGAAGATCGTATTTAATACAATCATATATGTCCGGTATTTTTGAGATATCAAATTTCTTGTTCTTTGTGCTGAAATCTTTTTCTATTTTTCCCCATCGCCTCCCCATTAGTTCCCATGTCTCTCCGTGGTAGAGAATGGCATCTGTAAATCAATGGAAATGTATTGAGTGTAAAGGAAAGAGAAAGAAATTGAGAGAAATAGTGGATTGAATTGTTGGTCCTGTTTCACCTCTAGTTTTGGGGTCATCTCTTTTAGTGTGAACAATCTCTACCAGCTTTTGAATAAGCTCTTGCATTCTTTCACAACATGCCACTGGATTTTTCACAAAGTCAAGTGCTTGATCAATACTCAGTGAGTTGCAAGGATTAATTTTAGCTCGGTCTTCAGGTGTCAACTCATGATCTTGTTGCATTAGCTCATTCAGCCTTGCTTTAGCGCTAATAAAAAAAAAAAAAATCAGATAATGGAAACTTTGCCAAATATATTATATATTAAAACATTAGACTAAATCTTCAATTCTTTAACTCAAAGAACTTACATGTTCTGAAACTTGCTAGAATCACAGTCATTGTCGAGAAGACCATTAGTGTTGGCACTCTTCACCATCTGCACCAAAATTGGTGTCAGCTCCCCTTCTAAGGCCAACAAGCCTTTGGCAAAAGCAGCAGCAGTCATTTGGACTCGTCCCTCATCAGATGCATAGATCTTGAGATCATGGCGGTATGTGGAATGAAGTCGCAGCAGCCCGAGACCCTGAGTGCCTGCATACTCACCTGTGTCCATCAAATGTTCATCATAGCCCTCCCTTCAGACTCGCAACACAATTGACTCACTGCCAGCATTTGATCGGGGCAGATTACTCCAAAGCATATCAAGCTCCCAATAAACCCAATTTTTACACCCAGAGGAAGAGAACCCCAGGCAACATTTATAACCATTGCAAAAAAAGCAATATTGTTCTGCTCTTTCATACATTCACAAACATACACACACACACAGATCCACCAGTCAAGTAAAGAGCAATAGAAACACAGGCATGAGTGTAAACAGATGTTAAAATTACACAATTGGATTGTAAGAAACTTGAGAAGTTAATTCAAATAGACGTTAAAAGCTGATGAACATTTGGAGGCACCTTAAGGCATTTTCCCTTTCAAAAAATCATTAAAGGAAAATATATTAAAAGTGGTACAAAACAAATAATGATTACGAATTTGAACAAATCCACTATTACAAGAATTATTTAGTTCATATTGGCCTATCAAATGAAATATGTAGAATGTAGAAATCACTAGATTTTTAATATGATTGTGTAATAATTAATCTGGAAGTTGTTATTCAGAGAAAAGCACTCTATAATACCAAGAACCAATACATTTAGTTACATGTAGGTGCTGATACTCTAGCACACACTACAAAATAGAGAATAGACTCAAATGATTTCAGCCTGTTTGGCAAAGTATTAAGTTCAATGCAAGCGAAAAGCAAAGTTAGTTTAAGGTAAGCCTAACTGTAAAATATTTGTTATGGCATGGTTATGCTTTAAACATAGCAAGTTTTCTTCTATGATCTACACACCATGCAGTTAGTTTAATTGATTAATTATGAATACAAGCCATGGTTAGTCATTCCCTTTACTGAACAATCAATATTACACACAAAAACAGTGAAAATGGTGGCTCAAACTGTGATTGTGACATTTGTGATGTATTATGTTGATTTGTGTAAAGGGAGTGGGAGACTCCAAAAAGAAAATTTGGGCTTCACCACTATACCTTGATCTGCAATGATCACTGAATGGGCTACTGGACAGAGTTTTTACAATGACATTTACGTAGGAATCTAATATTTACACATCTAATACTAAAAGTAAGATATAGTTTCAATGAAAAATCTGGGACTGAAAATTGTTAATTAGATTACTGTAATTGTGCTGTTGATGGACATAAGATACTTTTATAGCAAATATGCTATCATTAATTTCAAAAAGTTAAAGTGAGCAAGGATCCTTTTGTTAGGAAGAAAATCAGTCAGTTAAGTGCAATAACATGATAATTTTTTTAAAAACCACATCAAAGTGATAGGAGGAAAATGTCTACCACATGTGGTGCACTTCAGACAAACCAAACAAGTACAAGAATTGCCTTTGGACATTAAGCATTCAGGCAGAGGTACAGGAGTGGCAAGGTCAGGTTAGCAGGAACTGTCAGCAATTGTTAGTCGAAGCTTCCCTTCAATTTCCCATACCTAATTAATACAAAACTCACATACAATCCAACACATACATCGGGAAGAATTCCAGGAAGAGCTCAGCAGCGATGTCTTAAGTGGTGTGCGAGTCCCCCAGGGGGTCAGATGAATTCCAGCTCAGAGGCTTCAAGACTAGTGAAGTAAAACTAAGAACCTGGTTAACTTAATAATCTAAACTTGAGTTTAAAAAAAAAAAAAAAAAAAAAAAGTGCCAATATGTTTGTCCCACATTTGATTTAGGTAGCTTCCTTTTCCCTGTGGACTCTGTTCAAACTGAAGAATTCAATGAAAACGCTTCGAGTTTCATAGAAAGCTAACAAATTATTTAAAAACTTAAAATACCAAATAGTTTCCAACAAAAAACAAATGTTTTAAGTAACCACATAATGAAAGTCTGTACCAGAAGAGAGATGCTTGAAATAGATTTCTGTCACATCTTAGGTAACAAACTAGAATCTCAACAAAATTCATGAATAACAAATAAACTATTGAGATGTACAAGAGTACATCTGCCTTCAAAAACAACTTGAGGAGCCTCAGTTTTAAACACAAGCTTAAACACCATTAGAGAAAAGACCCTTAGCATTAGAAAGTATTAAACCGTAAAAATCTAGGAAACATATAAAATTCCTACCTTGTCCACCAGGATACATGCATCTGAATATCCGTCCCAATTCTTCTGCTTGGATACGGCCAGCAGGTGTAAGCTCACCTCCCCACTTCAATATAAGAACCAAGGAAGGTTCCTTTGGTGCATCTAATAAGCACAAAAAGTGGTATAAGCATTGCATCAAGATTAAAATACTAATAAGTAATAATGTAGGCCATTAATTGAGATTTGCTTGAAACAAGTTTTCAGTAGTTGCCTCCAAATATTCAAGGTTAATTTTTAATGTGGCCACATGAAAAGAAACTAAATTCAAATCTATTTGATAGTAATAATAGAATTCTTATACTATTTCTGTGAAAAAGTTTATGACCAAAACCAAGTAAGCACAACAATTTAAAAATTGACTTCATACTAAAAACAATTTATGAATAAGATTGTTATTATATGCAACTACAAATAAGTTCAGAGGCAAATCTGATTCTCAATTAGCATAAAAGCAAAAAAAAGAAAAGAAAAAGTTGTCGTACTAAGATCTGTACCATCATCGCTACTTGAACCTCTAGGTCTTCCTTTAGGTTGGTATTTCATCTGAACTTTCCTGTTTATACCCGAAAAGTGACCATACCTAGACAGATAGGAGCATGTCAATACAATATCATAATTGAAAGGAAGTTTTCAACAGCTAATTCAAGAAAAATTACTTACATCTCAAGGACACTCTTAAGCTGTTCAAGCTTTCCACGCTTCTCTTCTATCTCACAATCAGCTGAGTGTGTTTTAATATCACAGAGTAGAGAACGAGCTATATCCAAAATTTCTTGTAATTGTTTGGGTCTCTTTAATTTCACATGTCCATGTTTGTATCCATCATATTTTTCAAATATTTCAAAAAACCTATAAATGCATATTTTTGAAAGGAAAGTTTAAAACACAAAAGAAAACAAAAAAGATTCTTACTTTGGGTGACGAACTTCAACTTTCATCTTTTGTTTAGGTGTGCGGTCTCCATGTCGAATAACAGCAACAACACATCTCAATTCCATCCTAAAACCATAAAGGTATTACATATGATGTAATATAAAAGGAACAGGTTAAAAAATCATACATCAAATCAAAAAGACCAGTCAAGTTATCACTAACTTACATCTTGCCAAATGTAGTTGGGACAAATGGTGGATCATCAAGCTGAAAAGGAACAGACCATGGAATGTGCAGGGTAGGGGCTAGCTCTCGCAAAATCATATTTCCAAGGATTTTTGCAGAGTCGTCGTAATATTTATTTGAGTTTTTTACAAAGCTAAAACCATTTACATCACAAACATATGACCTCCCATTAGCCCTTGAAAAAAAAAAAAAAATTCATATTAGTACTATCAACTTATCATTTGCTATCACAGTATGTAGTACTGTAAAATACCTCAGTAGATCAAAGCCACAAACTGTCTGCTTAAAAGCCAAACACACTCTTCTAGAAATTAATTTTTCAGCATTTGTCAGTATAACAGGATATCTTATTTCTTTCCCCTCTGAATCCCGTTCTACCTTGCCATCTAAAGCTGGAGATTTTCTAGCTTCTGCATGAGCGTAATCTGGACCAACCGTATAAACCTGAACATGGAATTAAGACATAAGATCAATATTGCATGTTAGGGATTCAAGAAACTCAAAAGTGTATTAAAAAATCTGTCATACTTTCACATCAGTGCCATCTGTTGGCATAAAGTCTTCATAAATAAAAGAGCCAGTCTTCCTTACCCTGGACTCCGGTGAGTACACACTACTACGACTCCCAATCTAAAACAAAAAATAATTAATTTTCTGATGGTTTATTTATTGTGGGCAAAGGCTTACACTGACTCAAATTTAACTTTCGACCTCTTACTTCAGTCAAACATTGAAACAGTATTAGATTTAAAATCATATATGTTTAATTTTTCACACCAAAAACAGATGATTCTTCAGCTGACTAAAGTATGGTGCATTATCAAAGCAACATACAACTAAAGCTATTTCAATGCAAATCAGGCATGCATAACAGTAAAGATTAATACTACACAACATACAAGTACCAGGGTTTTTTTTCTGCCGGAACCAGAAGTTAAAGACATGGTCCACCTCTGTTTTAAGTTGATTGAGAGAAAAGAAACCATCCAATCCAAACCGAAAGAACAGAGGAAATTATTATTAAAAGGCAGAATTTCAAGCTTGAGATCTCAGTAACTGATGCTATGTAACCTAAAAGTGTATTGGGTACAGTTACATCAAATACAAACTGAAGATAGAACACTAGAGCTATTACTTAATTCATGCTTGTTTAGTCTGCTGAGACTGAGATGGACAAGGGAGAACTCTGAACTGAAAGCATTTCTGCTAATAAAGGTCAAACCTACTTTGCACAATTCCCAGTACTTAGTAAATTTTGCGTCTGAAGTAGTATTACTGATATTATTATTACTACTACTTAGACAAACAAAAGACTTCATTTTAGTACAAACAGTATAAAACCATTATAGGTAGAAGAAATTAAATTTACACAACACATAAAAGGGGTTCATTAGAAACAAAATGATAGCTAATTATAGCTAATTGATCAACACTTCCACATAATTTTTACCAGGGCCAAACAAACTGATAAAGAGAGAAACATGGAGAGTATTTGTGTATGGGAAAAAAAGGGTCCAATAAGAGAGAAGTACCCGGTGACAATAAGGGAGGGACAAAAAGTAATGGATTGAAAGAAGAGAACAAAAATGAAAAGAAAGAGAGCAAGAGAGAACTTACTTGTGACAAAAAAATATTCGCATTTCAGTTCAAAGTGAAACTTTGTACATGGTGCCAAAAGAACTTCCTTATTCAGCAAGGCAAAATACTTATGTCAAAATTTCAAGGATTCTGCTAGTCTCAGAAGTACAGCACAAAGGAGTGTTCTAATGAATAGAGGAATCTGGGAAATAAGACTGTGGGCAAATAGAAATGAAAATTAAATAACCCAGCAATATGGTGACCAAGGCTGATTAAAAATTACAAGAATCCAGTATATTTGGTGCAGTATTTATGAGCCATTTTACATGATGGCAGATCTGTTCATACTACAGTGGATGCAATGAAAGCAAAAATTTATTTTAATGTGTACTGATTAAGTGGGTATTTATACACCTGATGAGTCAAAACTTCAGGCATAGCCCGAGGAAGTAATCTATTTAAGCACTAAATGATGGGAGGGTTTGAGGGACAATATATCACTTGAGAAAATCTGCAACACGCATTGAAGAGCATTGCTTGTGAATCATAGAAAATTTTGGCAAAATGTACAGTGTGTAATAGAATGTCATAAATTCACAGACACTTTTAAGTTGATATGCATGATATGATGAGCCAAGCATTGAAAAAAAAGGCCTTAAAAAAACTCACAACAACAACGTTGCTTTTGCAGGGCAGCTGTTGTGAACAGCTCTTATTATCTCCTGCTTTCTTTCTGTGCGTCGGCTGAAACAACAAGCACAATACGCCAGCTACCTGACTTTAACTAAATCCTCTCAAAGATTCCTCCCAATCTACCACAAACTAATAAAAAAGATAAAAACGTCACAGTCTTTTCTTTCTTCCTCTTATAGCACTCTGCTAATGACAATGATAGATACCAATTTAAAAATTTACTTGAAATTAGAGTAAATTGTACACATACATTTGTAGTATCAAACTATGAAAAGACAAGGGCTAAAAACTATAAGCAAAGTAATGAAATGATTTTCAACTTTCCTAATGGCACATGGAGAAAAGGGAGTGAAGCTTAATTACTACTGCACGGTCAAGCAAACAAATAACAAAGCTTAGCATGCAAGAAAACAATTTTCACATACACTTTATCTATTTCTACAGCTTTAGACGATGTTTATGGAGGAAGTGATCAGGTTTCCACTCATAAGAAATGACCATTTGTTTATAATGAACAGGAATTGAATTTAACTATATCTAGGTCACAACAAGGGTTAACAGGTTACTTAAAAATAGAATTGAATGTGCAGACCACAGGACAATATAATACCATATGACATAATGCTATTGAGATTAACTGGTGTCCAAATATAAATTGTTCTCTCAGAGAAAGCACTGAAAGTCCTTACAAATGAAGAAAGAAACCCCCCACAAAGAAGACATCACTACAGATAAAAATTTAAATTTAAACATTCTCACCTTCCTGAACAATCTTTGACTTCCACCCCCAGCAGAGGTTGGGTAATAAATGTAAATATTGTGGTCTTCAGCTGAAACTGGTTTTTCAACAAACGGTTTGTTAAACACGACACCATTTACTTCAACGTGGTCCTCAGACTCAACTAACTCATGATCTGTAAAATAAGATAAATTCGGCATTTGAACAAAATTTTGAAAACCTTTCTCCTTATATAATTTTTGAGACCGTACGTACGCTTTGGATCAGGTGAATCTCTGTCCAGAACAGCATACCGTGGAATTTCAATACCATTTGCAGCCAAAATTGAGTAAACTTTCCTGCGATCCTGAAAAGAAGTAATAGAATATCCGAGGTTAACACAAAGGATTGTATTACATATTTCAATGCTTTACAAATGCAAGGAATCAAATACCTGAATATCATACTGCATATGCAAGTTGTTTATGATGAATGGATTTCTAAGCTGTGCATACTGTATAGCTTTGTCTAAAGGAAATCCTTTAGAATGGAATGATATTAAGCAGTCCACTAAGGGCCACTCTTCAACAGGTTTCTGTTTTAAAAAAAATAAGAAGAAGAATAAAACAATAGACATAGGTGTTTGGAGTGAAATGAGAGAAATTCAAGTACCTTGAGTATTACTTCCTCTGGAAAGACAACCATTTTAAGGTACTCAAATTCTCGAAGGCGAGTGAGTATCTCATTCATTGGCTTTGATTGAGATTTCTTAGCCATGGCACAAATGCCAACCAATACTTGATTCCCCTCATCTCCGGATAATTCATCATCTCCAAGCTCAGCAAGATCTCCCTGAGGGTGTACAGAAAATTGTGACCTTAAATCAAGTCCACAAAAATATACGCTCTATGAGGGATAAGTATGCAATATTAAATTTGAGATTAAATGGCGGCCGCCCTGTTCCTTAACGCTGTCAAGCCTGTCAAGCTCAAAGCTCATGAGAGAAGCCAGGCAGAACCCCAAGGCCCAAGGTACAGAATTTTAGCAGCATTACTTTCTTCTTTGTCAGAAAAAAATAAAATAAATAAAAACTCGTACATTTCTATCTCTACTCCCAGACTGGTGCGCAAATAGCCAATCTAAATATCGTTTATCCATTGATTACACAGACTAGAAGTATGGCAGTTAGAAAGGGGATAGAGGAGGAGGGGGGGGGGGAGGAGCCCGCCAAGCAGCGGGAGGGAGAGGGAATGCCATGGAAACTGGCCGGCAGAAGGGGCCGGGCGGGCCGGGGGCCGGGCCTGCCGCGGCGGCCGCGGCCCGATAGCGGCCCGAGGAGGGACTCGAGCAAGGAGACACGGAGCCGGGCCGGGCCGTCGAGATGTATCTGCCGAGTCGAGGGGGCAGAGCCGGGCAGAGCGAGATACCAACCCAGTAGCTGTCCGGGTAGTTCTCTGGGTAGTCCGCGTAGTAGTAGTACATGGCGCCGCGCAAAGTGCGCAACAGCTTCGGCTGTCGAAGGCCTGGCCGGGCCGGGAGGCGCGATACGATGAAGACGAAATCCACGGCTAGACTGACACGGCAAGGCATAAACGGTGACAGCAGGGATAACGCGGCGCCAGGAGGTTATCAGATCAGCTGCGGGGGGCAGCGGGGCCGGTCCGGCCCGGCCCGGCCCGACCTAGGCTCCATATGTCCCTGGCTAAATCCCCGGTCGCGCCGCGCCGTGCCGGTCAGCCAAGCCAGTGGTGCTTGAGGTCAAGGCGGGGACGCGCGACTCGGTGGCCGGTGGAGGGAAGTGCAAGTCGAAACGGCAGCTGCACTTACGAGTAAGTTTTTGACGACGCGAATGTAGTCGAGAACGGTGTGCCATAAACCCCCATCCTGAAAGCCCGCCAACGCCATCCTCTCGTCGAGTCAACATGGGACGTCCCCGTCCCTGTCGCTAGCGGGGCGGTCGGGTTGGGCGTCGCGTCGCGTCGCGGCGCCCTCGCCTCGCTCGTGTCGCGGGTGCGCCCCGCCCGCGCACAGTCCGCGCGACACCTAAATAGTGACGTCCCTCTCACCGCACTCCCCCCTCCCCCACTCTGCCTCGCTCTGCCTTGACAGCCAAAGACCAGCCCTGGCCTGCCCTGGCCCTGCTACGGAGGGGCCGGCACACCTTTAAGGACTTGGCCTAGGGCCATCCCAATGACCATCATGGCACCAGAGATAGAATCTCGAGCTTGACGAGAACGGGCGTTTAACACCCGCACCTTAATTTGCGACCGGATGCTTAACAAAGTCGACTGTAGTCACAGGGCCCTTAATTAAGCTTGTAACCGAGGGCATACCGCTTGGCTTATCTCTGAATAATGTGGCCGGACTATAAGTGTCACTGCCGTAATCACATAAAATATAAAACGTGAGTAACAGTCGGAGGGCTGCCTTTAGGGCTCACCTTGGAGCCTTTCAAAACCATGTGAGGATGAATTAGATGCATTATTACTATTTATAAAAGTTATTTTAAATATAGATTATCAAAGAAAATTTTGCATCATGAGTAATTAAAATTTTATACCAAAACTGGTTCTGCAAGTGAAATATTTTTAAAAATATTCTTAAGATCTATGCATGAGAGGTCACAGTTTGAAAACATCCAGGGTGTCTGACTGAACTCACAATGCTACAATGATTCTACAACCGGTAAAACCAAACAATTGTGGATAGAAACAGAATTGAGAAATCAAGTGTGCTTTTAAGTTTCATTTCAAGGAAAATGCAAATTGATATATTAATAAATTGTGAGACTAAACTTTCAGAGGGCTAGAGCTTCTACATGAAGCCACACAATTGATTCTCATTTTACTGCCATCTATTCACATTTCATAGGCTAGCATCTGCGCACACACAAAAAGCTTTTAGAACAGTACTCTCCACATACAGAAACCAAGAGCCAATTTTGAGACCACCAATTTTCACACAAGCAAAAATTTAAAGTATTAATTTGAAGTGTTTCTTCAAAGATGTCACACACATTTTAGCACACTCATGCAAATAACAGTCAAATGGCTGTTCACTTAGAGGTTACCAAAGTGGATTGAATTTCACTAAATGAAATTTCCAGCCCTTTGGTATTATGATCAAAATAATTAATGCAGAAGTATTTTGTTTATGAGCAAAACAATCACAAAAACCACATGCAACACTCAGAATACCTAATGTGACAAAGTAAAGCATAATCAGCATGATGAAACAAGATTTTAAATGCAATAGGAAGTCAGCCACAACACACTGTTAAACCACTCTTTAAATGCCTCTCACCCCAATTTGAAATTATGTTACAGTCAATAGGTGGTGCCCGGTCACAACGGGTATTAACCAGTCAAAACGCAAACTAACTGGCCAGGCCGGTCAAAACTGATATTCGGATTAGACTACCGGCGGCTCAAAAAGTACCAAGGGATTAAAATTGACTGATTATTTTTATCACATTTTCATTTTTTTTTAAATGAACAGCAGAAAAAGAAGTATTTAAAATTTGGCTTTTTATGCCACTTCTGTGGTTGGTGATAAGGACTTATTGCATTGTTTTAGATTTAATTAAGTAAGATAGATAATGTGACCTGTTTACAGAAAGAAGCCAGGAGGATGGAAACAAGAAAAGAGAAAGAAATTACAGTTCAGAGAGACCACATTACATCACACCAATGTACAAAAACAAGCATTACCAAAGTGTAACAATTACCAGGAAAGGAAAAAAAGTAGAGTTTACTGGCTCAATTTCAAAGCTACTTCAAAACATTACTAAAAAATTACTGTTGTCATGGTATAAAATTCAAACAAAAATTACTTTTGAGTTGAGTCTCACCAGAACATAATATCTCATGGATTGTACAGTCTGAATGTAAGATGAGGACATGTTCAATGAGCTTATTGCCAACTTTGTGTAAGCAAGTAGCAGAAACAGAAACAGCTATGCATCCTTGGGACCTAGTTCACCACAAAAATGTACATGTCTAGCATGAGAATACTTCAATTGATGTTTGTCAATGCAAAGGGCAAAAGCATAGGTTAGGTGGATGGAAGTTGCATTAATTTTGTTGCTTATAATTACAGTACATGTGAAATCAAGTGAAATCAAAGCACAACACAGACACAATTGAGTCCTGGAACCACTCTCTTTCCTATTAAGACAGTTAAGACAATATTACTAAATTTTAAAGATTTTGTTTTGTTTTGCTTAATTTTTGCTGAGCAGTGGTAATTAGACTGCTTTGAACAAGGGAAGCTAAGGATGTCTTAGAAGAGACAGTGCCTCCAGATAGAAACACAATTAGCTCCCACCCCACCAATTAGCAATAAGAGTCAACATTTTCTGCAGTGCAGTTTAAGGGGACGAGGACACTGAGAAATCAGAATGCAAAATGAAATTGACATACACATTCTTCACAGAAAACAACTTCTTTCTCACTGCTTCTCCATCGTTTCAAACGCCACCACCCTTTCCACCAATTCCAGGGATCCATTGGACTGATAAATGATAAGTCTAAAGGCTCATAAAAAATAAAACAAGTCATTGACAGTCATACTAGGACTAAAATAATAAGTTAAGTCTTCATAATATTACCTTATCAGTTTTTTAAAACAAAAAAAAATTGACTAGAAAATGATAACAGACAGTTGCTTATGCATCAGTTGGTTTTAGAAGGTCCTACATGAATGGAGGGAACAAGAGAAGTAGAGATCCCTTGGTTGAAGAGCATGTAGCTTCCCAAACAATCCAGATAAGACAGACAAACACAGTACCTCACTATGTTCCTTTCACAAGAGTAGAAGGGGGAAAACCATGGGTGCTGAGAAATAGACAATGGAAATTAAAAGGTATTTGAGATTGGAGATAGAAAATAAAGGACAGTTTTGATACAATGAACAAAGCAAAACATGCCCATATTAAAATATGACATAAAATGGGAAAACAAAACAAAGGTGCTAAGACCATTTACACAAATCACCCACTGTCAAAAGATAGGATTACGTCTTAATTCCTGAGAAAGTCAGATGGTACTTTGAGTAACGATGGCCACACTAATTTACAAGTTGTTATGCAAAGCAAAACATCAGCAGCACAGAATCACACAGCATATTCAGTTCCACATCTTAATGGGAAAGAAGTGCAGGAAATAGGCATTTCATTTCCCTTGCATTTCAACATGCTTTGAAAAATACAGTCAGTTAAGTGAGACTGGGGGTAAAGAAGAGTGCTACCATGTGCAGCCAATACGGCTCTGCAGTATTGTCGATATCGACGATATAAACATCTGGCACCGAGTTCAAGTAATGCTCCATCATCAATCAGCACCTCTGTTAAGAAAAAAACAACTACTAAAACTGTAGACATTATAAGTCTGAAATAGCAGATATAACGAATAAGCTCGCATTGCAAAATCCTGAATGATCAAATATCCAATGCTGACTTAAACAAAATATACTTTGGAGGACAAGTATGAGATAGACCATATCGACAGTGGATGCACAAGATACACAGTTAACTGTCGAAGACATCAGATCCCTTAACTTGAAAATCAAACTACAGAAAGAAGGATATAGATACCACTCCTGTTGGAATATATAGCATTGGAAGGTGAATTGCTTTAATAAATCAAGAGGCAGGTAGGGAGATGAGTGTCTGACATACCCGATGACTAACAGGTCGGACGGAGGAGTCACCAAAATAAAACGCTGGGCGTGCTTTCTTCAGACCCTGGTAACCATGTTCAAGCTCTGTGTAGGACATGGCTCATTGTCATATAATATCTGTGGGAACAAACCAAAACAGTGCAATACATTACATTACATTTTGTAGTGGTTTCACTCAGCAAAACAAAAAAAAATTGCTTGCGGTGAAAATAAGAAGAAAACACATCAAGAACTGGGGAAAACAAATTAATCCAATTAACTGACAAATTAGAAAGACGATTTGTCAAATAAAAATAAACCAACGAAAACCTAATACTACTAACCCTTGGGATTCTGCACTCGACATCAGTAATCAAAATGTGGCAGCTAATCAATTGTACGGTTCAAAAATCTTGTTCCCGTGAAAGCTTGTCGATAAGTGTCAAAGATTACGTTTAAGGACAACTGATCTGTCGTTTAGCATGATCTTTTATCGTCGCATTTACAATTGCAAACATACAGGGAAAAACATTAAAGACTTCAAGAGGGCTATACACTCACCGGGGAGATCTCACTGACGTCATTGATTGAATGAAGAACATCGGTACAGTCAGACATGAGAAATTCACCGCTCAGATAGCTTCGGCTCGGTTCGGCACTCACATTTTGAAAAATAAGATAAGATACCAGAAAAGAGAAGGATTTATAAATGGAATTGCAGTTTTTGCGTTCAGCCCAGAGGCAATGCTTTCACTGCCCTCTGTGGGCCGTAGATCGACCAGAGATAACTACTACCTACTATAGACCGTAGTAGGCGGGCCGGCCCGCCACACACCCGTGCCAGGCGCGGCTGCCTAACTCATGACGGGCAGGCGTCTCCCGGGCGTTTACGAGAGGCATATTGCGTAGAGGTGTTCTCGCTGAGAATATTGTAGAGGTAAATGAACGTGTGAAGAGACTGGATATGTGTGCAATTTCCCCATTTGAAAAATATTTTTGTATCAGGAATTTTAGAAGTTATAATAAGCTATTTATTGCTGTGACCACAAAATTAGTTCCTGGCCTTCATTCATTTTTTATTTTTTTTTTGGACTGGTGGATTCTTGCTTTTGTAAAGACGAAGGTGAGCATACATTGACAATCATTTTGAACTTGCATGCTGCTGTTCACCATTGGGCTTGTGTGCAAAGAATGACTTTCCCTTAGCAGAGTGGCCGTGCCTGGATTACTGGACTGAAACATATTTGTAGTATATAATTACTTATAAAACACAACAAACTGTTAAAGGTTTTAAAGTGGCATGACAGTCAAGGTGATGACAGTCTATTCTGTTTACAAGAACAGTTCTTAGATTATATCACGTATGTTTTATTACACCAATGGGAACCTTCTTTAAATCAACGGTTCTACATTTTGATGGATATGAATGTTCTATAAATATTGTATGGCACTTGGTTAAAAGTTGTGATTATGTTAACAGAGCTAATAATGGTTAACAATATTAAAAGCGTCTATGGAATGTGTGAAACAAGTTACGTAAATTTGTTGGAATAAATAGATTGTCAATATGCCAAGAGGTTTCTCTTAAAGCCAAATGAGAAAAAAATCATGAGAAAGAGTGGACATTTGGCTGCCTTAAGCCACACCTTGAAGGCAGGGAAGCTTTATCTAATTAAGTTGCAGTGCCATATGGGAGGGTAAAGTGGCTTACATGAGTAAATAAACTCATCATCTTTAATTTTAAGCCCATGACACATCTCATTTTAAAGACACATGAGAAATAGGGCCAAAAATGTGATGAGGAACCCATTAGCTGCAAATTCAACCTAACCCAAAACATAATTTACAAAAAAAAATAAAAAATTAAAGCAATAAAAAAGTAATTGAAACAGGAAAAAAAAAGCCTTTAGCAACAACTTTAAAATTTAAACCACAAAATTCTGTTTAGTTTTAAACATGAGCACTGTAAGTGCTTGTGCCACTATATGGACGGACAAATAATTCATGATTAGAAAAGTCTCTCAGTACCACTGTACTTCTCACAACAAAGTACAAACTGGATATGGCCAGAACAAATTTTAACACTTGGATTTGTAAACAATACAGCACCAGTAGGATATTAACTCTCTTTTTTAATTGACTCATGAACACTTACAACTATATACTAAACTTATTCTTACCCATTTCTCTTAAATGCCATAACACAATCTTATCATAATTAATCAAGTTGGGTGTAGTGACACATCAATTTTGTACACAAACCTCAGTACAGTACTTAGGGAAATATCCAATCAAGGAAAATCTCTAACATATTTTGGGGTATAATAAGACAGTGTGTCTCATACCAAACTTTGATGTGCAGTGCACTGCTTTTAATCTTGACATACACCAACATATGAAACATACAAAATTCATACTCTAGCTAAAATACAATGCAAAAGTTAAGTCATTAACCTGCTCTAATTACAGATTAATTAATTTTCTTATCACAATTAAAAGAAAGATTTCTTATGGAAATGCATACAAGTTAGACCACCAACAACAACTTGTTAAATTTGATGAAAAGCTATGATTTATGAGATAGAAAGAAAAAGTGATGTCTACTTAGAAACCAATATTCCAGGCATATCACAGGAAAGACAGAAGTGACATTGCCATGCCAAAAACACCTTTAAGTGTTGACAGTATTTCTTCCGAGCTAACTATGTACAGAACGAAAATGGATTAACTTTTTGTGACACAAAATAATAAACCATATGAAAAATGAAAATGTAATTCACAATAAGAGAACAGTGTAAAGTTTATTATTATATTTTTTTTTTAGTTATTAGACAGTTATCAAGACGGGTTGGAGACAGATAGAAATTCTCTTTGTGTCCATAAGGCACTAACACCTTGAGAAAGGGATAAGACACCGCACTTGTGTCTCTACAACTTACACCTTTTTTAAAGGAGTGACAACTAAATAATGCACCATAATTCAATTGTAGTTTGGAGGAGGCTATGGCCAGGTAATACTAAGAAGACACTGGTAAATTTAAAAAAAAAATAATTCTTACCCTTCTCTTAAGTAAGACAAAGTAGTTCAGCAATGGGCACATAAAAATGCCTAGAAGTTAATTATAAAGTAGGATAAAGCAATTTCTGACAAATAACATTTGAACTTTCTCATGAAAATAAAGTACTGGGTGGCAAAGTAGTGCATTAACACGCTGACCACATCTCACAGTGAGCCTATGAATTTTGTT
Organism: Frankliniella intonsa; assembly: GCA_033675135.1. NCBI lineage: Eukaryota > Metazoa > Arthropoda > Insecta > Thysanoptera > Thripidae > Frankliniella > Frankliniella intonsa. The sequence continues at coordinate 5,994,730 of CM066250.1, forward strand.
CCAAGGCATGCCAAAGTCAATGTTGTCACACCACTACCACTGTGTTAATATAGTCGGTAACTGATTTCCCTTTGACTTATGCAGTGGGTGTGCAATGCCGCCGAATTGAGGACATAAATCTCTGCCGAGAAAAGTGTGGCCTCACCTAAACCCTCTGAGGGTCATTGGCGCCCTGCAGGTCGCTGGGGTCGAGGGGGAACCTGAAAGTGCGCGCCTGGGGGGCCTGGGGCTGGGGCACGAACACGGGGGTGGTCGTCTCTTCATACAGCTTCTTGTAGACGAAGCCGCCATCCTTCTTGGTCTTGATGAAGGAGCCGGGGATGCCGCCGAACACCTTGTGCTGGCCGGCGATCGGGAGGCCGCCCAGCTGGCGGAACATGGGCGACTGGAAGCGGGCGTGGCGGCGGGCGCGGCGCCTCCTTACCAGGCAGACGACCACGTTGGACACGACGAGCACCGTGGTGGCGAGCAGCGCGCCAATGGTGAGCACAGGCCACAGGTAGGGGTTGCCGCGGTGCGTGAAGGCGAGGTAGTCTGTGCCGTTGCTGCTCGAGTCGGAGATGAGGTTGGTGTCGTCGTAATCGTCTTCGTCCTCATCTTCGTCGTCGTCGTCCTCGTCCTCCTCGTCCTCATCGGCAGCGTCCTCAGGGTCCACTTTGGTCGCGGACGAGTCGTCCGGATCAGAGTAGTACGAGTCGTCAGACTCGTCTGAGTCGTCCTGGTCGTCGAGCACGTTGGGGGAGACGGTGAGCTTCTTCTTGCCGAGCACCACTTCGATATCCTCCAGCTCCTGCCTGGTGACGCCCTTCCTGGGCGGCAGAGGCCGGGCGGGCGCGGGCGCGGGCGCGGCGGTCGTGCCCGCGAACGAGGCCAGGATACTGTTCTTCTCCTTGGTGCGCTCGCGGTCGAAGGCGCCGGCGCCGCACAGGGTGTCGAACACGGCGGCCCAGCGCACGCGCAGGCTACGTTCCTCCATCATGCCCTCCACGGCGTGGAGCAGGTCCTTCTGGAGCTCGCTGGACGGGGCCACGGCAGCCACGGCGCCCTGCTTGCGGTCCGCGCGCGGCGCCACCGACCTCTTCACCAGCCACTCCATCACGTTGTACAGGTCCTTGGTGTTGGTGCAGCGGATAGGATTCTCGCTGATGTCCAGCACCGTCTGCAGGAGGAAAGGGCGGAGTTCCGTGGTTAACGTTGCAAGTGAAAGGGCACGGAGAAGGGCGTCGTCGCGAGGGACAGGGCTACTCACCAAGCCTCCGGCGAGGGCCATGTCGCGGACGCGCAGGTTCTGGATCTGGTTGCCGGCCACGTTGAGGTTGGCCAGCTTGCGCAGCAGGTTGGTGCGGTCGAGCTGGCCGAGCTGGGTCTCCCACAGGGACGTGAGCCTGTTCTGGCTCAGGTCCAGGTAGCGCAGGTAGGGCGCGCCGGCGAACACGCTCGGGGACACGCTGGTCAGGCCGTTGCCGGAGAGGTCCAGGTGGCGGAGGAAGCCGTTGGTCTCGAACAGCTGGCTGTCCAGAGTCGTGAGTCTGTTCTCCGCCAGGTTTAGAGTGACGATCTGCGGCAGGCGGCGCATCACGGCTGGCGCGACCTGAGAAGCATCGGGCTGGATTAGCGACCAGACCGGACCGGACATGGCACTCTCTCTCTCTCGACGGCAATACCATACCTCTGTCAGCTTGTTAGTCTGCAGGTTGAGGATGCTGAGGTGGTCCATGCCGCGGAAGCTGTCCTCCTCCAGACTGGAGATGCCGCAGTATGAGATGTCGAGCTGGTAAAGGGCGCTGAACTGACCCTCGAAGCCGCCGGCGGGCAGAGCCGTCATGTTGGGGTTGTCGGACAGGTTGAGCGTCTCGAGCACGTCGCACTTCTTGAACAGATCGTGGGGGAGCGGGCCGCTGATGTCGTTGGCCGAGAGGTCGAGGTCCTGCAACAACAGAGAGAGTCCTGTGAGCGGCACTGTGCGCGGGGTTGGAAGGTCGCAGCTGCACCGCGCGACTTACCTGCAGGTGTTGCAGGGACTCGAAGGCGCGCGGGTGGATGCGCGTCACACCGTTGTCGCTGAGGTTGAGGCGCGTCAGGCCGGGGAAGCCCAGGAAGGTGTCCTTCTCGATGGCCGGAAACAGGTTCTGGGAGACGTCCAGCTCGTCCAGGCCGAGGATCTCGACGCCGCGGAGCGAGGTGAGCGAGTTGTTGTGCAGCAGGAGCGTCGTCAGCTCCGTGTTGTTGGCGAACATGGCCGTGTTGATGGCTACGATGTTGTTGTCGGAGAGGTCCAGCTCCTCCAGCTCGCCCAGCCCGGAGAGCGTGTCGGGGTGCAGCTTCATGAGCTTGTTGCCGGCCAGGATGAGGCGCTCCAGGTGCTTCATGCGGGAGAACACGTGCGGCGAGAGGAACTGCAGCCCGCAGTTGGATAGGTCCAACTCGTTAAGCGAGGCCGAGTTGAGCAGGTAGCTGTGTAACAGATCGAATCGTAAGACCAAGGTCTGCAAACGGCCTCTCTCTCTCTAGGCGCCTCCCCGACTTACCTCTTCTCGAGGGTGTTCTCCACGACCTGCGCGACCACGATGGGGTTCCCGCGCAGCGACAGCTTCCGCAGCACCGTGTTGTTGACGAACAGGTCCTGGTGCGGGATCATGATGTGGTTGTTGGACAGGTCCACGTCGTACAGCTCGCCCAGCCCCTCGAACGTGCTCAGGCTCACGCCCTTGATGGACGAGTTGGTGATCTTGACGGTCGTCACGAACTGCAGTCCGAGCGACGCCAGCGAGTTGTTGAGCAGGAAGAGACCGTCGGCGAACTCTGGCGCGTCGCTCACTTCAAAGTGGTTCACCACTCCCTGGAAGCGCTGGCCCTGCAGGAGAAGGACGAGAGGACGTTAGTGACACTGAGGATGGAGGCCGCCGACAAGACGGCACCTCATGAACGGGCAAGGACCGCACCTTGAAGTCGAGCGACGAGCACTTGGCCATGATGCCGCCGGAGCCGACGTAGCGGCACTCGCACATGGGCTTGGGGCAGACGACGGAGTGGTGCTCCAGGAGGTCCTCGTACACGAAGTCCTTGTCCTCGGACATTTCGATCGAGTCCCCGGTGGAGGGCTGGGGTTGGTTCAGGGCCTGGGGCAGCGCGCGGAGCGGCAGCGCGAGGCACGCCACGCACACCAACACGCCCAGCGCGGACGGGCCGCGTCCTATGGACGCCATCTCGGATGGTGAGCTGCGGGACAAGGAGAAGGCCTTGGTCAGAGTGCGGCCGGGTGACCCCACCCCTTTGGAGAGATGACGCGATCCTCAACGTAGAGGGGAGTGGCGGCGGGCCGGGCGGGGGCGGGGGCGGGGCAGTGCAGCGCGACGCAATGAGGAATCAGACTGTCGAGCGAAATAAAGAGCAGAGAGCGATTAGCGAGTGGTTTGCACACAACACACGCCATTACTCGTATTCGCCCTCGGGCGTGCCGGCCGGCCGGCCGCGAGCCGGGCGCGGTGGGGCGGGGCGGGGCCGGGATGCAAATGAGCAGCGTCTTGTTAGGACGGATGCCGTCACGTCACTGTCACTGCGGACCAATGGAAGCGCGCGGAGCGGAGCGGAGCAGCCTGCGGCAGGGCAGGAGCGGCTCCCGGTCACGCTGCAAAAGCGCAGCTGTGCCGTTCCCTCTAAATCACCGAGACTTGATCAAGCACGAGATTCGGCCTACTAGAGGAAAAATCACGGATGTCAATGACGTGCTCATACGCATGGAATTCAGTCTCGGTGTTTTGTGGTGTTCCCCGCCCCGCCCCGCCACACCTTGTGTGGCAGCGCTAGCGCTGCGGTGACACGGCCGCGGGCGGCGCGTTATCCGCCGTTATCGGTCAGATAAGCCCCGGCCTGGCACGGCAGTCTGCCCCGCCCCGCCCCGCGCCAGCTCAGCCCGCCGGTGCGGTATGTCAGCTGCCAGGCCCGGCCCGGCCCGGCCTGCTGGCCCTGCGGTCCTGCCCTGAGCTGCGGCTGCGCCACCGCGGCTCAACACCGCCTGTTTTTATTTGCCCCTGGGCTCGGATCGTGACAACATTTCCTCCCCGTCGCGTCGGCCTGAGGCCTGAGCGCGAGCTGCTGAGCTCCGCGACAGGTGACGGAAGAAAGGCGAGGCCGGCGGGGGGCCTCGAACCCGCGGCCAGGCCAGGCCAGGCCCTACTCGCACACCCCTCTCCTCTCCTCTCCTCCACCCGTCCCTGTCACACGGCCCCCCCATGTCGCGGTGCCGAGCAGGAGCAGCGAGAGCGGCGAGGACGAGAGGAACCTGCCGGTGTGCGTCCCCCCCTGGCGCCCCCTGGTTCCGCCCCTGCTGCTGCTCGCGCGGGTCCCGTGCCGTGCGCCGCGCAGCGCGGGGGGACGACGACCCGCATTAATTGCACTGCTCTCTTCCAAGAGACACAAAGCGAGCCGAGCGCCGCGCGGCGCGGCGGCCTTGGTGGCGGCTGCATGTGCTCTCCTCCGTCTCCTCTCCTCCCTCTCCTCTCGCGGGCCGGCGCGGCGGGGCTTACGGTATGCCCGGCCCGGCTGCAGCTCCGGCTCTCCGGTGCTCTCCCCAGCAGCGTGCGCGCCCTGCAACACAAAGAACAGGAACAAAATGGTTAAAAAATAAAATAAAGAAATAAAAAGGTCTGCTGTCGGCCGGCCCGCCCCGGCCGGCCCGCGCCGCTCATGAGGAAGCAGTGGGGCTTCCCTCCTAGACGCTGCCGCGCCGCGCCGCGCCGCTCCCACGGGCTGACGGCAGACCAGACCGCGCAGCGGCCGCGACGAGACAGCGCAGCGCAGCGCAATCAAAGCGATCGGGGAGTAAACGGGCGCGGACGCGAGAGCAGCAAAAAAAAAAAAAAAGGAAAAAAAGGGCGGCGTGGCGCAAAACAGAGAAAGAAAGGAGTCACTGCGCTGATGAGGTCAGACCGAACCGGAGACGGGTCGGGTTCCGGCCCGAGCCCTGGGGATGTTCCACGGCGACGCGAGGCGACGCGAACATACCAACACAACACACCGGTGCCGTGCCGTAACCCGACGCGCCCCGCCCCGCGTGCCATGCGATACACCATTCATTCGCGCTGCGGCTCGCACGCTGTTTTTTTCCTCCTTCCTTATTTGTTCTTGTTCTTAAAAAGCATCGAGAAATTGTGCTAGTCTGTTTTTCAAATACTTTTTTTTCATAAGGAAGGTCGGGTAGTCCATGGGATTTGCGATTTTGACTTGAGGCCGCGTGGGAGTATAAACGAGTTTTGACGACGTGCGCGATTACCCCACTTTCAGAGGTGACTTCTGTTTTTCGATGGAAGGAGACGGTGTGGGTGAGACACAGGTACGGGTGCGGGCCGCTAAACGTCTTTGATACAGTGCGGCAGCGCGACACGTATTGCGCCGCGGCGCGCAACACTGTAGGAGAAGTGCTGTGCACTCCACTCGTGTGCGGGGCGGGGCGGGGCGGGGCGGGGCGGGGCGCAGTGATTGAGCGGTCCTGCCCGCCCCGCTCTATCAGCGTGAGTTGCCTCGCCTCGCCTCAACTCGCCGGTATCTGCGGTGCGCTGGGGACGTGACCACCTGCATGTGAAGGGGCCCCTCCCCACCCATATGCCGTGTATTTATGTTTTAAGATATAATCCGCGGCTGTCACGTCGCGGAAGCCCTCGGACGCGCAAATCCGCGCGCGAGCCGAACCCAATGCGACGCGACGTGGACCCTGTCGGACGGGGGAGGACGGGGCGGCACGGCGGTAGGCAGGAGGGGATCAGAATCGGGATCGAGGCGAGGCTCTTGTAAATCCGCAATCTGCGGCACCACCAGGCGCGTCAGGCAGGCCCGGCCGCGCCCCCCGCTGTACGCCCCTGCCCGGCCCTGCCCTGCCCTGCCCGGCAACAAGATACGTAGGTACGTACAGCCCGGCTGGCCCGGTCGCGTGCGCTGAGGACGCATCGACCTGCCCGGCCCGACCCGCGACAGCGCGTTACGTACAATTATCACTGCCGGATCTTCTTGTAGCGCTCGCATTAAAAAAAAGGAAAAAAGAAAAACTTTGTCGTCCGCTCCTCCAAACAAGGACGACTGCCACGCGGCTCGCCGGGCGGAGCGGAACCAAGCGCAAATGTCCAGGCGCGCCGCGGCGCCCTGCCTGGCCCTGCCCGGCGCGGCCGTGTGACTCAGCCCCGCGACAAAAGAGGACGTCCCGGCCCGGCCCAGTCCCGCCGCACTGCCGCGATCGAGGCTCGATTTCGTGGCGGATCAGCATCAGCATCAGCCGCCCACACAACACAATCCACAGTGAGGCTGCGGGCGGGCCGGGCCGGGAGAGATTGACAGGACAGGGCAGGACACGGGCCGGCTGGCGCTGCTCACACAGGAAACTGACCAAAGCAGCCACTTCCGGCCCAGTCCGGCCCGGCCCGGCCCGGGGCCGGATGGGGCCAAACAGGGCAGGGCAGGGTCACCGCCTGGCGGGGTGGATAGATAGATAGATAGATGAGCGATAGTGATAGGGGAGGACGCTGGCCTGACCGGGTAGAGGCGGGGCGGGGCCGGGCACGGCGACATTATGCACACCTGTGCGTCTGCATTATGGAACGTCGGAGTGGAATGACAATCGCGCTGGGCGCGGCCCGGCCCGGCCCGTCCGTCCCCGCCCGTCGCGACGCTCAGGCGCAAAGCGACGCCAAAGCGTCGCGGCGCGGCGTGGCATGGCGACGTCGCGGCGGCGCCACCGCAAGGCCCGTCCCGCCGCGTCGCGGGCTGGGCCGGGTCGGGCGCGGCAAGGCCAGGCCGGGCCAGGCCGCCGACAGGCAGGCCAGGCCACGCACAGCACTGCGCACTACCGCATGTACCGGGTGTTTCTTTGAATGCGTAACAGCAGTGTTGTGGGATTGCATACTCTCCAGCGCTGCAGGGGCCATGGCGCCTCAATGGGGTACAGGCAAACCCGCAACACTGTTGCGCATTCAAAGAAACACCCGGTACTGTAGCGCAGCGCACAGCTGTACTGCGTTGTACGCATTCAAAGAAACACTCGGCGCACAACTGCACTGCGTTGTCTCACTGCGTTTCTGGCGACGGCGACGGCTTCGAAAACACAAAAATGTGCCGCGCGCCAAGTGTTGCGGCACTAAACGTCAAAGAGACACATTGCGGTGTTGAGGTGCAGCAGTGAGGCGGTGCAGAACCGAACCTAGACCAGTGGTCTCGGGGACAGATGATGGCGGCTGGGGCAGCAGACCCCGCGCCTCGCCAAGGTGCTCACACCTCAGCTCACTCACGAGTCCAAGTTGTCATGTTTTCTGTCGCGCGCATAAAACACAACGGCGACGGCGGGGCATGAAGAAGACGAAGATGGGTGGGGCAGCGTGGCAGTGACTTTATAGTTAGGCGGGCGACATTTTCTTCTCGAGTTATCTCGCCCTTTCTTTGTCCTCGAATATAAGCGTCGGGTCCGGCGAGCAGCGCGTCGGCCGGCGTCGGCCCGGGCCGCACCGCACATCCTGCGCCTCACCCCGCAGGTCGTCACACACGGGGACGCGGCGCGCCGCGGCGCTCCCAGGGGACGTCTCGCCTCGCGCCTCGCGCCCGACCCGGGCCGACAAACCGCGACGGTTAAATATTTGCCCTGCCGAAGCGCTCACAGGCCCAGGCCCCCAACCCACGGCACGGGCACGGGGGAGCGCGCGTGGCTCCATACACGTTTTACAACATCATCCTTCCCGTCGGACGCCAAACCGCCCCTGCTCCAAATTAAACCATCCGCGCCTGCCCGACGTGCGGGTCAGGTAGGCCCGTCCTGTCCCTATCCCATCCATTAGGGCGCGCGGGCGGGGCGGGGCGGGGCGGGGCGGACCCATCCAGCCGCGCCAGGCACCAGGACCATAAAAGCGCGTGATAACGCTCGCTTGCGCGGGCTGCTTATCGCTCGTAACTCACGGCCTGTCCCGATATCTTTACCGCCCTTTAGCCCTAAACGCACTTCCTGCCGCGGACCGAAATAAGGTCAATTTAAGCACACAGCAGACGCTATATAGGATACACGCATTTCCGTGAGATTCAATGACTTTTTCGGCGCAGGGTAGCGGTGCGTAGTGGGGAGGTTGGCGCTGCCCTCCACCTGGCCGCCCGGCCCGGCCCGGCCCCGCCCGCCCCGCCCTCCCTGCTTCAACTTCAACTTCAACTTGGGTTATAACGACGGCAGTTCATTGTGAACTTAAGACACCAATAACTTTGGCAAAAGCCGCCAGTCCGTGACCGGACCATCCCCCGAGACCAGCTATTGCTAAGTCTCCGTGAGTTCGCGGCTAAGCCCCACGCACCATATCTCTGTTCGCCCTCAGCACTCTGGTTTAGCACGGGCTGGTGGTGCGCAGGTGCTCCGCTAGTCACCGTCGCCTAGTGGCGGTATTCCGCGTGGGTTCCTACGGTTTGGGCCGGCGTGCCTCGCCCTCCCCTTGGATCACCAGCACGGTGCGGGCAGTGAGGCCACCCGCGTGTCCGACATCCTAGACAGCGCGCAATGTGCCGCCCAGGTGTGGTCACAGTAAAAGGAGAGAATTTTAGGTGGGTGCAGCACTCGAAGGTCCATGGCCGCCCACCGTAGTGTTATGGCCTTTCCTTACACCCTCTTTAGAGCGCTACACCATGGAAGAGGGAGCCATTCCTAAATTCAGGGGTCCCGCCCGCCAGCCGCAACTGACGGTCAGATTTTCCGGAATTTCGGTATGGTATCGTGTGGGGGCCTGCAAGAGGGGGAGGTTAGTACATATGTGTTTGGCTACAGGTCACTGTGATTACACCCGGCTGCTGACTATCTACTAGAGGGCAGTTAGCTCGGAGCGCGGCATGCCGTTGCGGGGCCTGGTGGCGGGTGTCGGCTATATCAGTTGGGTGCTAGAATAATAATTTTAGTGCTGAGAGAGAAGGAGTTTCCCGCATACCCGGCATGCCCCGGCCAAGATGATGCTAGAAAAGAGAACAATGAGCAGTGACATCGACAGCTCTAGGATCCGTTCGGCGCGCTGCCTCCCCCGCCCCTCCCCTCCCCTCGGCCCCTGCCGGGCGCTGGTGCCCCGCCGGGCCCCGCCGGGCCCCATCCCCGCCCCGCTCCACACTAGGCGACTGCAGGGCTGCGTAGGGGCGGGGGAGGGGGGCAGCGGGGTAGGCTGTGAATGTGTAGGAAAATAAAACAAAACAGGCGCTCTGCTTCCAGCCGTGCGGGGGAGGGAAGGGGGGGGGGCGAGGGGTAGAGGCTGCGTCTGGCGTGGCTTAGGGACGCCACGCCGCGTGTGGGCCAGCAGGGAATGCCAAAACGTTGGTACTCGGTACTCACGGGTTGCAGGCTGCTCGTACAAGGTGCACTGGCATACTACACTACACACGGCTTCATCTCCACGTAGCACTGACACTGCACTGACCACTAGCACTGACACTTCACTGGTAATGAATAGATCACTTGTGTTGATCACAGCCTGGACACTGGACACTGCACTGACACTGCACTCTGATCCTGAAAATACACTACAGCGTCCTATGGTTGTTGGCCGCTCTGCTCTGCATCGTGACGCCATGGGCCCACGCCCCCGGCACCGTAAAATCTCCGGCCCGGCCTGGCGGGCGACGAGGCCCCAAACCCCGCCCGGCTCCACAGCTGCGCACTCTGCAGCCACTTGAGAGGGGACGCCGCGTCGCTCCAGCAACGAAATCACACAAAATCACTGATAACTTCAGAACCGCGTCACTGATCGCACTGAAACTTCACACACGCACTCGCGTTCACAATGCGCATCCATGGATACCGCACACTATAGAAGAAACTGCGTTTGAACCACCAAAACCTGAGGAGAGAGACAGAGCGACACACAACACGTCCGCACCCTCCGCCGCCCCCCACCAGCCTCCGCCCTCCCTGCTGGTCCACCTCATAAAGCCGGAGGAGAGGAGGAGGGCGATGCTTCGGGCCGAGCCGCGCAGCGCAGCGCCGCTCGCGCAGCTCATGTGGGGCCAACACAGTCGGATTCGAGTAACTTGTGATTACGCTCATAACGAGGCTGGAGCTGCAGCCGCGGCGTGGCGTAGCGGCGTGGCGGGGCGGGGCGGTGTGCCGTCGTGTTCTCTTGGCATGCCCGGCCGGCCGGGTCGGGCCGGGCCGGCTCGGAAGGAGACAGGTAGTCTCCTGACGTCCCCCCCGCCCGCCCCGAGAGAAGATGGGTGGCCTTTTGTTACAAAGGCTATCCGCAGAGAGAAAGACGCTGCGGACCGGGCCTGAGCGGGCAGGTGAGGGCGGGGGGCGGGCGGGAGGGGTCCGGCTATGCCAGCAGTGCTTGCTGTGGGCCCAAGGTCCGACCAGGTCTGACCCGTTGGGCTGGGCTGGGCTGGGCCGGCCGTCCTGCGCCAGTGTTGCCATCCAGGTTCGCCTGCCTACCGCAACCAAAGTGCAGGCCGGGCCGGACCGAGCCGGCGCGGCCCTGGCCCTGGCCTCTGCTGTGCTGGGCCGGGCCGGGCGGGGGTGGGCGCTCAGGAGACGATGACCCAAGTGAACCCCAAGTCGACGGCGAAGCTGTGGCGTCGCGTCGTCGGCGGCCCCGCCCGGCCCGGCTCGGCCCAGGCCGACCTGACCGGGTGGGCGGGCTGCACGAGTGACTCGACCAGGACCTGATCTGCCTATCTGGGGACGGGGCGGGGCGGGGCGGGCCGGATCTGGCCCCGGCCGCCGCGCCGCGTCCTCCGGCCCGGGCCGAGTCGTTGACGAGGGTGGGGCGGGCGCGAGCCGGCGTGGCGTGGCGTGGCGGACGGGTTATTGCAACACGGAGCCGATCAGACCACCGGGGCTGGGGCCGGCGCGGCAGTGAGTGCGAGAGAGACGGACGGGACGCGTGAGCACGCGACGACGAGGCGGGGCGGGGAGGCTCGGCCGTGGGGAAACGAAATATCGCCTGCAAAATGGTCCTGGCGCCGCGCCGCACCGCGAGCCAACCGCCAGCCTGGCCCGGAGCGGCGCGATAAACCACCGCGGAAGTGACGACAAACGCTGTGACGCTCGACGTCCACGTCACGCCGGCCACGCCGCGTCTGTGACGTCGGGCCAGGCCACGCCCGCCGCGGCGCCAGATGAGCACAGAGATGAGGAACGACGCCTCTCCGGAGGGCGTCGCGGCGCACCGGCACCGGCCCGGGCCGCGTGATAGTGCGTGCGTATGTGTTTGCGTACGTTTGCGTCCCGTTTCAGAAGTTTCGAGAGAGGCCCGGCTTGGCCCCGCCAGGCGTCCCGTTGCCGCGTGGCTGTAACCTAGAGAGAGAGAGAGACTCTCCACTCCTAGAGTATACGACGACCTCTCTCTTTCTTCGCTCTCTAAATAAAAAAGACGCACCTCCTTCCCCTCCCCGTACCGCCGGCCGCCGCCGCTGGAGGAGCCACCTTCGCAGGTACGACGGGGCCACCCTGTGAGTGTCCGGTCTCCCCGGGGGCCACACACACACACACACACACACACGGCTCTTCACGCCACTACACCTGCTTTACGGGCCGCAATATTATATTGACGTGCCGCCGGCATTCCAGCTCCAGCAGCCCCCCCCCCCCCCTCACCTGGCCGGCCTCCAGGACCTGCAGCAGCAGCCCGCAGGCGTAGCGGCACGGCGCGGGGCGTGAGTCACCCGGCGCTGCGGGCAGCAGTCACACATTTACGTTAGTCTGTCATTATTACCATCTGCCATCGTAATAATCGCGGTTATTTGCATTTTCTCTCTGGAGAAGTCCCGCCCAACCTCGCTGGCCCGGCCGTGCAGTGAGCGCGAGCGCGAGGGGGTGGATTCCCGATGAAACCTCCCCCGCCCCGCCCCGCCCCGCGCTGCAGCACTAATGACAAACAACGGCAGCGCGCGCGGGGCGGGGCGGGGCGGGCGGGGTGAACGGGCAGGTGTGAAGGAGACACAAAAGAGCGAGGAGAGCTCGGGCGGGGCGGGGCGTGAATGCACACTCTATCATCCACCCCCCTGCACTTGGCGCGGAGGGACATTGTCAGCGGGTCCCGGACCGACCCGGCTGTGGCGCTCCCCTCCCCCACCTCCCCTCTCCAGTCCTCTTCACTCTCCTCCCTCATCCTCGCGTCCTCTCCCTCGCCTCGCCTCGCTTCGCCCTTCCTCTTTTGTCGGACAATTCAATCAAGCCCCCGGGATCCGAAAGGTAGTTAGGCTGGAGAGACAGGCCCGCCCCGCCCCGCCACGCTTTAGCCACCCCCTGCCCTGCCGTGCCCGGGCCCCTACCCGTCTCTCCCCGCTCTCCACGCTCCGCGCTGAGCCGAGCCGAGCGGGCGCGACTCTCCCCTTTTCAGCCAGCGCTGTCAAAAACCAAAGGGGACGGGCCGAGCGGACACGGCCAGCAGCCCTCCCCGACCAAGGGGATGAAAGGCACTGCCAGCTCGTTGCCGATCCAACCCCCCCTTTTCACCCCCCGCCCACCCAACAAAAAGTTGCAAAAAAATTGACGATTGTTTGAGAGGAGAAAGCCCCTTTTTCCCTGCCTATACAGTACCGGATGCAGGGGCGCAAGAGGGTTGCCTACCGACACGCGAGCCACGGTAGGCAAACCATCCCTGCCGGCAGCCAGTGAATTTTTTCGGCCGCGGTCTTTATTTTCTAGCGCCTGGCGAAACGTATCAGAGCCCCAGCCATGGCCCCAGCCACTAGAGAGACTCATGCAAATCAGCACACACACACAGCGCCCCTCGCGCCCTTTCCGCGTCCCGGGCCGCGCCCGTCGAAAAGGGAGGAGAGAGTGAAAGGGGCGGGAGCGGAGAGAGAGGGGGAGGGAGAGGTCGACGACGCGGCGTCAGGACGCTGCCCTGAAGTGACTCCATTAGCGGGCGGGGCGGGGCGGGGCGGGGGCGGGGTCGTGGAGGGGCAGGGGTGGAGGCGAAGGCGGCCCGGGCCCGGGGCCCACCGGGGGCGGGCGAGAAGGGAAGGCCGCGCTGCTGGAAGTCCAAATGGGCGATGAAAGGGAGAAAATGCTGTTATTCAAAACGCGGCGTGGCGCGGCGCGGCGCGGGGGTAAAAGGTGGGCGACCAGCGGCAGCAGGGACGCAAATGGGGGGCGCGTTCGTACCGCGGAGGGGCGGGGCGCGGCGCGGCGTGGCGGGGCGCCCCGCGCCCACATCAGCGCCGTGCGATACTCCGTACTCCACCGCCCTGAGGGGACGGGACGGGCACGCGCACGGCGGGGGCCCGGGATGTGTCACGGGGGTCGGGCGGGGCGGGGCGGGGCGTTCCCTAATGCTCGCGGAGCGCACCGCGGCACGCCCGGCCCGCCACGAGGAGGGCACCACGCCATGTAAAAAGCTTTTACACGCGGCCGACGTCCCGTCCCGGCCCGGCCCATCCCGCGGCGGGAGGCGAGAAAGTTACGACGCGGAAACAAAAAATCCCGGAGCGGGGAAATGACTATAAAAATGTGTGACTCCTTGGCCGCGGCCGGCGGGTGTCGAACCCGCCGCCGTCAGCTACCCCGGTCCGGACCCAGCTGTGCCTGTCCCCGGGCCCGTTGCATAACTGCGTGACGAGGAGCTCGGCCTGGCCCAGCGCTGGAGAAGTCCCTTTAGCATCTGAATGGCGTGTATCGAGTTTCTGTCAGAGCAGAGCCTGGCCGGGCGGGGCGGGGCCAGCGGCGTAGCTGATACACCGGGACCGGGGGAAGAAGACCCCGTCTCTTTTTACCCCATTCCGCGCGGCTCGTCTGCCTGGCCCGGCCCCACTCTCGCGCGCTACGCCCCTGACGGAGTGGCGGCGGAAATAAAAAATCAAGACGGCGAGCAGAGCAGACAGCTCGGGCCGGGCCGGGCCGCGGCGCCACGCTCCGCCACTCCCAATCACGCCACCGCGCCGCGCCCGCGCCACGCCACGATCAATAGGCAAACCATGCACGAGGATTAACCAGGGCTCGGCTGGCCGGCGGGGCGGGGCGGGATCATCCCGGTAAAAGCGAGAGACTTTTGCTTACACAGTACTGCGGCTGATGCGGGTCAGAAAAATGTCATGAGGATCGCATAGCTCAGGGCACTTTGGCGCAGAGGGTTTGGCTCTTCTAACGAACATGCTTGCTTTTACCGGCTGTGCTTTGCACGAGTGTTGCAACAGCCAGGTGCGAAGGGCGGGGCGGGGCGGGGTGGGTGTTGCCCCCCCGCTGGCGCGGGCGCGCCGCGCACTGGCCGGGTCGTTGCCATGGTGACAGCGCCAGCCTCCTCCCCGCGCCCGGCCCCGGCCCCGGCCCCGGCCACGGCGGTGGCGGCCGCGGGGGGGTCTCACCTCACCTTGCTGAAGGCGAGCAGCACCCTCCAGCTCCCGCCGTCTGCTCGCCCAGCTGCCGCCCCGCCACGGACTTCCCTCGTGCGGTTAGAGCCACGCCACGCCACGCCTCCGTGCTGAAACACCTGCCGGGGCGGGGCCGTGTCGGGGCGGGGCAGGGCGGGCCTGGGCCGGCGGCCACGCTGCCGCACTGCCTCGGGTCGGGTAGGGAATGCGTCTGGAACTCGAGCCGATATCGACTGATCGCCGGTGCAAACGCGGAGAGCCGAGCCGGGCCGTCCCCGGGCCCGGGCCCGGGGAAGCGGAGACGGGTCGCGGCCACGACAAGGGCGTGTGTGTGTGTGTGCGCGCGTCCTCACCTGGGCTGGGCTGACACTGAGGTGGCCCCGGGCCCCGCCCCGCCCCGCCCGATCAAACACCAGGACGGCAGGGAAGGGCAGGGCAGCATGCTTTGCATGTCTGGCAACGTGAGAGGAGGACCCACCTCCACCTGCCTCCACCTCTCATGCTGGCAGCGTGCGCCGCGCGCCGCGTCCCCACCGGTGTGACGCGACGTCACGTGACGTACGCTTCCAGAATCCCGCGCGGTGCGGCTTGTATTCCAAACGCCCATCCCATCAACAACACTGCCCCCTCCCCCGCGTCCCCCGCCTGACGTGGTCCCCGGCCGCCACTGAGGCACGTTTGACACGTTCGCACTGAATGCGAAGCAAGCAAGGCGGGCGGGCGTGGAGCGTGGAGCGTACTTTATAAGGGGGAGGGTAGGGGGTGGAAAAGTTTGCAACGAGAATATCTCCTCCGCCCGCCTCGCTCTGCCCCACCCGCCCCGTTCCTGCCCGTCGCATCCTATTTGCGCACACACTTAGAGCCGCCTCGCCCGGCCGGGTACCGGGTACCTCGCGGGTACCCACACCGCGACAAGGTGGGCCGGGCCACTGCATGCCAGTCACACTGCCTGATGATATCTGGCACGGGTGCCTTGCCTCAAGACAAAGGAGACAATGCTAAGGTGCTAAGGTGATGGACAAAAAAAAGTTCTTTTTTCTTTTTTTTTCTTTCTTTTTTTTTTGAGAGAGAGCACATTGCAGATTATAAGTTATCAGGGTGGTTATATTTTAATTTTTTTTTGCTTTAACTCAATATGTCTTTTTAGATACAAAGTTGTACGTGAGAAACAACAGGCAACGCTATCATCAGGCAGTGTTGGGTGTCTTGACATGGAGGCTTAGGACTGTCCATGTTGATATCAGTGAGTGCCCGCAAAGTTTATCGGCGCAGATAACAGAAAGTAAAAGATGGAGAGCATCTCTCAGCAGTTGTTGTGAATGCGTGACACTACTTGATCAAGGTGTTCACTCAATATCCTCAGACAATACGAGGTTACTTTTTACAAAATATTCCAATGCTAGTTAATGTAAATTTCATGGAGAGAGTTAATATTTCAAATTCTATTCAGCTATTTCCAAACAATTGTGTGGTTAAACAGAAAATTGTTTAATCGTTAATAGTTTTATTTGGTAGTTTTTCTTGTTTTAAATAAAGCCTTTTATAAAAAGAAACACTTGTTTTAATGTGCTTCAGCTTTAACCTACTTAAGTAAAACCATAACGTGCAATTTCCAACAGCAACACCAATACTGACTACAGTCCACATAAAAGTTAGGTTAAGTCCACTTGGAAATGAGAATATGCAACAAGTGCTACCAGGTAAAACCATAACAAACGAGTCTGCTTAACCTTTGCTTAAGGCCACCTTGTGCTTAACCGTTAAGGCATGAGCTTGCATTGTAAAGTCGAAACACGACCAACAGACCATTATCCCCAAGGAAACGCACAGATGTGTGTTGTCACAACGAAAGTAGGCGTAGGTGGGCAGAAAGAAGAAGCTGAAGCACACGTCAAGTCGGGCAGTATGCTGCTTAACTCACCTCTTAAGCGAATGCGATGCGTGATGTGAGCCGCGGGGTGTTAGCTCGGCTATCCTGGACGTTCAGAAGTTTAAGCGGCGCTGGTATCCAAGTATTTGCACGAGTTGCACAGACTGCTGGCGCGCAGGGCCGCTGCTGGCCCGCTGCACCCACGTACAGCAGCACACGCACTCACTCACGGGAACACTCTCTGGAGACGCACTTTTCTCTCCCGGCCCCAGCCCAGCCCGGCAGCCGAGGCGACTTTAGGAGAGCATTCACTCGCACACCCGACTTGCCATCACGCACAAATTCCCGTCCGCCCCGAGCTCGACCCAAAAGAAAATCCTCACCTGGAAGCTCTTGCTTTACCTGCGTCTGGGTTGAAACTGCGGCTGGCGGGCCGAGCGCAGCGCTGGCTGTTGGTTTTCCTTGTTCGTGCGGGGCGCCCAGAGCGCGCTAGTGGCGCGGCGGCGCGGCGGGTAGAGTCCGCTCGCGGCAACCTTCACCCCGCACTCGGTGCGCAGCCGACTTGTTCCGAGGATCGCGCTCATGCCTCTGTCCTTGTCGCACTTATGGGACACTTCCATACCCAGCATAGGGCGCCTCCATAGGTGCGACAAGGACGGAGGTACACCCAAGAGCGATCTTCGGAATGAGTCGGCTGGGCCGCGCGGACTCGGCGCGGGCGCGGGATGCGCGCAGCGGACTGTACCCCGAGACGCGACGCCATTGGTCGGCCGACTCCAAAGCACTCCGGCCGGCAAGACGCTCCAGTCGCCTCTCCTCTGCCATGGGGGCCATGGGCCGGGCCGCATGTCGATCATGCCATGTTCCGCTTGTTGCATTAGCTGTCGTCCCACCCCCCACCTCCCCAAAAAAATCCAGTACGGGAGCTAAGTGACTGGCCTGATTTTTAATAAAAGCCACTGTAGGCGAAACAGTGTCCTCCCTGTAGGACGCGATGTTCGATGGGTTGCCTACCCGCCCGGCGATGAAAATATTCGGGTAAAAATATTCCTACGTTGTATAATAATCCCGATCGCTATCGGGTGTCCCGGCCGTGGCAGTGCCCCAGCCCGGCCCGGCCCGGCCCGGCTCGGTCACAGCAAGGCTATTAGAAGTTTCTCTTTCGTTTCATTGCGTTTGTTGAGGCACCGAGGTAGGCGGTAGTGCGTACGTACACAGTACAGCAGCGGCAGCGCGCGTGTGAAGTTCCGGATGTTTAGTGAAAGGGCCTCCTTAAGGCCCGCCCCGCCCCGCCCCGCCCCACCCCGCTCTACGCGCGCTTATGTCTGGGCGGGATGGGGCGGGGCGGGCGGGCGAGACGCCAAGGCGAAGTAGTGCCTCGGCTCGCGCGACACCCGCGGGGCGGGGTGGGGCGGGGGCCGGGCTCAGCCGGGCGGACAGGACAGGGGCGAACGCCCTCTCAAGAGGTACAAGGGAAAGGCGGGGCGGGGCGGGGGAGGAGGGGCCCTCAGCAACCCCCTTGCCTCCGGCCCAGCTCGCCTGCGAGCTTGGTGGAGAGGCATGTTCACCGGGGTGGGAGCAAAACGGATGGAGGGGAGGGAGTGAGTGAGAGAGTGAGGGAGTGAGGATGAGAAAGGGGGAGCTCTAGGAGGACGGCCAGACAGACAGACGTAAACAAGACGGCGCTCCCGCTGCGCCCCGCCCCGCCCCGCCCCGCCCCGCCCCGCCCCGCCAGCACTCGTGCCTTACGCTGCTACCAATCAGTCGGACGGTCCTGCGGCCAGTCTGTCCTGTCGATGACACGGCGCGGGGCGGCGCGGGGCGGAGCGCTCCTTGAACAGGTCACCGCCCTCCTCACAGCGACCAGCGCGCCTCTTTATACGAAAAAGGGCTCCGGGTGAATACGTACCTGGGGAACACCAAGGTGGCTATTGCAAATGTCACGAGGATTCCACTTAGTCCACTTAGTTTCTGACACATGCAGGTGCGTGGGAAAAAAATACGTTGTTGCTATGCGCCCACCTGTGATGGTGTATCACGCTGTCCGCGCAGGGGCCTAGTCTGGGGCCTGGCCGCTCCTATCTCTAAGCCGAGCTCTACAGGAATGCATCTCTCTAGGTGCATCGACTGCGAGATATATGGCAGGCGGGTAGCGCCGCAGTTCGAGCCTGGGATTCTCCGGACGGTAGCGCACCTACAGGGTGATTCCGAACAGCCTTAACTAGTGCCCTCTCTCGCTCCTCATGGCCGCTCTGCACGAGTGCGACAAGGACAGAGAGACGAAACCACTGTGCGTAATCACCCTACTATTGCCACCCGCCGGGGTTCCCCGGCAGCAGGTCACCCTCCACTGCGGACATGAGCACGCCGTCAGAGCCGCGGGCCGCTGTCCGCCTTCCTCCTCTACGCCCCACGGCCCCGCCCCGTGCGACGCCCCGCTCACTCTCGGCGGAATCTGTTTCGCGGGCGCCTGCCTCCTTCTGTGTCGATAGGCGCCCCGCGCCGCGTGCTCCGCCCCCGTCCCCTCCGTGATTTGAATTCCTCGGACCAAGATGCGGGTGGTGGCGGAGCCCTCCCCTCTGTAAGGTGTATGTGCTGAGCGACGCTTGGCGAGGCGGGGCGGGGCGCCATGGAGGAAGCCTGGCGAGGATCGGTTTGTTTGCTCTGGGAGTTTTAATGGAGTTCCCCCTCCCCCCTCCCGCAAAAAGCTTCGCGGGCGGCCACTGCAAACAGCCCGCAGCCTGGCGCGGCGCGGCGCGCGAGCTTGTGGAAGCAGCCCGCTGGCTGAGGGGCAGGAGGAGGCAATCGCCTAACGTGGCGTGCCTCCGTACCGCTCCTCTGCCTGTTCAACATCTGTCGATCCCATCGGCCGTGACTGTCAGCGGCCGGGCCGCCTCGCCTCTTTTGCACGGCTTCGCGCCCAAACTGGGCGTGTGTGTGTGTGCGGAAAGGAACCGCCCCTCTTCCTCAGGGCGGCCCGGCCGGGGCCGGGTGCGGTGGCGAAGCTCCTCACGGCCCGGGCCCGGATGTGATCCACCCAGCTGGAAGGAATAAAGCGACGACTCTCCGCCTTTTGGAAAAAAAAATTAACGTCACCTTCAAATAAAAATCTCGCTTTTGTCACGGAGGCTGCCGCTGCGGAACGCCGTGCAATACTAGGATACTGTACCGCGCGCACGGGTGCCGGAGGGTTGCCTATGCCTACTCGCACGGCGCCTAAGGCGAGCCAGCCTGCAGCCGGCGAGGCGGGGCGGGGCGGGGAGTGAGTACCAACAATACGACTCTTCGCGGAGCAGTTCGGTTCGGCTAACGGCTCACAGCCGCTAAACGCGCCCGGCCCGGCACGCAGGCGTCGCAGGCGTGCAAGCCAGCCCCGTGGCCCCCGTGGCAGAGGTGGCACAGATGCAGCAGCACCTGCTGCTGTATGCAGCCCAGCTGCAGAGGTCCTGGCGCCCGCCAGCGCCAGCTGCGCACACCCGGGCAGCGGGCAGCTGCAGCACTCAGAGGTGATGCTTTTCCGGGGTGTTGTATTATTACTCCCGAATGGGTCGTGGAACCAATACAAGGCTGCGGCTGCCTCGGTGTCTGCCTGGCCACTACCCCGCCCCGCCACGCCCCGCCAGGCCCCGCCACGCCACGCCCCGGCCGCGGGGCCCACCGAAGCGAAACGGAACCAGTCGCCTGGGCTGGCTGGTCCATAGGCCGGGGGCCGGGTCGGGCCCGGTCGGGCCCCGCGTCCAAGTGAATGGGGATAATGGGAGGAACCGATTTCCAAGTGATCCGGTTCTGTGTCCCGCGGGAAATACCGCGCGAGACGTGGTGGGGCGGGGCGGGGCGGGGCGCGGGGTGGGGTGGGGCGGGGTGGGGCGGCCTGCACGTCCCAGGCGAGCCGCAGCGCGGCTCCCGTCTCCTCCTCCTTCTCCTTCTCCTCCTCGGGCAGGAACACAAGTCTATGACGCCATTACCTGGGGCGACGCCAGCAAGACTTCGAGGAATAATAATTGTTTTCTCTCTCGGCTGGCGTTTGATTGGAAAACCTTCCGCCCGCCAGCCGCGTTCGTCCCTGATGGAGGAGGAGGCTGCCCCGCCCCGCCCCGGGGGAAGGTGTTTATCATCGTACCCGCCCCGCCCGCCCCACCCCGCCCCGCCCCGCAGCCATAGCGCGTGCATCCTGCGGTGCAGCGGCACGGCAGGCCTGGCGTTCCTGGCTCGGGTTACACGGGGGCGCCCTCCTGCCCAGGCTACCGCGGCCGGGCCGGGCGGTGCGCGGTTATGGGCGCATGTGCCCCATTTCGGGGGGGGGGGGGTGCTCCCGTGCCGTAGCAAGGGCGTCGTCTATGACGTGCTAAGGTGCCTGGCTGAGATGGGGCGGGGCGGTACAATACGCCGGGGTACACACCCCCTGGGGTTACGATGAAAGTGTCGATGGCGGCCACCACCCGAGGCAGCAACCACTTACCTAACGGAGTGAGTGGCCCAGACATGTTAGGGCGGGCGGTGCGGTGACTCAGCGGCCAGCCCCGCCCCGCCCCGCCCCGCCCCGCCCCGCCATACACCACGCTACCCTACGCCACCCCACGGCACACCTGACCGAAGCGTCGAGCGCGCGCGCGCTGTGCGAAATGAGAACATGGCACAGCATGACCGCGATGTACAATATGGTGACATGTGACAACACCACGCTGCGCCGCGCGCCGCGCCCCCGGGAGCGAACGCCCCGCCCCGCCCCGCCCCGCCCCGCCCCGCCTCAGCACACACAATCGCACAGCGTTGCGGTGCGCTTGCTCGACGCCCAGCTGCGGTGACGGCTGGGCTGCGTACACCAGAGTGAACAGGCGGTCGGTGACTGACTGGCTGGACTGGACGAGGGGACGGCACGTCGCGGCTAGCCCAGCCGTCCACCGGCACGGCTCTCATGGAGGCGACTGTCGCATACAACAACAACAGCCGACCACGGCCGCACACGCGGCCAGAGAGATGGAGAGAAAGAAATAGAGAGGGAAAAAAACCGCCCGGCTCGCAGCCTGCTGGCTGAGCCTCATTGCGTCTGATGTGCAATTATTACCGACGACGGCGATGCTACGTGCGTCAAAACAAACTGGCGTTGTCGACTTGGCGGGTTAACGCTTTGGAAAGGGAGAAAAAAAAGTGTTATCCTTCATTCACGATGCGAATAGAAATAAAGTTGACATTCACAACATTATTGGGCGCGGTGCGCGTGCGCTGACGTCAGCTTTGATTCGAAATAACACATGACATCCGCCGGGGTGCCGTTTTCTGATGCAGGACACCTTGTTCTTATCGAGGAAACGGGAAATGGGCCCAACCCAATTCAGTGACTTCGTAAGTGATGCGGTGGCGACAGCCGCAGAGAGCCAGCAGGGAATTCCAGGGGTGGTTAGAGAAGTGAAACTTCAAATATTGCCCACTGCGGTACCGTTTCCTCGTAATATCTTAGAGGAGTAGACAGGCCCTCCTTCTGTCTTTGTAACACACTACTGATGGCCGTACTGCGCCGTAGCGTAGACTTTGCATCATGACCGACGTTTTCTCACGGAGTGAAAAATAAGTCCCATGGCAAATTCCGCGGTCCAGTCCAGGCGTCTCTGCGCTACGCCCGCGCGACTCGTAGCGAGGCGCCGCCATTTTGGCTTCTTTTTCTCTTATCCCGAATCACTCAGCCGCATCGCATCACCAGCAGGGAACAACGCCGTAGCGCCTCCAGAAAACTACGGCAGTGCCGGGCCGAGGCGGGGCGGGGCAGAGGGGAGGGGCAGTGATGGGCGCCGCGAACCGTCCCGTCCCGTCCCGTCCCGTCGCGAATCACTTGTTCTGACTGTACCCTCTGGCCTAGCTGTGGCTGGGCGCGGTTGGTACCGCCGGTGCACGCCTCGAACTCTGTACCGACAGATAACCACGCGCGGTAGAGCCCCCCCCCCCCCAGCTCACCCTGCCGACAGGCCGGCATGCAGACCTGCGCTGCGCTGCGCGGACAAAGAAGAGTCGGTTGTGTCACCGGGTCGCTACGAGAGCTGGTGCCGGCCGCACCGGGTAGGGCCGCGCGGACCCGGGTCGGGGGGCGGACCGCGGGGACCGTGGGGTGGGGCGCAGAGTGTGCGCCCTACGGCCCGGGCCCGGGGGGCTCCTCAAGGTGCGTTTCTGGTGCGGGGCGGCGGCGCGGCGCGTGCACCAGTACTCTTGAGCGCGCTGCGCCGGCGCGGTAGGCAACCCATTCGACACGCACGCGAATCAGCGGCAGTCGCAGCAGCGGATCGGCGGGTTCCGCGGGGCGGAGGGGCAAGGTCACCAGAGAGGAGAGGAGAGGCGACCGGCGCCGGAGGAGGAGGAGGATGAGGAGGAGAGGAGGGAGGAGGAGGAGGAGGAGGAGGAGGAGGAGGAGGAGGAGGAGGAGGAGGAGGAGGAGGAGGAGGAGGAGGAGGAGGAGGAGGAGGAGGAGGGAGGAGGAGGAGGAGGAGGAGGAGGAGGAGGAGGCAGAGGGAGGAGGAGGAGGGGGAGGGAGAGGGAGGAGGAGGAGGAGGAGAGGGAGGGCGTCGTGAGAAGAAGGACCCCGCGGCACGCGCCGCGGTTTGGGACGGGGGCACGTGGTAGTGAGAATATGCGCCCGCGCTGCATGGGTGCATGCAAAGCAATGCAAGCAGCGGGCCACGTGGTGACAGTTATTGGGGAGGATGAGACAGCTGTCCCGCCCCGCCCCACCCGCGGGCGTCCCGGCGCGTCCCGGCGCGCCACGACACGGCGTCGCGCCGGGCGTCGCGTCGGGGTGCCACACACTTATACCCGTTAACAACCAGCCTGATCCGCTGCAGCCCGACACATGACATGTCATGTCGCCCCGCCCCCGGATAAAGTGAGCCGTGAGGGCGTCGGGTCGGGGGCGGCACGGGGGGCGGGCGGCGCGTCGGGGTAATCGTGCGTGTCACGCTGCAGGCTGGGCTGCTCTGGCGTGACTCCGCTCGGCCACCACAATCTCGGCCATGTTGTACCTCCTCTCTACAAACAGCTCCCTCTCCCCCGCCCCGTCCGTCGTCCGTCTATCTTCATCCCAGATACGCCACGCATCCTCAGTGAGTGAGTGCGCCCCGCCCCGCCCCGCCCGGCTGGCAGCACGGTGGTCCCGCACCGCCACGCCACGCCCCCCGCCGAGACACAATCCTCCACAAACCACATGCTTCTTATTTTCACCGTTTTTGTTGATCTTACAGAGAGAGAACGTTAGGCCTAGGCCCTTTCGAGACAGAACCCCTAGTTTTCCTCCAATGTCGTCTGTAATTGTTAAATGCATTTATTGTAATTTAATTTCAGTTGCAAAATATGAGTTGGCAAAAGAAAAAAAATATAAAAAAATAAAAAAATACGCGGTATTTGAACCACTGCCCACCTGGTGGAATGAGCAGCGCCGATTCCAATGACGCTACGCGTCCGGCCTAACAGTGCACGGAGAGCAGGCGTACTGATGACAACGGGTTCGTTTCTCCGGTGACTATGGCTTCTCGCGCAGCATGCCTCCTAGTGGTCCGATAACTGGTACCGTGGCGACGTAGCCGTGTCGGCACAGTGTCCGCCCTGAGAGTCGCAGGACAACGGTTCGAATCTTAGCCAAAAATTTAATTTTTCTGAGGACAACTTGGAGTGGAATTCAAACCCCCCCTTTCAACCGAGCTCCCTCGTGGAATCGCCGACGGTCTAGTGGTCTAGTGGTGCCGCGAAAACCGTGGGGTGTCTGTGAGACTCGGCACATGGGGCCTGGTTCAAACCCAGGTAGGTTCTTCACTGGTAGCGACAGCGGGTTGCCAGGAAGTTCCGTCCCGTGCCCACGACTGGTGGTCGGTCGTGGGGTCATAAGTCCTAGAATCTGGCTCCAAAAATAGCGTTTCCATGCCCTGGGGACAGGGCAGTTCGGTTAACCACCGTACGACTAAATCTGGCAGTACGGGGATCAAATCTGTCGAATTGCGCGACAGGATCGCGGTCAGAAAAGCACCGGTTCCCATAAGAACACCGAAGTTGTTGGCTGCCACGGGGGGTAAAAGCCCTGTGCCTGGCGGGAACCGCAACCTCCTTCGGGAGGTTTACTGTCGCAAAAATTTTCCATGTTTTCACGCCACCCTTTCACTTGCAGAGCACGTACGTAATTTTTCAAGTGTAAGCTCGAAAATGTCTGGATGCCTTCGATGTGTTGTTGCCCAGGTTTCAAAACGCCCCAAAAAGTTTATCTTGTGTGAACAATTTTTTTTCGAGCCGACACTCAAAAAATTCCAACGGAAGCAAGAAAGTTCGAGAATGAAATAAAAATGAAGGAGGTGGGAATTGAACTCCGGTCCTGCGATTGACAGTCGGACAACCGATGTAGACTCCGCCTGTGCATTTTTGCCTGTAGTATTTTTGGAGTGCAGGCCAGGTGGCTCGCCAGGCAACCCGCTTGGGTTGGCTGTCCGCAGCCCGGCGGCGTACGGAACCGAAATGACACTGGTGTACATTGGCTTGCCTATCTTCCCGGCGTCTCCACCCAGATGCAGCGCGGCGGGCCCGTGGAGGACGTATGCACCACCGCACCTACCTCTACAGTTGAATGGGGAGGAATGAAAAGTTAAACATCCGTCGATTAACGATCAGACGTTTGCCTAGAAACTCAACATTAAGGTGATGCTTAGGTGAAACGGCCTTATCAAGAACTAGCCTTACGACTCTTTTTTAAAAATATTATTTTGTTTCTTTACCCTTCAAACGGATAAACTTTCAATCCTCTTAAGATCTATGGAGTGTTTCCAAAATTTATTTTTACGTCGACTTCAAAAAATCAAAACTTTGAGGGACTTCCTGCGCAACGGGCTTCTACCAAATCTAGGCATTCTATGCCTAACCGCCTTACTCTCCTATGGAGAGTTAACGTTTAATTTCCTTATGTTTGCTATTTTTACCGTCAACGTTAGAGTTTTTTGCCTTATTTTGCCCAAATTTCACCCAAGCCTCACCTTAAAAAAGACACTAAAGACTTTAAAGAAGATAAGCCCACATTTCCGTCCGCTTCATTCTCGGCCGAGCTGCGGTATCGAGAATCGACAAAAGGCAAAGTCGAGTCTATCCTATCAGTGACGGTGACGTACAACCCGAGTATCTGAAGAAAACCCGCACTGAAACCCTGCGAAGAATCACTACAGGATATCACATATGTCACCACACATGTCTGAATGGTATGAATTCGTCTGATTTTTGGAAGCTCTCCCATGTGTCCCTCGGGGTCAGCCGGGCTAGGCGAGCAGGCCAGAGACCAGTCACAGCACCCCCTCCCCCCCCCCCCAGGGGAACGTCAGGTCACGTGACGCGGCCGTGCGTCACACCGTAACACCGTCACACCACCACACCTGCCCGGACCCATCCTGCTCGATAAAGCTGCACAAGTTTTGCGTCAAGCCCACCACACCACCGGCATCGGCCCAGAGAGGCTAAAAAAATTTTTAAAAAAATAAAATTTCTGCTGCGCAAAGTCAGCGTCGCGGCCTCTTGCCCGGTTCGGCTGTCAGGGCACAGGGCGTCGGCTGCTGGCCGCTCCGCCCCGCGATGCTCTCCTCAGTGCCGCCTCATGATGACAGACCAGACGACAACATATTTTACTGTGTCGAATTTTTGTACGAGTGCGACCTAATACCAGGTCAAGGAGCAAACGAAATCCCATGGGACGCAGACACGTTGTTACACATCAGTGAAAATAGAGCCGATCTGCCGATAGTCGTGTGATAAGATAAAGCTGGATAAGCGAAGTCGGCACGGCCGTGCCCACACCGGGTCCGGCGCGGTGGGGCGGGACGGGGTGAGGCGGGGCGGGGCGGGGCGGGGCGGGGCGGGGCGGGGCGGGGCGGGGCGGGGCGGGGCGCTTGCCCAGCAGCCCTCCCTCCCTCTCCCTCCGCCACTCTTACTCGCGCCGCCACCGCGGCAGGTTCAACGCGACGCGCGCCCCCCAGCGGCCCGGCCCGGCCGCACCTACACCAGCAGCCTCCAGGACCAGGACCAGGACCTGCAGGGCCTCCGGGAGGACACCGGCCGGACACACTCCACGGGGGCGCCACCGCCACCGACACACTCGCCAGGACGGCAGGTCCGCTGGATTAACCTAGGCGTCGTCCACTGTCGTCCACTGTCGTCCACTGTCGTCCACTGTCGTCCACTGTCGTGTGTGTGTGTGTCCGTGTCTGTTTTCGTGTGCGTGTGTGTGTGTTTTTGTGACCCCAAGTTTTTCACCGCCCGCTGTTCAAGATGACGGCCGCCGTAAGTGTTATTTGTGTTAGTCTTTGTGCTTGCGCTTTTGCTATCAGCTTGGGAAAAGGGGTGCGGGACCACGATGGAACGTGACGGCTGTGAGAACGGCCGGGGTCGGGGCCAACACGGCCCCACCGCGCGCCTGCTGCAGGCCTCGGCCGCTGTCTGTCAAACCTCGACGATATACGCGAAGCAAAGGCGGCCACTTGGCGCTGTGCCGCGCCGCGCTGGTCCGATAGCAAACAAGTGGTTTTTCAGTGAACTCCTTTTGCGCCTAAAGAACCTAGCGCGAGACTCACCGGGAGAGGCCAAGCAGTCTCTGCGAGCCGAGGCCGATACGAACTCACCACGCGTGTTTCCCCTGCTGCTCCCTAATGACAGCCCATGACCGCCCCTCCCGCACATCTTTTCTTTTTTCTCTTTTTTGGCGTGACATAATGCTGTCCGCCCCGTACCGTTATCAAGCTGAGATTTCGCCCCTGCCCGGCTCCACCCCGCGCCGCCGCGCCGCGCCACTCCACTCCAGGTGAATGTACTCGACCTCGGCACGGGGCAGTGGCTACGGCCCGGCCTGAAGCTACGGGCGGCCCTGAGCGACGGTCATACGGCACCGTCTGCGCCTGCAGGACAGCCGGCTGATTCTGTCCTTGTCGCACTCATGGAGCAGCTCCATACCCTAGAGGGGACACTTTCGTGAGTGCGACAAGGACAGAGGCATGGGAGCGATGTTCTGAATCAGCCGGCAGGACGCAATTAGAACAGCTTGTCATCCCAGGGGACGCTGCATCTTATTGCTGCTGCTGGCGGGGCGGTGCATTGCAGTGCGTGACCTGGGCGGGGTGGCTGGAGTGGGACGCTGGGCGGGGCGGGGCGGGGCGGGGCGGGGCAGGGCAGACTAGTGGAGTAACAGGAGTTGTTGCGACGGCAGACGGCTGCCGTTGTACCTGCTGCTGCACTCGGCGGCGTCCCCGTCGTGCAGGGCCCCGCCCCGCCCCGCCTCGCCCCGCCCCGCCCCGCCTCTACCCAACTCCTTTGCTGCAACGAAATAAAAAAGCAACCCGGGCAGACGACATGGACGTGCACGTGCAGGCCCATGAGCAGCGCTGCTGCCCGGGCGGGCCCCCGCGGCCCCGGCTCGCGCCGGTTCGGCTCTCCTCTCGGCTCTCGGTGCGAAACTTTTTCTCGGTTTGTTGTTTCCAAGACCGCAGACGTCCGTCCCGTCCCGTCCCGGCGAGAGCTAAGCAGCCCAAGGGCGTGCGAGTGTGCGAGTGCTGTTGTAACACTCCCTGTCCTGCTCCGCCCCGCCCCGCCGCGCCCCGCCACGCCCCGCAAGGATTCCTGCTTTGGGATAGCCTGCTGGCCTGCCTGCCCCTGCCCGCGCCGCGCACTGACCTCTCCCCCCTTCCCCCCACCCCGCTACAACACCTACAGGTCCCATGCAGGTGCAGCCCGCCGTGCGCCGCACGTGGCCTTGGCATTTCTAGAAGGGCGGGTGCGCGCGCAGGACAAGGAGGGCACTAGGTTGCCCGGGCCCGGCCACCCAACGCGGCCAAAACGGGATGGAAGCCCGACGGGAATTTAGCATTTTGGAGCACTCTTTTACTTTCAATTTTGGGCAGGAGGCGGCGGTAGGGGTGCGCGTTGGGGTTTACTCGGGTTACTCGTTGCCAAAAATGTAGGCAAACAGCCTTGTTGAGCGGTTGGTATCAACGCCTGACTGCCTGCCTACTAGGCAACATGTGCAGACCTGTGCAGAGGGGTGGCCTATTTGGTAGGCGTTGATACGAACCGCTCAACACGGCTGTGTGTTGGTCGGTTTTTGCCTCCTTTTCTAGCAACACTGCGGAGCGGAGCGTGGTCCTCCCTGACCTGAGGCACGCCCAGGAGGCCCGGGAGGTTATACTAAACGCCCACAGCGTGGAGCAGCAGTTCAACCGGTTGGCGGGGCGCGGCCGGGCCGCGGCGGGCGGAGCCGGCCGAGAAGTGAGGCTGGCTGGATGCGAATCGTGTGTCGAAATAACACAGAGGCGCATAAAACAACTGGTGCGCGGAGGGAGGTTTCAGCGGGGCGGGGCGGGGCGGGGCTAGGCGCGGGCGACCTTGCCGCAGTGCGCCTGTGGGACTCCTCGAGGAGGCTCATCGGGTGAGCGAGGAGCGAGGCGAGGCTCCCCTGCAAGTCTGTTACAAGCACACCCTTAGGCCCAGGCCTCCACGGCGAGGGTCGCGGCCGTCTGCCTTGTTGTGTCTTCACACTGAACTTTGCTTCATTACAATGACTATCGACCTCTGTGCTGCTTGCGCCCCGCACCGGCCCGCAGTGCTGTTCTGTTCTGCCAGCTGAGTAGCCCCTATTAGCCCATAGGCTAATTGTGAGGCATACTCCAGTGTCGCACTCGCTTTTGTTTCCGCCGAACACTGGAGCGCTGGGCTGGGGCCGCGGGCGCGGGACAGGGCGGAGCAGGGCGGGGCTGTCTGTCAGCGCGTTACGACACTGAGCACCGGAGCCCGCTGCCGCCCCGCCCCGCCCCGCGCCGCTGCCACGGCGTTCATGTCGTTAATCGAGTGTGTAGTGGCCCGCGGCTCTCCATGGCATCCTCGGTACGGTGACCGAGACGCTTCGACCGCTTCGATGCGACCTAAGCACCGAGCGCCGGCTTTGAGGAGGAGAGGGAGGGGGGAGGAGGGGGGAGGGGCCCGTTTGTACCGGGTGTTTCAGAGAACACGTACCAGTGTTGCGGGTCTGCCTACCCAAGGAGCCTATCGGCGCCTTACGCCTGGAGCGGGTAGGCAGACCCGCATATTGTTGCGTGTTCTTTAAACCCCTCTGGCTCACCCTGGCTCCGGGCGCTCCGGGCGCTCCGGGCGCATTTACCCAACGGGAGTCTAGTCGCTCTGCTCTCCTCATGGTGTCCACACGCCGGGCCGGGGCGCTTTGTGACGGCCAGGGCAGGGCGAGGTGTTGCAGGGCCTCAGCCCGGACAACCATGCCCCCTCCTCCTGTGCCCCCAGCACGTGCCGCGCGACGTTTTGTGTCTACATTTTGGATCGGGGCGACCCTCGATACGTCCTTTGCCGCCGGCCGGCCGGCCGGAACCACGTTTAGCAGACGCCGTCGAAACGCGAGTGCAAATATAGCGGCGGCCAAGGTGGGCGCCAGAAGGGCGAGCGAGTCGCACGGCACGGCACGCTCCCGACGCTCCTGTGCGCGCGGCCGCGCCGACGTGCTGCTCGTCCTCCTCGGGAGAGCGCGAGGAGAAGGGGCGGGGGTGTTATGTGCGTGAGAGGTCGTTGGCGCGGCGTGGGCCAAATGCCCCCCCCCCCTCAGTACTCGTCCGTCCATGCGCGTTGTCCCGGCCCGGAGGTCAAGGTCGAGCCTGGCCTGCCGCAGGAGATGGGGCCGGGCCGGGCTGCGGCCGCGCGCTGCATTGGCAGGGCAAGGCATTGCAGGTGGGCCTCTGGTGTATCACCGCCCAGTGCAACATCCTGCCCTACCCTGCCCTGCCCAGCCCGGCCCGGCCCGGCCCGGCCGGAGCTCTCCGACCACACACCACACAGTCTGACACGGCCCAGGACCGCGACGGGCGGGGCGCGGCGGGGCGCGGCGCGCAGTCCGCAAGCCTTAGCCTACCAGAGGTTTCACAACCACTTACATTGCCTTGTAGGGTCCGCCCGGCCCGCCCCGCCCCGTCCCGCAAGCCCGCTGCTGGCCGCCCGGCTTGGTCTAGTCAATGACCCAACATCCACGGTCCAGCCTGGCGCCTAGGTGATTGTGCAGCGGTGCGGCGGGGCGGGGTGGAGCGCGGGGGACTGGCCGGCCTTGCTGGTCGTGCAGGTCGAGGCGGCGCGGGGCAAAGCGCCCGGGTACTGACTGCGGCACGGCTGCATCGGTGCAGCTAGATTGTCCGACCTATCTTTGTGCGACCTGGCGATTTCCCCAAAATCCGAAAAAGCGCTGTCCGACCTGGATTCTGTCCCAGCTCGGATAAAGTGACAGCCGCAATAACTGCGATGTTTGCCCAGGATGACTAACAATGAACAAGACCGTCGAGGTTAAACACTTACCAGCGGAGTCCCCCCGGGACGTTCATCCAGTCAACGTTCCTCAAAATGGCGGCTGACATAGGTTACCAGCGGCATCACGTAGGCAATCTTGACATCACACACAGTCCCGATTTAAGACTTTTACCGAAGAATAGTCTAACCTGACACTACTTGAATATCTTATGTTCACGCCGATACTTTGCACGGATGCTAAAAGTTTTGTTCAAACCGCGAAAACGAATAAAAACGCCGTACCGAACGAGACGCGCGCGTCACTGAGCGATGCTCATTTCTTCAAACTGTCACTGCAACCGATACTGCGGGGCTGCCAACTTCAATCCAACCTAACCACACTCGTTGCTGATGCATTAAAAATTCCGGATTTGAGTGGATGTGCTGACTGCGATTTTGGCCCAAAAAAGCAGATGACGAGACGGAAAAAGAGACTTTTTCGGGAACTATTATTGTATAATTTTTGACTGAAAGCTGTTACTGAGCCTGGTCGGGTCGGGACCGGGGGGTGGGTGGTGGGGTGGGGGGGGGGCTCTCGATCCTCTCGATCCATCACAACAACCAAGAGAATCGTCTGCTGAGACGACTGTAACATCATAACATCATAACCTAGGGGCGAAATCCAGTGGCTTCGACGTTCAGATTGGCTGTAACGCTAGAAAGAAATGTGGTTGAAACTACCCGCTTATGATCTTCCCTTTGCCTGGGCTTGCATTTGCTATGGCGTCTTGCATGTAAGAAAGACAAAGAATTTACTTTTGTCGTAAACTCATGGGGGAGTAAGAAAGAGAACAGCCTAATGGAACAAAAAATTGTTTTACAGGTTGTAGGACTGACTAAATTTACGATGCTGCTGACGGTCCTCGCCGTCGTTCTCCTGATCACAATATCCGCGTGGTAAGGGCGATGCGTCAATCGAAGTGGTGCGCGCCGTCGGCGCCGGTGGGGTAGGCAACCCAACTAACTCCCGCGCCCGTCGGGCCGTCTTCCTCCGCAGCTACGCCTTGTCCGTCGCGCTCGGCCATGTGCCCATCGTGTTCCCGTACATCAGCGAGACGGGCAACTGGGAGCCCGAGAGCTGCCTCTTCAGCCTCGGCATGAACATCGCGTCCTTCCTCTGTAAGTCACGGAATGTTTTGTGTGCGGAAACTTAAGCTTTACCGACGAAAAGCATCGTTGAATGATTTCTCTCCCGCGCCTCCCAGATATCGTCGCCGTGTACCTGCGCTACCACGAGCTCGTCGTGTACCGCGAGTCGACGCCCAGCACCAGCATCACGCCCCGGATGAACCGCGTCGCCTGGATCCTGGGGACGGCCAGCGCGCTCGGGCTCTGCGTCGTGGCCAACTTCCAGGTGCAGAAGGTGCGCATCGTGCACTACCTGGGCGCCTTCACCTGCTTCGTCGGCGGCTCCGTCTACTTCGGCATCCAGGTAAGCATAGCCGTCGTCGTCGCCCTCAACTACCAGGCGTGTGTGAATGTCGCACACTTCTACGTGTGTAAATTTTCCACTGATTGGTCCGAAACAAAATTAAAATTTAAATGAGCTTGCGCGTGCTCCGTGTGCTGTGCGGTCGTGTTGCGTCCGCATCAGCTTCCCATATCCAAACCACGCCCCGCTGGCGCCCGTCAGGGTAAAGTGATATGCAGTGATATGTAATGTCATGATATCAGCATATCAACTTGCGCTCACCGGGGTGGAGCGTGCGAGGTCAGGTCGGGCAGATTGCGCTTAATGATTAAAACCGGATTAAATATTGCTGGAAACGACATTTAAAATCTTAAGGCATAGTAGATCGGGCATGTTTGTGTGTTCTAATCGGAATGCTGCGGGCGTGCGGGTTACGAAAGCATGTCATTTCCGCTCATCGCGTGCCCGGGTGCCCGGCCCGGCCCGGCCCGGCCTGGGGCCTTCGAAGCGCCCGCCTCGCCGCGGGGCGGGACCGTCACTCGCCTCGTCACGTGATACGGCTCCGAGGAGTTTTGTCCAAGCTAAACCACCTCTCAATACATTTGCCGCAGATATTGTTGTTTTTTCCTCTTTTCATATTTTTTAAAAAATATCTCTGCTGACACTTGCACGGCGTGCTCGCAGGCCTGGTTCTCCAAGTGCATGTGCCCGTCGGTGAGCAGCGTGCGCATGGTGAGGCTGCGCGCCACGCTCACCGCCCTGTCCGCCATCTCGCTCACCGTGTGCCTCGTGACCGCCCTCATCGCCATCTCCCAGTTTGACGGTGAGTCGCCACGCCGGTAATTGGAGGTCAAATGATTGAAAGTGACTGAGATATGACTGGAAGTGACTGGATGTGACTGGTAAAGTGACTGGAAGTGACTGGAAGTGACTGGGAAATGACTGGAAGTGACTGGAAAAGTGACTGGAAAAATGACTGGAAGTGACTGGAAAAATGATTGGGGGGAGACACGTACACCGACTGGTTGTAGTGAGGTCCCCCTCGGTGCACTCGCGCAGCGGCGCAGCGCGCTAACCTCCAATCGGCCTTCCAAACGAACGGCCGCTTCTCCGACGCGGTTGGTTCCCGCGGGAACGCCGGGACGTCCTCGCTGCGAGGCGATACCGCTAGGCGTGATAGTGACTTTGCCGCACGCATCTTTGGTTCCCCTGCAGGTAAGGACCAGGTGAACTGGGAGCCGGACGACAAGGGCTACGCGCTGCACATCGTGTCGACGGTGGCGGAGTGGCTCGTCGCCTTCATCTTCGTCGGCAGCATCGTCACCTACATCCCCGAGATGACCCGCATCACCGTGCACCCGCCCAAGTTCCGGGTCAGTACTGCCCGCCCTGGCCTGGCGGAGCCTGGCGTGACGGTATCGTGACTAATGTGACACTCGCAGGGGAGAGGCGGGGGGAGGGGTGCATGCGGCTTGCAGCGCGTGGGGGTGCATGCGATGCGAGTTCTTTAGCCGGTGTCGGTCGGCATGGTTTTGGCAGTTTTTTTTCTTCTCTTTTGCTTCGCTTGAAGCTGTCTAGGAACGCATCCCGCTGACCGAGCTGTTCGGCCCATGGCACTTGTTGCAGATCCACACACTGCCGTAGACGGGGCTCCGCGGCCAGCTGCGGGCCAAGCATGCGCCTTAACAATTTCCCACATTCACACGAAGATGCATATGTGAGTCTCGCGGCCGTTCCGAACAGCGCAGCGCGCCTAATCATGTACTCTGGGAAAAGTCAACAGAACCAAGAGGATCTAGGATCGGGGCGTTGTAATCCGGACCTTGCTGACAATATTCGGTGGCGGGGTGGTTTTGATTTTATTGTACCACGCTGAGTAATGTTTAGGAATTGGAAAAAAAAATCGAGCTTAAAATTCTAGTCTGAAAAAATTCTATCCTTCGAACAGTTTGCGCTCTTCAAAGCTTCGCCATCCCGATACGGATCAATAGAGGGCACTCCTTACGCATACGCATGACGCTTGGAATGTGATTTCCCTTCACTAATGCACGGTGGGTTAGCTAGCATTGGGATGAGGGCTTTTCTTATCGACACGTCTCTAATCGAAAAAATTCTCCAAACACCCAAAAATGCATTTTATAAAAACACTTAAAGTGGTAGAGATGACCAGGAAGCTACTAACTATGTATGTGTCTTTGTTCGCTCGGCTGTTTCAGATATTGCTGTTGGAATCAGTGAAGTCCGTCTCATCAAAACCCACCGAAAAACTATGACTCCCCGAAAGACCCAGTTGCTCAATTGCTCAATTTTAAGTATCATGTACGGCCTACTGAAATCTTCCTAAGCTTTCATGCGGTTTACAAGCTAAGTCTGTGATAACTGACATTATAGTAAAAAGGAATAGTAAGTTTTTAATCTTCGACTGACTGTGTGGCTCTTTGAGAAGAAGGCAAAATCACACACAGTGACAATGTCTGATGTGATACAGTATGTCACGAAATGTCACCAAATGTAAATAATACCTGTATGTGATCAAACACGACAAAAACATTTTTCTGAAAAAAATAAGCGAAAATAAGTAAACGCTAAAAACAGAGTAAAAAAGTAAAGAGGTTTTATTCTTTAAGTATACATGCCCAAACGCGACATCACTTTCTGTATCCGGATACGCTCAGCTGTCTTCCTCTGAGGGCGACTTTGTACGGAAATGGAGGCCGACGCCTATTCAAGGTCGACACCCTCGAGAAGAGCTCGACGTCGAATTTCTTTACCCCAGTAAAACAACTCGGTTTCGGCGCCCATTTCTTGCTGGCCGGCGAACGCGTCAGATTAGATCCGCTCGAAACTAGAACGTCCCCCAGCCCTCCCCTCCCCGCCCATATGCGTCCACATCCAGCACAACACAACTCATGGTGCCCGGCCATGCGGGGCGTGGCGTGGCGCCTAGTAGCCGCTGTTGTAGCCGCTGTTGTAGCCGCTGCCGCTGCTGTAGCCGCCCGGGTAGGACGAGCTGCTGTAGGGGTTGGGGGAGCTGTAGACACCGCTGCTGTAGCCGCCGTAGCCACCCGAGCCACCCTGTCGCGAGTACTGGCTGTAGCCCCTCGACGGGTAGGAGCCGGTGTAGCCCTGGCTACCGTAGCCCTGCTGGTTGTAGCCCTGGCTGCCGTAGCCCTGGCTGCCGTAGCCCTGGTTGTAGCTGTCGCCGTAGCCGCCGGTCGGGCTGTACGACCGTCCGGACGGGTAGGCGCTGTTGTAGCCCTGGCTGCCGTAGCCCTGGCTGCCGTAGCCCTGGCTGCCATAGGCCTGGCTGCCGTAGCCCTGATTGTAGCCCTGGCTACCGTAGCCCTGGCTGCCGTAGCCCTGCTGGCCGCTGTAGCCGCCGTAGCCCGAGCTGCCGTAGCCGCCGTACGCCGAGGGGTTGTACCTCGTTGAGGAGTAGGCGCTGTAGCCCTGCGAGTCGTACGGGTATGCTGCGTGCAGAGAGCAAAAAGTTTCACTCACTCCGGTCGCCAAGTGTCTACACGGTGTAGTTGTTGTAGCGCGCGGTCTTACTCGAGGGGGTCTGCTTCTTGGCGCGGACCAGCTTGGACGGCTCCAGGTCGTCTCCGGTGGGCTTGGCGTGCGCCGCGGCGATCACGCACAGCGCGACGGCCACCAACATCTGCGCACAAACAAAACGTGTGGAACTGAGAAGCGGAGAAGCGAGCGGAAATGCGGTATTTTAGTGGCTTGGGACGACGGCTTCCTGTTGGGGTCCCGCTACACCCGACTTTTGGGAGTAATTGCGATTTTTTTGGGAGGGGGGCAGAGTGGAGAGGGGAAATCCGTCGGGAGACGCGAGCCTGGCGGGACAAATTACTGTGAGCAGAACCCGCGAGTAGCAGCACCGCACGGTCCAGTTCAATGACTTGAGCTCACGCACGGGGCGGCGCACTGCGGGACTGGAGAACGGAACCGCGAAGTTTTAAAATGAAAAGGGAGTGACGCCGGCTAACGCGACCCTAAACTGCAGATTCTACCATGTAAAGCGCGCACCGTGGCTATCACCGCCCGGCGAAGCGACCTGCGGGTGCCGCCGATAGAGCGCCTGACTAATAGAGGATAGGCAAACCCGCAACACACGCGTGTACTGCTGTCCGGCATCACCACCAGAAATATGAAGATCTAGCTTCGCGACGAAGCTGCCGCAGCAGAGGGATTCCCAATCACTTCACTAAACTGCACGTCACAAAGTGGTTGCTCGCCGAACTCGTTGCGACACTTGCACTCTCGATGCACGCGGTGCGCGACTCACTCACCAGGCGAGTGCTCTCCATGACGACGAGTGTGGTGTATGTCCTGGCCGCTCTGCTCTCTGAGTGTCTCCCCCGGCGGCCACCTTGGCGTTATATAGGAGCCGGGCTCCGTCCCTGAACTTGGCTGCTTGTTCCGAATAGCAGCCGGCGCTGCCGCGACGCCGGGCCGGACGCCGCCGCCGCCGCGACGCTCCACGACGCCCGCCCCGCCCCGCCCCGCCGGGCCGAAGAACAGCCGAAGCAGAGCAGAGCAGCAGCGGGCCGTGCGGACATCATTAGCGACTCGCCCGCTGAATTTTTATTTTTCTGACTTTTCGTCTCGCCATTGTGACAACGAGACTTGCACAACCACACCTCACCGACCAATGCGAGTGTTCATAATTTTTTGTATTGCCTCTATATCATGTATATTTTTTTTTACCGTCGCTAGAACTAATGGATGGGGGTCTTGAGGAGTAATTTAATTTGGGAGAAGACACTGGTAGATTCGCAGTTATTACCTAGAAAAGATTGATCGCCGCGGTCCGGTCCGGCCCGACTCGTGACGGTGATTCACACTCCAAACACCTCCGTAATGCAGATATAATTGTCGAGGCGTTCCATCGGCGTACTGCTTCACCTCACGCAGAGAGCGACGCATGCTGGTGTGGAGGGAGGTGGAGACTGAAGCACTACTCATCCTCTCGCTATCGGACGATTCAGTGTAAAATTGTATCCACTTTGTAATTCATTTTATCCTGCCCGAGGTAACAATCATTCACTTTGGTACGCGGGGTGTATCCGTTATTTGAGAGGATAATTTTCGGTTTTACGGTCATTTATTTTATTTTTTTGCTCGTGTCCTATGAAGAAGCTACGCTAAAACGATGCACGAAACCGTGTATAATCGAGT
This sequence comes from Frankliniella intonsa, assembly GCA_033675135.1. Lineage (NCBI taxonomy): Eukaryota > Metazoa > Arthropoda > Insecta > Thysanoptera > Thripidae > Frankliniella > Frankliniella intonsa. The sequence goes on from CM066250.1 coordinate 6,031,827, forward strand.
ACAAAAGTACTTGATGTGCGTCTATAGACCCGGAAGCGGCGTGCGTGCGCAAGAACAGAGAGGCTCCTGGTCTTTTGAGCCGTCACACAGCGCAGCCAGGCGCCGGGCGGGGCGGGGCGGGGCGGGGCGGGCGGGGCTCATAGCGCACCGCACCCGGCCGCCCCGGCTCGGCCCGCGGGGCTGTGGGCGAGCAGGCCGCTGAGATGCATGCCGGCCGACCGAGTAAAAAGGGTTTCCATTATTTCTCCGACGGCGAGCCGACGTCATCCTCGGACTCGAACGACACACGGCAGGATTGATGATGACATGCTATGTCCTGGTGCCGCCGCGCCGCGCCATGCCGCGGGGACCACAACGAGTCCGCCGTGCTCTCCGCCACTGCTCGCCTTATTCGCCCCGCCCCGCCCGGTGCCCCGGCCCAGCTATGACTCATTTTTACGGTCGTGTCTCCCAAAACACCCGCCAAGGTCCTCCCCGGTGCGCGCGTAATGGCGACCCGATGCGGCGCGGGGGAGGACTGCGAGCGGCGCGGCGGAATCAGCGTAGTGCTAATGGACGGCTCCGGCCAGCGCCTCAGTCGCCCGCCGCGCCCCGCCACGCCCCGCCGCGCCCCGCCACGCCCCGCCGCGCCCCGCCACGCCCCGCCACGCCCCGCCACGCCCCGCGCGGAAGCGTCGCGTAGGACACAAGACACATGTTTGGGTCCCCTCTCCCTCCCCAGCTGTTAGCCTACTGACCGATGTTTACCACAGCGCGACGAGCCTTCTAGTGCCCAAAATTAACCTACATTAACCTACATTACAGCTTTATATAGGACTATCTGGGTTGGGCTGGCCTGGGCGCCGGCCGCCGCGTTGAGGTCTCCCGCGAGCGCGACGGCTCCCCGTCCCCTCTCTCTCTCGCACCGCCGGCGCCCGGCGTCGGGAGCGACGAGGACGGCGCCAACGTAAACAAGAGCGCGCTCCCGGACGCGGCCCGCGAGGCAGGGCAGCTCGCGGCGGCCGGGTCGCGGGGTCAGCGCGGCGCCCGCGGCCGCGCGGGTGTCAACAGCTGTGGGGAAGTCGCGTCTACAACCCTTCACCATTCAGTAGAGCGGTCACAGCTGCAGGCGGGGCGGGGCGGGCCCCACCACCTGAGCGTACTCCATATACTACTTTTCCAGGGTAGATACGCCTGGGTCCTCCCCAATGCTGCGCCCCACCCCGCCCCGCCGCACCCCGCCCCGCCACACCCCGCCCCGCCGCGCACGAGCTCTGCGTGCTTAACGCGGACCCACGGCGTGCTCACGTGTTTCGCCCGCGCCGCGCCGCGCGACTTTATCGCCCCCGATGTATTCGCTCTCCTTGAGGCGGGATTCGTCGCGGGATACCTTTTGTCTGGATGTGTACCCGGGCCGGGCCGAAGGCAGGCGTCGCGGGGACACGTACGGTCCGGCCCGGCCCGTCCCGCCCGCGCGGGGGAAACGCAAGAAGCGAATGAATGTCACACACGTGTAGGTGAGTCAACATCCATTCCTGCACTTGTGCCTTCAGGAGTATGCGAAATTCCTAAGGAAGTTCACACTTGTAAAGTGCGCAACACTAGTGCTGTGCGTCGGAGCGGTCGGCCCGGCCGGGCCCCTGCCGGCCCTGCGGAGTGTTCGAGAACAGAGCCGCCGATTGAATGAGCGAATGAGTGCCGGGCTGGGCCGGGCCGGGCTGGCGAGCGCAGTGCGGCCAACCTTAGTGATTAATGAATTGCCTCTGTGCCGCACTGGACTGGACTGGTCTGGACTTCCCTCTGGAATATTGTGAGTCCTGCCGCGTACCGGCTCCCTTCTGTTGTTGGTTACTCCTGGAATATTTCGATGTCCTGACGCCACTTTGTGTGTGTGTGTGTTTGCATGGCGCACCCACTGGTCGTAAACCCGCAGGTCCATTTAAAGACCGCGCGCCTCGCCTCGTGGTGTACTTGTTTTAAATTCGCGCGCTCCGCAGAGCTCCGGGGTGGGGCGTCCTGCACGACGAAAACAAACGACGCGAAGAAAAAAAAAGGAAAAAAAAGTTGCGAGTCATATTTTGGGCGGAGGAGAGCTTTTCGCCGTCACGGTGCGCTGGTCCTTGCTCCTCGTTAGCCGCGCGGCGCGGTGCGTATCTTGGCCGCGAGTCGTTGGCCGAGCGACGGCATCGGCGTCGTCCGAACGACATCCGCGAACGGAAAGTTTAAGTCGACCACCCACCCACCCAGGCCACGTCGTATAGGTTCTGGCCGGGGGATGCTCCTAACCATAACCAGAGCGTGTGCGCCAAAAGGTGCAGCACTCGAGTGGTTAGAGTGCAGCGGTGACGCGGTCCCACCCGCCCCGCCCCGCCCCGCCGCGCCTCACCCCGCCGCCCCGCCCCGCCCCGCCCCGCAGCTCAAGGACGCCGCTACTATACTCTGCGCCGCCGTGACTGGCATCTACTACACGGCGTGCTTCGTGAAGGGAGGGCAGGAGAGGGGGGAGTAGGTTGGAGGTGTCGATGGAGGAGGCGGGGATGCTCGTCGATGGGACCTTGTTATTGGCTGCGCTAGCGCGCCACTGCCCCTCGTGTATCGGGTAAAATATTAAAATAACTAAATCTAGTCACAACGTTTTATGAAACCAGTAACGACCGCCTCTCCTCAATCTTAATCCCAACATTTAAATACATTTTTATTCGGCTTCGGCTGGTATGTCCAGTCTTAAAGTGAGATAGACGCGGTTGGCAGCCGGATGGGGGGGGGGGAGGGGCACTGGAAATTGAGTGTGCACTGCGGAAGCGGTCCGCCCAACCACTGGCTCGAGCAGTGCCGAGCTGCGGCTCTGAAATAATGAAAAGCCATTACTTGGACCCGCCAATGCAGCCCGCGCGTCCCGCGGCCCAAGGAGCAGGGCCGGGCGGGGGAAGGTGGAGGAGGCGGAGGAGGCAGGGGCACCGCGCCGGGTAGAGCGGCAGCCCAACGTACACCCGCGTACAGAGCGCTGCCTAACCTGTGAGGGGAGGCGACAGGCCACGCGTCTCGGATGGAGCCGATGGAGCGACGGACAGACAGACAAAGAAACAGGCAGACAGACAGACAGACAGACAGACAGACAGACAGACGAGCTCTTCACCGAAAAAAGGCTGCTCATGTAGTCAGGAGACAAAAAGGCTATGTGAGAAGAAGACGGTCTATGCATTAAACTGTAATGACAATATGCATTATTTAGTATCCTGAACTGGCCATACGATGACAGCTATCTTATTTCGAGCTGCCAGTATAGCCAGTCTTTTCTTTCAGGGCACGCGTCGAAGCACGGGCTTTTTTTTTCTTAAATTTTACTGCGTATATTTTGCGCACAGGGGAATGAATTCTACTCATGCTTTACTTATATACATTTTTATTGTACGAAACATATTTTATGTACATGGCAAACGAAGAGGACAATAATTTGTTTTGTACAGAGATGTGTACGCGGCCGTGCACGTCCCGCTGCAGTACAAGGGGGCCAAGGGGAGGCCTGGTGGTGGCCATGCCGGCTGGAGCTGGACTTGATGCATCGCAAGCGCATCTCTCCCCCGCGCCCCGCCCCGCCCCGAGCCCTAGCAGGCGCCCGCAGCCCTGACCTCGCCCGCCCTGGAGGAGGCCTGGAGGCCTGGAGGCTGCAAGTCGCCGGCTGGATGCTGCGCCGCGCGTGCCTGTAGCGCCTCCAGGCTCCCTGGACCAGTACTGGCGGCGGGCTGGGCTGGGCTGGGCTGGGCTGCGGTGACGTGACGTAACCCTGTACTTCATTCATTCATACTCTCGGGTCCATTCAGTGGGCCCGGCCCAAGGCAAGCTCCGGTGCCCCGCCGCGCCGGGTTGAGTTGAGGTGGGAAGGATACAGTTCGCGTTGACTGTGATTGGGGCGGGGCAGCGGGGAGCCCCGTGGTTTAGGCGCATCTTCGCGGTAGCGAGCTACCCAACCGTGAACACATAATTTCAGTTATAAGTTAGTAAGGACTTGGTGTCTGTCAGCCTTTGAAACTGCCCAAGTTGAAGCCGCCGCCGCCGCCGCCCAGGCCTCCCTTGAGACTGCTCAGGCTACCCAGGTTGAAGCCGCCGCCGCCGCCGCTGCCGCCGCCGCCTCCGAGACCACCAAAACTACTCTTGAGGCTGTTGAGGTTGAAGCTGCTGCCCAGGCTGCCGAGGTTGAAGCCGCCCCCGCTGCCGCCTCCGCCGCCTCCGAAGCTGCTCTTGAGGCTGTTGAGGTTGAAGCCGCCGCCGCCGCCGCCCCCGCTAAGTCCCCGGGTGAGACTTCCAAGGTTAAATCCGCCCCCGCTACCGCCCCCGCCGCCTCCGAAGCTGCTCTTGAGGCTGTTGAGGTTGAAGCCGCCTCCGCCTCCGCCGCCCCCGCCAAGTCCCCGGGTGAGACTTCCAAGGTTGAAGCCACCCCCGCTGCCGCCACCGCCGCCTCCGAAGCTGCTCTTGAGGCTGTTGAGGTTGAAGCCGCCGCTGCCGCCGCCGCCGCCGCCCCCGAGTCCCCTGGTGAGACTGCCCAGGTTGAAACCGCCGCTGCCGCCACCGCCGCCCAGCGACCCGAAACTACTCTTGAGACTGCTCAAGTCAAATCCACCGAGGCCTCCTCCTGCGACGCACAAAAATACAAGAGCACTTAGTTAAGGCAAACAGTCGCTGTAGCCAAATATCAGCCGCGCCGTCAGAGAACAAAAACACTCACCGCCGCCGCCGCCTCCTCCTCCGAGTCCCCCAAATCCACCTGCGGAAAAGGAAAATGCAAACGGGATTTATGATTATAGTGACACTAAAAGCAGCTCATTCCGTTACTCCTCGCCGACCAGCCGACCATGGACTATAATCAGCAACATTCAGTCAGAGTGGAAGAGCCAGCGGGCTCGACAATACAGGCGCGCGAAGAGCACGGGGGAAGGGAAAGTGGAGAGGAAGAGAGGGGGGGGGGGGCTGCTCGCAGGACACTTACTCCTCCTGACGCGGTGCGCGGCGGGCCCCGCCAGCCCCGGCCCCACCAGCCCCGCCGCCAAGGTCACCAGCGCGCACACCAACACCTGCAACACATGCCGTACAGTTTGTCCGTCAGATTGTGCATGAGCATAGATTATCACTATGACCAGGGGGTACCTCACCTCGTTAGCATTAAGACATTTTCGAGCTTACACTTGAAAAATTACGTACGTGCTCTGCAAGTGAAAGGGTGGCGTGAAAACATGGAAAATTTTTGCGACAGTAAACCTCCCGAAGGAGGTTGCGGTTCCCGCCAGGCACAGGGCTTTTACCCCCCGTGGCAGCCAACAACTTCGGTGTTCTTATGGGAACCGGTGCTTTTCTGACTGCGATCCTGTCGCGCAATTCGACAGATTTGATCCCCGTACTGCCAGATTTAGTCGTACGGTGGTTAACCGAACTGCCCTGTCCCCAGGGCATGGAAACGCTATTTTTGGAGCCAGATTCTAGGACTTATGACCCCACGACCGACCACCAGTCGTGGGCATGGGACGGAACTTCCTGGCAACCCGCTGTCGCTACCAGTGAAGAACCTACCTGGGTTTGAACCAGGCCCCATGTGCCGAGTCTCACAGACACCCCACGGTTTTCGCGGCACCACTAGACCACTAGACCGTCGGCGATTCCACGAGGGAGCTCGGTTGAAAGGGGGGGTTTGAATTCCACTCCAAGTTGTCCTCAGAAAAATTAAATTTTTGGCTAAGATTCGAACCGTGGTCCTGCGACTTTCCGGGCGGACACTGTGCCGACACGGCTACGTCGCCACGGTACCAAATGCCGGACCACTAGGAGGCATCCTGCGCGAGAAGCCACAGTCACCGAAGAAACGAACCCGGTGTCATCAGTACGCCTGCTCTCCGTGCACTGCCAGGCCGGCCGCGTAGCGTCATTGGTATCGACACTGCTCTTACCACCAGGTAGGCAGTGGTTCAAATACCGCGAATTTTTTTTTTCTGTGGACTGACGTAACGCGACTGACGTTGCTGCGATCACGCGCACGCACACGCGCGCATGCGCACCCTCTCGGGGTGTTATACGGCCGCCCTTTCTAGCGTCCCTAACGCGCCTGCGACCGCGACGGTCACGCGCCCACCTCACGCCGGACAAAAATGTCACGCGCATCGCAGGTCTCTCTATTTCACATGTTTATAAACTCTTCACTGCTGGAGAAGACTCGGCCGAAAGTAAACCACCCACCTCTGGGCCCTACGCCACCTGGCCGCGCGCGAAGTACTTGCCAGAAGGTCTTGGTTGATGTCGTGCCCCCCCCCCCCCTTTTTCCCAGCGTCCCGCTTCCTCATCCGTTTGTCGCACTACAAGTGCTTATATTGCTTCCTCAATAATTTGGAAGCCCTCGGGCCTCGGGCCTGGGCCTGGGGGTCACGCCGCCTCCGCCGCCGACGCCGCTCCGTCCATTTGCGCGCCAAGGTTGGCCGCCGCGGAGGAGGTGGCCGATGCCGTTAGGCTGGATGCACTGTGCCCCGCCCCGCCCCGCCCCGCCGGCAGCTAATCGCGTCTTACCCAGCGTCTCCAGCCAGCCTGCTGATAGGGACATTTCTGTCGTCAGACGTCACCCCCTTCCTCCGGCGGCTCCGGCGGGGCAGCTAATCGAGGCCCCGAGACGTCTGCCAATTACCTCCTCGTGCGACTTGAGCCCGTTACGGTAGGGACATGTCTGTTATTGTGGTCGAACATCCACGCCCTGCCCTGGCGCGCCCAGAACATCCAGACGCTGGTGGCGGCTGCTTTTGCCCCGGCCCGCACTGCGTCGTAATACTACCGCGAAATTTGATCGGCCGCAAAACAAAACCGCGGCATCATGGGAGATTAAGAAAAAAAGCTTAATTTGATTCCGACGGTAGAGAACCCAACACGCTGCTCCTGTTTTTTTTTTCTTCTCCATAACGGCGACACGCGACGGGATGTCATCAAAACTCAGTACCAGATTGTCTTTTATCATTTTATTACGACTCATTGCGGATCCTGGCCGCCCCGCCCCGCCCCGCCCCGCCCCGCAGGCAGCGCGCGCCCCCTATGCATGTCTTTTTGCGCTGCCCTCACGGGCGCATCCTCGCTCCTCCCCCGCCCCGCCCCGCCCCGCCCCGCACAACACACAACGCAGCAGCAGAGCCGGGCCACGGCCACAGCCCGTGTGCTGTGCTGCAGTTCCCTTTTGTGCGGTACGGGGTGGGGCGGGGCGGGGCGGGGTGGGGCACGGCGGGGCGGGGCGAGGCTAGGCATGCAGCGGTAAAGCCCCTGCGCAAGCCGCGCCCAGCCGTTCACTAACCGCACAGCGCATGCCTCGCCCTCCCTTGTCCGCTGTCCTGTTCGGTCCGGTCCGCCCTCTCTCCCCTGAACGCCTGCGGTGCGCGGGTAGGCAGCTCCGCCGCGCTGCCGTGTCCGGCGGGTCTGCCTACCCACAGGCGGCCCGGCCCGGGCGCTTATTTACAATCCCTTGGCGATTCAGCGACCCGGGAGGATCCGTTGGCCCGCTCACAACACGCGCGCAGCGCTTCGAAACTCCTTCCGCGTGTCGCGATATACGACGTCCCGCGTGCCAAATGTTGGCTCAGCGTCGTGCGTGCGTGCGTGCGTGCGGGAGGGAACGCGTGCGGAGGCGCTGCAGGCGGTGGCGGCGGTGGTGGTCGTCCGACCGGCCCGGCCGCGCGAAAAGCACAGCGACAGCGATGATGGATCCTCCTGCAGCATGACGCATCTGTTTGCGGAGCCCCGTACCGGCGCGGACACGACCACGGCCAGGCCGGGGCAAGGACAAGGGCTGGGCCCTGCAGGGTGATTCCGCACAGTGGTCTCGTCGCTCTGTCCTTGTTGCACTTATGTGACGCGGCCATAAGGAGCAAGAGAGAGGACACTACTAAACGCTGTTCGGAATCACTGTGCTGCCCTACTCCTACTCCGTCTGTTTCTCCTACTCCCGTTTCTCTTCTCTTTCCGTGAGAATTGCGCACCAGGTTGAGACGAATTCTTTGACCGGTTGTGAGTTCGAGACGATAGCACGTGTTCGTCGATCTGGGAGCACTTACAGACTCCACTACCTAACCGCGTAGACGTCTGCATGGCTTACGAGAAAAAGTCACTCGAATTCGGCTCTAATTTTTAATGACACTTATTAAATGAGGGTCCGTTGAGGGTGTGACGGGGGCGGGGGCGGTCGAACTCACCTTGGACGCGGCCATGCTGGCCTCCGCAGACGCGCTCGGGTGGTGCTCGGGGTGTGCTCCGGGGCGTGCTCGGGGTGGTCACGTGCTCGACGTGCTCCAGGCGTGCGACTGGACGCGAGGATGGCACGGGTCGCGTTTATAAGCTGCGGTGCGTCCCGGGGCCCGGCCCGGCCCGGCCCGGCCGGGGAGGGGGAGGACGCGGGCGGGACGGGACGGGGCGCCCGTCGCAGTAGGCACGTCGTCGCGAGGCCGGGCCGGGCCGGGCCGCGTGTTCGAGTACCAGTGCCTTTATCCTGGAGGAAAAGTTGGAGGGTGGGGGGGAGGGGGGAGGTCCCGAGGACTGCGCCGACGACGTTCAGAGTTGACCTCAGGTCCGGGTGAGTGACGCGTCGCAGAGGGGCGCGGGGGCTGAGGCGATGGAGTGGAGGTGAGTTCCCACGCTCCCCGCCCCGCCGAACTCCCCCGTCCCCGTGTCTATCATCTCGATCGTCATCGCGCGCTCAAAACTTGGAGGGGCGGGCGCCCTAATCCGGAAGGGGAAAGCAGAATTTAAAGTTGAAAAAAAAATTCCGTGGGGGTCACATGATCCGTCTCGGTCATACTCGGTCGCCGTCGTGTCGCCTCGCCGCCGCCCGCTTGCGCAACAGGTCAGTGTGATGTGATGGGTGTATGTAAATTGTCCGACCTATCTTTGTCCGACCTGGCGATTTCCCCAAAATCCGAAAAAAAGCACCGTCCGACTTGTATTTTGTCGACCTTGTTTACACGGGTAAATTGGAGGTACAGCCAATCTGAACGTCGAAGCCACTGGATTTCGCCCCTAGGTTATGATGTTGTGATGTTACAGTCGTCTCAGCAGACGATTCTCTTGGTTGTTGTGATGGATCGAGAGGATCGAGAGCCCACCCCCCCCCCCCCACCCCCCACCCCCCCGGTCCCGACCCGACCAGGCTCAGTAACAGCTTTCAGTCAAAAATTATACAATAATAGTTCCCGAAAAAGTCTCTTTTTCCGTTTCGTCATCTGCCTTTTTTGGCCAAAATGGCAGTAAGCACATCCACTCAAATCCGGAATTTTTAATGCATCAGCAACGAGTGTGGTTAGGTTGGATTGAAGTTGGCAGCCCCGCAGTAACAGTTGCAGTGACAGTTTGAAGAAATGAGCATCGCTCAGTGACGCGCGCGTCTCGTTCGGTACGGCGTTTTTATTCGTTTTCGCGGTTTGAACAAAACTTTTAGCATCCGTGCAAAGTATCGGCGTGAACATAAGATATTCAAGTAGTGTCAGGTTAGACTATTCTTCGGTAAAAGTCTTAAATCGGGACTGTGTGTGATGTCAAGATTGCCTACGTGATGCCGCTGGTAACCTATGTCAGCCGCCATTTTGAGGAACGTTGACTGGATGAACGTCCCGGGGGGACTCCGCTGGTAAGTGATTTACCTCGACGGTCTTGTTCACTGTTAGCCATCCTGAGCAAACATCGCAATTATTGCGGACAAAATCCAGGTCGGACAGAGCTTTTTCGGATTTCAGGGAAATCGCTATATAGGTTGCTCGTTGAACCAATCAAGACTCGGTGTCAGCAGCACTTTTGCGACGGTGTTTCTTTCTTTGGCTCCTCCTTGCTGCTGCACCCAACATGGGGCTGGCCGGGCTGGGCTGGGCAGGACCTCTGCCGTTCGGTAATGATTCGCCGGTGAGCTTCCGCGATCCGCAAACCTTCCCGCCACCGCCACCCCTGCCCTGTCTCTCATCGGCATGCTCCTCACTGTCCCCACCTCGCCTAGCCCGCCCCCGCCGCCGCGCTGCACGCGTGCGCCAGCGTGCATACACAAAACTATCCTGCCGACTGATTCCCTCCGTCCCGGTCGCACGCACGGGGCACGGCCATGCCCAGCATCGAGCGCCGCCGTGGGTGCGACAAGGACGGAGAGTTAGGAGAGTGATTTTCTGAATCGGCTGTCCCCTAATCGTTTGCCTAGCAGCCGGGCAGTAGTTGTAGTCCGAGATGACGAGACGTTGACGGTCCGTTTTGTAAGCGTTGTGTGCGCTGCCGGGTACAGTAGCAAGGAGCAAGGCGCCTGCAGCTCGGTTAGAAAAGCCATAAAGTAGGGAAAGTCGTGCCGGCGCGGCGCGGCGTGACGCATAGCGGCGCATCGGCGTGGTGCACTATTTGGTGCTAATCAGCCAGGAATGTGTGCGGTGTGGAGGAGGGGCACATGCAGCGCCACCCGCGGGTGAGCTAGTCTGGGCTGCGCTCGTGTGGGGAGCAGGGGCGGGGGCGACAACCAAAGGACCAGAGCACCAAAGACTTTCCTCAATCGTTGTTTATTGGACCTCATGGTGAAGATGGGCTCTAGGCGGCGCTGGCAGGGCGGTGCGCGCCGGGCGGGGGCGGCGCGAGCCCTCGGGGCCCTCAGCCGTAGTAAGGCGCGGCCGGCACGTGGTGGCCGGGCAGCTGAGCGACGCCAGGGACGCCGGGCACCGCGGCGCCGACGCCGACGCCGTGCAGTCCGGCGGCCAGAGGCGCCCCGGGCGGCAGGACGCCGTTGGCCGCGGCGCGGGCGTACGGCCCGTAGGGGTAGGCACCGTGAACGCCGGCGGCCGGCACTCCGTACGGGTTGTACGCGCCGGCGGCGCCCGCTGCGTAGGCCGGGTTGACGACGCCGGCGGCGTACGGGTTGACCGCACCGGCGGCGTACGGGTTGACTGCCCCGGCTGCGTAAGGGTTGACGGCCCCCGCGGCGTAAGGGTTGATGGCCCCCGCGGCGTACGGGTTGACGGCCCCCGCGGCGTACGGGTTGACTCCGGCGTAGGGGTTGGCTGCTGAGGCGGCGGCGTACGGGTTGACTCCGTACGGGTTGTAGGTGGCGGTGGTGTACGGGTTGTAGGCGCCGGCGGCGCCGGCGTACGGGCTGGCCGGCCACCCGGCGGCGGCCCCAGCAGCGGCGGCGGCCGCGGCGGCCGCGGGGTAGCCTGCGGCACGCAGAGCGGGGTACACTTTTAGAGGGCGTAAGGTGGACGGCCCCAGGCCCTAGACGCGCTCCCCGCGGACTCACGCGGTACTCACCCGAGTGCTTCTTGGACCTGTCCAGCGACGCGGCCGAGCCGCCGGCCGTTCCGCCGTCCTGGTCCTCTGCCCGCACGCACACCGCGCACGCCATGAGCAGCGCCGCCAGCACCTGCAACGCGACGGTCTTGCTTAGGTCAGGCCCGCGCCCGCGGCGGCCCTAGGCGGCCTAGGCCCGCACTCCCTACTCACCACGGTCTTCATGGGCACCATCGTGGAGAGGAGAGTGTTGGGAGTGGCTCCAGCAAAGGGAACCAGACGACTAAGTGCCTACTCCAGACGCTGCCCGCCTTTTATACAGAGTGCCGGCGCCCTTTGGAGGAAAAAATTGAAGCGATTATCTAGGTGGGCCATATTGCGCGAGGGGCAGGCGGCGTTGGCGGCGGCGCGGGTGTCGCGTCCAGGAGGGCGGGGCGGGGCGCTGGGCGGGGCGCTGGGCGGGGCGGGGAGCGCGAGCTGAGGCGCTGGGAGTGGATGAGGGTGGTGTCATTCCCCCGGGCCGGGCCGGGCGCAGACGGGAAGTGTTTCTATAGCCTCGCTGAAGGACCTGCGCGGCCGCACCTCGACGCTACACACACACACACATGCATATTTGAGGTGCATTAGCACCTCGTTATAGTGTCTCCTCGGCCGTCAGCATGGCATACTGGGGAAGTGGGGGGGGGGGGGGGGCGTCCTGGTGCAGCAGCCATCGATCGAGATATCATAGCAGCGAAATCCGACCGTCGCGTCGGGGCCAGTGGTGATGCTCGCAGGGTGAGGCGGGGTGAGGCGGGGTGGCGGGGCGGGGTGGGGCGGCGAGCGCAGCCGCAAGGACTCTTCTCTAGGGTTTTTCTCGCCCCGCGCCGCCCCGCGCCGCCCCGCGCCGCCCCGCCCCGCCCCGCCCCGCCCCGCCCCGCGCCGTTTCACCGATGAGGTAAGCGTCGGCGTGCAACCTGCCGATAGCGGAGCAGCGGCGCGCCGAGACGAGACGCGCCGTCAAGAATTGTCGCAAACCCGCTCTTATTACTTATTTGTTATGGATAATTGGTGGGACATCCCATCCCGGACGCCGCCGGCGTCGAGGTGCCCCCGTCGTGACAAAGTGCGAGGCCTCTACTTTTTAAGACAACAGAAATACAACCGCGCGGCGGTGTTTTGGCCAAGAATGACGGAGTCACCGTTCCCGAAATAGACCCCCGTCAACACACCGTCCGCCCCGCTAGCCCCCGCGACTTAAACTCGCATACAGAGCGCGCTCTCTGGGAGAGGCGAGCTCTCCTGTCGCACTTGCTGCCTACCTATCAGGCGGATTGCCCTGGCGGTTGCCTATCGCCCAGGCGTCTTATTAAGCACGCCGGGGAAGGTCACCTTACTCGCCGCGCTGTGTCCGTTGCGGCGTTTGCCGCCGTCACCCCGGGCCTGACCTGGACGAAAGTGCATCACTTAACCGCACTTCGTTAAGCACCATGTGGCTCGTTAAAGTTAAGTTGGGTGCATAGTTGGGAGTGGATGAGGTGCGTTTATCTTATCGTTTCTCGACAGGCCGTCTCGTCGTAACCCCCCCCCCCCCCCGCCCCTTTCCCCCGCACACATTTTTTGAAATCATCCAAAGATAAAACCTCAGAGCTATGGACGGCGTGGCGGGCCCGTGGCGCACAGGCGGCTAAACGAGCTACTCGCGCCTTTGCTCGGCACTCGGCTATGTCCCATGCCCACGCCACTTGGCACATGGCGCTGATCGGTCTGTCACTTTAGAGTCTTCTGGTGTTTGCTGAGCCCTTTCTACGTCACATAGTTGCGGCCCGGTGCGGCACTTCCCCGCGCCCCTCCCTCCCCGGTAGTTTGGATACACACCCCGCCCGCGCCCCGCCCCGCCCCGCGCCCCGCCCGCACGGGTACAGCGGTTCAAGTCTCACGTGATGCAAGGGACGCTCGCGGCCCATCAGCTGCTAGCAGACGGCTAGCAGACGACATTGGTGCTGGCAGCTGCTCGTAGCCGGGCAGGGCAGGTGCGCTCCAACAAAACGTCATCCTCCTGGAGAACCAAGAATTTAAGTGACGTCCTCGAGTCGCGTGCCGGTCCGACTCCCACTTGTGAAGGGGGAGGAGAGTGTGGTCGTTTTATTAAGCTCGTCGTGGACCGAATGACAATTCAATGGAGTTCGTCCTCGGCGCCTGTGCTTCTGTCGGGGCTGGGATCTTCAGCAACCCCCTCGATGTTCTCAAGACCAAGGCTCAGCTCCAGGGGGAGCTCAGAGCGAGGGGCCAATATTCGGTGCATTACAAGAATATGTTCCACGCAGCTTACATGATATCTAAAGAGGAGGGAATTCTAGCGTTGCAGGTAAGGTTAACCTAACCTAAAAGTGGTTAGGTCAGAGGTGATGAAGCAGTATTTTTTCATTAACGTTTCAAAGTATGAGTTTTACATATGTAAAAGTTGCAATTTTTGTAGTTGCCTACCTGCCGGTATCAATTCCTTGAACTGTCATGTCCTATTTCCTCTCAAAGCTCTAAGTCTACTTTCTATTGCAGAAGGGACTGTGTCCTGCCCTCTTGCATCAAGTTGCTCTGAATGGGACAAGATTAGGTCTATTTCAATGGGCTCAGGACAACGGTCTTACAGCTAGTGAAGATGGGTCTTTATCTGCACCCAAAACAATGCTAGTCAGTGCGTGTGCCGGCTCTATTGGTGCATTCCTTGGTAGTCCATTCTTTTTGGTGAGTTTTTTTTTTTTTTTGCTACTTTCTTCATGTTGTTAAGTAGTATGCTTTAAAAACAATTCTCTCAAAACTAGGTCAAAACTCAAATACAGTCTCAAGCGCCTGTTGCTGTTTCTAAGAGTGCAAATGTAGCTCTCGGCGTTCAACATGACCACAAGGGAATGATAAGTGGTTTTTCTACTATTCTGAAGAATCGAGGATTCATGGGGATTTTTGATGGTGCATCTGGAGCTATTATGCGAGTTGCTGTTGGTTCATGTGCCCAGTTGTCAACTTTTAGTTACTGCAAGCAGTTTATTGAAGACCATGAGGTTTGTATCTGTTCAAGACACTCAGACCACTACTCTTTTATATTTTGTTCCTCCAAATACCTTTTTTTTCTTCTCTTCAGTTTTTCAGTGATGATGCTGTTTTAACTAAAGCTTTTGCCTCAAGCATGCTTGTTGGCGTAGTCACTGCATTACTTATGACACCATTTGACACAGTATCAACCCGTCTCTTCAATCAATGTAAGTAACTTTACATGTTTATTAACTTTTACTTTCAAATTTTTCAATGCTTTGACTTATAAATTTTGGGGGACTTTCAGCAAGAGATCCTTCTGGTAGAGGTCTTTTGTACAGTGGAATACCAGATTGCTTTGCCAAAACACTGAAGACTGAAGGTGTTCGTGGTCTTTATAAGGGACTTATACCTGTGTATTCAAGAATTGCACCGCATTCCATGCTTACTCTAATGCTTTGGGAGAAACTTAAGTACCTGCATAATCAGCAATACTTGGAATCTACTCCATAGTTGATATATGTGCTGATTTATTGTCAGAAAAACCAAAATGTTTTCAAATTTACTGTAAGCTCTAGCTGAATGTGTGATTTAAACCCAAGCTTTTATTTTTGTGTCATAGATTTAATTTAGACTTTACAGAATTTTACTTTGTTCTTTCTCAATATTTTTATATCATCATGGTAGTTGGTGAAAGATAATCTCAAACTCCTAAGTTACTATGTGAAACTGATTATGGTAATCTCAGGTAAGATAACATCATTCTCATTTTTCCCTGGAAGTAAAATAGCTTAAGATTGTAATGACTTCCCTACCAAATACCAAATACAGATACTAGTTTATCTGTATCAGGCATTAATAGATAAGACAATCATCTAACTATTTTAAAACATTGGATTCGATCATTCCCCTGAACACTAATTTGCGATTTTGGGACAAAGTTTCACCTCATCTCTTTACTGCTATCTGCCCTTAATTTATTCTTCTTTTAAAGAAGTTTTATTGTTCATCTTGTTGTTAATTTTATTCATTTGTTAAAAATCAAGTTTTAAATTATGAGCCTGGTTTATTACCCCTGTATATTTTTATGAATTGTGTAAAGAAATTCTTTTTCTGGAATTCAGGGTATAGTATTACTATTGAACACCAAGTGTTGTTAGTGCACTTTCAAGACAGTATATGCCATATAAAATGTCTTTTTAAAAATATGATGTATTTTATTTTACCCCCTCTTATTGCATGGCACAAACGTTTTGTTTACATAAAAAGTACATATTCAATACATTGCACGCCGCCGTCTTCTGCTGGCGGCCATCGATCGGCCATGTTTGTCGGCTACACTCGACTCGAGAGGAATCGAAATCGAAGTCGTTACGGCGCTGCGTTCGAGTTGCGATTGTAGAAAACAAACAGGCTTCTTCAAGAACAGTCGGTAAATAAACCGGCTATTAACTTCTTGCGCGTAAAACATCGATAGAAAAGCAACAGTAGTATTCAACAATAAGCCTGATCTAACAAAACAGGTAATTGTTCTAGTTTGTTAACTGCAGACTTTCGTTTTTGTTATTTTTCTGACTACCCTTTAACCTCTCTAATGGTTTAACCTGGAGATGATATGACGAATTGTTTTTCAGTGAGATATTTTGTCTTCGTTGCTTTTGTTTACAGAATGGGTGATAGATACAATATTCACAGCCAATTGGAGCATCTGCAGTCAAAGTACATTGGAACAGGTCATGCAGATACGACCAAGTTTGAATGGCTTGTTAATCAGCAGCGAGACTCCTGTACATCCTACATGGGCCATTTTGATCTTCTTAATTTCTTTGCGATCAGCGAAAATGAGGCTAAGGCGCGTGTTAGATTCAATCTCATGGAGAGAATGTTGCAGCCATGCGGACCTCCACCTGAAAAACCCGAAGACTAAGTATTTGCAATAAAATATTTTGAGCTTTCCTTCTTTTCATTTGTGATAAGTTAATTGAATGTGCATCTCAAAGTTATCAATTATTCCATTTGCAATCTGTAATTTACATTTGTTTCTGATCTCTGTACCCAACTTGAGAGCTGGAATCAAACAATCTATTATTGAGAACTTAATTTCTTGGACTGTAATACTACCTTTCTGTGGCATCCATGTAAAGGTAGACATGACATGAATAAATTTAGTTTTTTGAGAATCATTTTTATATTTTTGTTTATATCCTTCTATATTTTTGAACATACTGAATTAAAAGTCTTGTCACATCATGGAGTATACTCTCATGGTCACATCAAAGGAAAATTTAAGGTATCCTTTGAAAGGTACATTGAGTTGTAAATTCAACCAAATCAACTTCATATGAAGTAGCAGGAGACAAACACTGGACTTGTTTGACACACTCATATTCAAAGAAAACCTCAACGTCATCACAGAAGACAGTATTGACAGCAGCATCTTGATTAAATAACCATTTGAATGAGTAACCACTATTGATGTACTTGTAATGTTTCATTACTATTTTTTAGATGTCATGGATTTCATGACAATAGACAAATGGTTAATTTTAAGCAACATTTTATGTATTTAGGATCAGCAATGAAGGTTTAAACTTTTGTAAGAATAAAAACATAACATAAACAACAAAATAAATAGTTATTTGTACAAAAACAAACCAATAACAACTACTCTGAGAGAGTAGGATATAAATAAAATCAACCATGTTAGCACACAACAGTAGGTCGTGCAAAGACCCAAGACAATTTGTACATGAGAAATACAAGATGAAACCATGGCCATCATACTTACAAATTTATAAGTCGCACAAAAAAATTTTAATTTTTTTTCCTCCTAAATTAACTTCTTTTGGTGTCTTATAATTTAGTGAGTATGGTACTTTCCACTGCAAAATATCGTACTGTTACCACTTAAGCAGGTAGCCTTAAGTGTTTTATCACACGGTGTTGTCAATCATCTCTAAGCCTGGTTCCTGATTGTAATTTGAAAGAATATTCAGGTAACATGTTTGAAACTGTGCTATTGAATCACTTTGATATTGTTGAGTATCAAGGGTACTTCCTTAGCTTAGTGAAAAAGAAAACTAATATTCTGATTTTAAAACTGAACTCTAAACCAACATGTACCAACAGAGCACATGGTGCACAGTCAGGGTTGGACATAAGAATAAGGATGGAATGTAAGGATTTGCATACTACTGCTGTCCAGCTATGGAGATGTGCAGTTGTTCTTCATAGTCCATCTGAGCACTGAAAGATTCATTTGTTATTTCAAGGTACAAAGTAAGCTTTTTCTGATTCAACAAGAAACTATAGAATTTTATCTGAGCCTTTAACCTACTTCAGAAAGTCGGATGAAATTTGCTGAAAAAAAAATGCATACAGGCTGGATGATGATTACACTAAAAGAATCATCTGTAGCTATATATGTAAGAAAATCTACAAGACCTCTGAGATAATTAACATCTACTGGCTTATTGTATTTGGAGTTGTAAAGTAATGTAGTTCCTTGCTGTAAATTGATAAAAGAAAGAAAGCTTATTACATACAAGAGACAATGGCTTTTATTTTCATTTCTCATTAGGGAAACATACCTTATAATTTCAGGTAGTCCAGAAGTGTCTATACTATGTTCAAAAACTGTTTTAAGGCAGAGGGTATAAAGTGATGGTACTGTAAAAGAATAGAAAGGACTCTGTGACATTTCTGGTTGTATGTAACTCAAATTTCAATCTAAATCTAAAAACTTACATAAGTCTAGGACATGAAGATCATTAAGGTCCATAAGTTTAGCAGAATCTGCAATTTAGAAATTTGAAAATGGATCAATCCAAGAGATGGAAGCCAATGAAGTACCCATGATATGTATTTAGTCTTCTGTAGTATAATTTAGAGCTTTACAAAAGTACTAAAGAATTTTGAGTTACCTTCCAAAGAGAACTCGTCATCACTTTCCATATCTTCCTGATTACCATTATCATTCTGATTTTGATCATCATGTTCATGGTGTAGGATAGGATTTGGACCACCATGGAAAATTTGGTCACCAACCAGGTTCACATCATTGTCATTTTCTTCTTCCATAAAAGGGTTGACATTATCCTGATTGGCATCAAGTTCGAATGGATTTTGCCCAGCAACAAACTGCACTACTTCTGAGTCATTGCTGTGAACTTCTCCCAAAACTTCAAGCCATGGACTAAATTTCCCCAGCGAGAAAAAAAAAAAGGGAATTAGATTCTAAACAGTAACAACCCAGAAGGGGGGAGGGGGAGGGGGGTGGGACCAGTTTAGCTAAGAAACATACCATGTTCCTCCAAATATGTAAACTTTGTTATTAATAGGAATACAAGACTGCCTTCTTCTTCGAACGGGAGGTTTCCCATGAGGCTGAATTTGTTTCCATTCACAAGTTCTAGGGTTAAAGCAGTGCAAATCATTAAAGTGCTCTTCAGTAATTCCATTGTAGCCTCCGAAAATATAAAGCATTCCATTCACTATAACTGCAAAAAAATAAAATAAAAAATAAATAAATAAATAGAGAAAAACAATAATAAGACAAATTCTTATTATTTTTTAATTCTATCAGAATTGTAAGTATACTTACATGATGAATGGCTTCTTCTTCCTTTAGGAATATCCCCTGTTGTAACTGGTTTATGCCACCGGTTTGACTCAACATCAAAGTAAATTATATCTGAACAGTACTCTTCATTGTGAGATCCATAGGGCCCATTTAAATCACCTCTACCGCCAAAGACATACATATAAGAACCTATGGCTGACGCTGAATGAAAATCTCTGAATTTCGCCACTTCACCCTGAAAGGGATATTATAAGATAAATATTTTTTTCCTAAAGTATCGTAATACATTTTTGTTGTTGTTGTTGTTGAGGACATACAGAGGTCATAACATAATGCCATTTCATTTCAGCTATATCAAGGAAGTAAACATCATTTGAGAATCTGTCTATATCTTCTTCAAAGCCTCCAAAAACATACATGCGATGGTTTATCACACATGCAGTGTGTCCATCTCTAGCTACTGGTACCATTCCAGTTGCTCTTGGTTTACTCCATGAAAGTGTTTCTACAAAAGAAATTATGTATAAGGCTCAATATTAGGATGATATAATGACTGCATAGTAAAGCCAATAATAATTAATACATATATATATATTAAAAAAAAGAAAACAATTACCTGTGTCAAAAATAAAAATTTGGTTACAAGCTGATTCTTCATTCCGTCCACCCCAAACTAAAATCTTTTTGCCATATGCAACTGCAGTGTGTCCATATCGTAGGAAAGGTATGCATTTATCATCTTGTTGATATTCAATATAAGATGGATTTGGTAGCCTAGTCCATCTTAAATTGCCTATTGATAAAATGTTTGGTGTTCCATAAGACAGTAATTTTGTAAATTGCTTCAAACCAACATCATAACAACAATGTAGAAAAAATATACACCATCTTAAAAATGGTACTAACCCGTATTAAGTACATGTACATCCATTGGTCTTTTTTCATTATAATTTTCACTTCCGTTGTATCCTCCAAAAGAGTATATGAGGTCCTCAACAGCAGCTGCTGCATGGTTAACACGTCGAGGCCCTCCTTCCAAATGAATGGTCCAGTACATTTCTCTGCGAACAAATGATAAACACTGAATGATTACAAAATTTTGTAATCCTTCCAGTTAGCTGAAAAGCAACACACAGATGTAAATCATACATATTATTATAATGTATGTACTCTACAACATATTCTGGTAAGAACTAGTTAATTTGAAAATGAAGATTGTAGTTCAGAAACTGGGCAAGTTTTTATTAGTTCTAACAAAAGTTCCTTCTTTTGATAGTGTTTTTAAAAGAAACCTAGAACACACATCCAACAAGAAAAGTTGCTGTGCTATTGGGGTATGTTTAACTGACAAAACTACTTAAAACAATGGGTTGAAGGGTTCAATCTTTACTAAAACCTGGCGAAACAATAGACGCGATTCTACATTGACATTTTCACACGGTGACGTTGAATAAACATCACATCCTTCTACCCCCAAAAGGTAAACGAGCACAAATGAACTACAGGCTCAAAACTCCCTACAAAACAAGGATAACCGGTCGCGAAGTGGAGGGTTAGGCGATATGAGCCAGCTTTGTAATCTAATTCGTGTTTCTCGAAAAAGTAAATATACTCACAACATCAACAACAAGGATCCCCACGATTACGACTAATCAATCTACACAAATAAATAAAAAAGCAGGAGATAAGGCTGCCTCCAACCTGGAGAAGACGTCAGGAGGAACGAAGAATTGGCTACAAATACCGGCACCGGCACGGTATTTGACATTCCATGTCTACTAGTAAGTGCAATGTCTCTTTAATCGCATAATGAAACTTACAAAGAAATATGGGATGCAAAAAACAAAGTCTTCGCCAATTACTCCTGTATGTCCACCATGGCTTTCATGATCAAAGCAAAGCAAAATATATCGAGGAACATCAAATCGATTGTATCGAACAAGTAACTTGCGAGAGTGTTATTAGCAGTTGGTCAAAAAACATGGCGGTGAAGTGTTGGTGGTAGGAGGGTTGTGAAGTTTAATGAAGCATTTAAATACAGGAAGAGTTATTTTAGAATTACAAATTCGAAATGCTAATGGTTTTATCTCTTTCATGAAGATCACTAGTCATCTAAGGTCTACCTCTTTCTTCTTTATAGCAAATGTGGGTGAGATCTGCAATATTAGTGTCAACATACACGTCAAAGCTTTCTGCTTCCATTCAATAAATAAAGACTGTAGGTCATTGAAAACCGAACAAACGTTCAAGATTTCTGTGCTCTCGCACTTTAAATGCAAAGCCTCAACATATTAATTGATTCACTTACATAGAAATGTTGAGGCTTTTGCCTTACTAACCTCTGCAAATTTGTCAATGTGAATTTGAAAAATAGTCAGACATAAACAATGCTGATAAATCTTTATGTGTAGAGTTGTGGGAAATAAATTAATCTGTAAATAGATAAATATTAAGAATTTCTTTCACCACTTAATCTTTCCTTAATGTTATTCCTATGTGCAAAACAACAGCTATTTTTTTTCTGATTTCAGGTTGTATAAAAATAATGATAACTAACACCTGAAGAGATCCTACTGAAGTTTGGGAAATGATTGTGAAAACATTTAACTAAACATCAGTGATTTATATCAAATTCAAGTCAAGAATAGAGTGCATATGTTAACAAACCTGCACTTATTTCAGCTATTCAATTTACCAAAGAATAACAATCACATTTTCCCCAGAACTTTCTTTAAAATCTGTTAAAGTGGAGGAATTTGGGGTAACGGAAGACAATCAGCCCAATGTGGCAGAAGCTGGCACTTCATTCATTGAGGAAGTGCCACGAATTGCATCTGTGGCTTCATTGCACAGCCCTAAACAGAGGCAACGTTCTTCTCGCGAGCCAAGTGTCTCAAGACATTTGAGACGGCGACAAAGTAATCGCTTGACACTCCTTTCAATTGAAGAGCGTCAAAATGAATCCTGTACACTGGAGAGGGTTCATCTGGCGGTTCACCTCCAGTGGGACATCCATGATCCAGTCAGCAATCAGGACTGGATCGCTCTATACAACCTTGGTAAGTGAATTATTTCTTTTTTTACAACCTGCTAACATTATCCAATAATTTACTGGCCCTGGGTCCCATAGGATACAAGGGGAAAGAAATTAGTTTAGGGTCTCCAGACATTTTTCTGGGCACACCATTGTATTAGGTGTCAGGACTTCCCTCTGTATGAGAAGGTCAGACCCCATACGGCTCTGGTGTTGTAGTCCTTCCGCTGTCTCAAAAGTTCACTGTTCGAGTTCCTTCCGCCCCCTCTCCCGGATCTCCTTCCCCCCGGACTCCCGAGCTCACTCCCCCGCCGTCCCCACGCCCGTCCCGCCCGCGCCCGCACCCGCGCCGCCTTCTCGTACGGCTAGTACTGTACTATTTTTCCCACGGCTGATGAAGGATTGTGCAGACTTCGCTCCAAACTCCTTGCAGTCGGGACGGGACTCGTGACCTTGATGTTGGCGAGTTGTTGCGTCGGGTCGGGTCGGGTCGCCCCCCCCCCCCCACCCCCCCCCCCTACCGGATTTGGGTAGCTTTGATTTGTGGCGCCGCCATGCCACCGCCGTCACGGCGCGGCGTCCATGCAAGTCGATCACGTCCGGCGCGGCGCGGCGCGGGCGTCGCGTCGTGTCAACAAGTTGCCGCATTCTAGGCATGTCGCCTAGACGCCTCGCCTCGGCGACGCCCAGGCAGGCAGGCAGGCGCCAAGAGCGGCAGGGCAGGACGGGGCGTCGTCGCCTGGGCGACGCTGGGCGGGCGTCGCGTGCGTCACGGCGATTCGAGCCGGGTAGGTATAGGTGCGGATCTGGCGCAGGGGGAGGGCAGGGCGTCGCACCGGTGTCACAGCGACCCCACCCCGCCCCGGCTCGGCTCGGCTCAGCCCGGCTCGGCTCAGCCCGGCTCCACTCGACTCTTGGCCAAATGTCAAGGTTTGCGAGTGAACCAGGTCCGGGTGGCTGCCCCGCGCGGCGTGGCGCGGCGCGGATACGCGTCCTGGATGATGGCCTCCGCGCTGCAGCTGCGCGGCTGGCAAAGAATTGCAGCGATAACGGTACCTGACTGCTGCTGGACCGCAAGGAACACATGTCCGCGACGCGACGCTGCGGGGAGGAAGGGGGAGGGAGGGGCACGCCTGCGGCTGGGCTGCGGGTGGCTGACCCCGCCCCATCCCATCCCATCACCCCGCAGCCGCGACGTGGACGTTGGACGTGACATCGCAAAGGGGTCGCCTGCCGCCCGCCCCGCCCCGCCGCGGCCTTTCGTGGAAGGGCTTTTACCAATCTGTGGCTCTACATGCTCGCCAGGGGTCGGGCCGTCCGTGCCCGGCTCAGCCCACCCCACCCCGCCTCGCCCACCGTCCTAGCTGCTCCCTTCACTTCCTATACCTCTATACCTGGTTGCCATTCAGCTGCACACGTACCTCGCAGCGTACACCAGATGGCGATTAACTACCTGGTGCCGTTCTTCCGCTTATGCCTCGTCGTCACAGACAGTGCGACAGCATATTCGTGCCGACCCGACCCAGCACTTGGAAATAATTTCCTTTCCGCGGTTTCCCACAGCCAGCAGTGTGTTGGCGGCCAGGCCTGGTCCTGGTCGGGTGCCGCCCCGCCTGTGGCCCGGGCTGGCTGTTCTTCCCACGCCAGTTACGCCCTTGCCGTCGGAGATCGCCGCGGCGAACGGCACGCGCCGTGGTCGGCCTGCCAGTTGCGCCCGGGGCATGACGTAGTAGGACGGGGCGGGGCGGCGCTGGCGCCCCGGGGGGCCCAGGACCCCAGCATCCTCCGCGCTTCGAAAGGAAGCGCGGATGGCAAAACGATTTGCATTGCTGATGCCCAGGTCGCCGCACTGCGGCTCGGTGGCAGGGCGGGGCGGGGCGGAGGGCCCCCGGGGCCCCGGGCCTCAGCGAGCGGTAGCCTCGGCGGTAGCCCACGACCGCGGTGTCATCGCCCTGCCCTGTTTGACCACCTCGGGAACGCCGCGCCGCGCCGTCGCCCGCCACAGTGCGGCTGCACAGCACCCTCGCCTCTCCCCTTTAGGAATAGTGCAGCGCACTCGAGCTGAAGACTGATTCCGCAGAGCGCTCAAGGGGGGTTTCTCTCTCCCACCTAATGGCCGTGCCTCGTGAGTGCGACAAGAACAGAGGTACGAAAGTCCCGTGCGGAATCAGTCTACTGCTCGGGCGCCTTGCGAGTAGGCAACCCTCCCGCGCTCGTGCGTGCGGTGGAGTATAACCGCCGCCGCTGCTGCAGCGACGGGTCTCTTGCTCTTACCGGCCGGAGCGGAGAGGAGAGAACTTGGTCGCCCACTTTAGGATGTCAGCGCCCACCTCTGCGGCGCGGGCTTCTCCTCCAGGGCGAGGGCGCTCTTTACATGTCGGCCCGGGCTTGTCGCTGGTGCCCCCCGCGGCCCCCGCCGGTGCCCCCGCGCCGCCCCGCGCCCGGCCATGCGGGTCGGGTCGGCAGGGCCTAGCTAGGCCCACGTCGGGCCGGGCCCCGCCGCGTTGGCCCACTCACCCGCCCCGCCGCCCCGTCCCGTCCCGTCCGCCCCACTCGCCGGCTACTACGAGTCCATTCATTCCCTACTCATTGAGCTTCCCCCTCCCTAGCGCGGGGCCCGGCCCGGCCCGGCCGCCGGCTCCCTCCCTCCCTCCCTCTCTCCCTCCCGGCCGCCGGCTGCCAGGGGCGGGGTCGGGCAGGGGCAGGGCAGGGCGGAGGCAGGCCTCCTCCTCAGTCTCAGTCGAGTCGGCGGTAAGGTGCGGTGCGGATAGGACAGCCTCCGCTCCGAGGCGTGGCAGGCCAGGCGCGTTGCCGGCAGCGTGAGCGTGCTGCGCACCCCGTGACGACACGACAGGACACGACGCGTGCGCCCGCGAGCGCCCCGCCAGCGTGAGCAAGCGTGAGCCCCGCGAGTGTTCGCGCGGGCATGGGACAGTGGTGTGAATGAGTGGCACGCAGAGGTCGGCGTTTTGGAAGCCAGAGTGGATTACCAATCTCTTCTCATCATGCACGTCGGCGTCAGGTGAGTCTTGGTGTTCTTGCGGCTAGCGTCGTCGGCGGCACCCGCTCCGCCCGCGTCCGGGCGACGGGAGCTGTCGGCTCGGTGACGTGCTTCCTGTCTTGCAGAACCTTCCGTCGCGACGCTTGTGAACTTCCCTCTCTGAGCGGCACCTGTTGCGGTACAGCAGGGGGTGACCAGCCGGTTTATTCCGAAAATCGCCCTCATGCCTCTGTCCTTGTCGCACTCATG
Organism: Frankliniella intonsa; assembly: GCA_033675135.1. Lineage (NCBI taxonomy): Eukaryota > Metazoa > Arthropoda > Insecta > Thysanoptera > Thripidae > Frankliniella > Frankliniella intonsa. The sequence continues at coordinate 6,056,937 of CM066250.1, forward strand.
GGACACTCCATGCCCAGCATAGCGCACCGCCATAGGTGCGACAAGGAGGGAGGCAACAAGACCGATCTTCGGAATAAGTCGGCATGCTCGGCCCTCTTGAAAGCGTTCTTACCGTAAATGCAACGACCTTGTTCGAGGCGAGTGCCTTGCGGCCGGCGTTGAATTAGTCGATTTGCTATGCAGTGCAGTTGTGCCGCGGCGCGGCCGCGAGCGCTCGTGCGCGCCCGCGCCTGCGTCCTTGGCGGGTCGCGTATGGCGGTATGCATCCCGTGACGTGACGTCGAGCCGCGAGTTTCGAAAGCTGCGCGCTGCGCCCGCGTGCAGCGCAGCGCGTAGCGCGTCTGTTGCAAGTGGTGTCTAAGACTCGTACGTTGCAATGCAAAGCCTGCTGCAGGTCGTGCCGATATGCGTGTCCTACAGGCTCGTTGGGGCGCGAGGCGCGGCGGGGCGCGGCGCGCAGGCCGGATGTAGGCCCACGGCACGCCCGGCCCGGCCCGGCCCGGCCCGGTGTGCAGCAGTGGTGTGCAGCGCGGGCCGGGCCGCCGCGGTCACGTCCCCGTCATGCCAATCCGACCTGACTGCGAGGCCGTGTCGTGTCACCTGGTCGGTGCGGCGCGCCGCGCGAGGGCCGCCCCGCCCCGCCCCGCCCCGCCCCGCCCCGCCCCGCCCCGCCCCGCTCCGCTCCGCCCGCTTACCCGCCGGTTCCCGTACGTCCGTACGTCCGTTCGCGGACGTGTGCACGTATCGAGAAGCCTTTGAGGGTGAGCCCCGCCCGGCCCTGGCCCCCAGCAGGGTGCGGTTGTGCGAGTTGTGCCCCGCGCCCCCCGCCTCCCTCGTCCCCGTGGCCGAGTGGCTCTGCTGCTGGAGCTGGGGTCCCGAGCGAGCCGGGATGGGATGCTCGCGGCCGGAAGCGGGTCGTTGTAGGACCACAGCAGCAGCGGGGACGTCCTGCCCCGCCCGGGCCGCCCGGGCCGCGCCGGGACGGACGTCCGAGCCGAGCCGGCCGGCCGGTCGGCATCCGAGCGACACGTCCTGTCGGACACTCCGCGCCCCGCCCCGCCACACCCCGCCCCGCCCCGCCCCGCACTAGTCTAAGTCTAAGCCGGATGGACGGCGCGCGCTTCCGGTCGGACCGGAGGCCAGCGAGAGAGCGTGACTCTAGCGGCCAAGGTCCTGGGTTCGACTCCCCGCGCCTCCTACTCCTCCTCCTCCTTCTAGGGCAGCGGCGTGAGCATTATCTACGCGTGACCCCCATCTCTGTCTCTTTCTTACTCTCTCGGGGTTCGGGGCGGACCATCCGGTGTAGATATGAGCGCGCTGGCCGCTGGCCGAGGTGAGAGCCGGACTGCCCCGCCCCGCCCCGCTGGTGATAACGCATGGCCTTTAACCTCACCATCTCGCCCCGCCCCGCCCCACCCCGACTGGGATGCTGCAGCCCGCGCTGAGCGCTGATAAGCTGGGCTGCGCCCCGCCCCGCCCCTCTCGCTCCCATTTATCCCCGGAGATGGCAGTGGCAGATGATGATGTTGCCGCTGCTGGTGGAGCATGTCGCCGCGCCCAGAGCCAAGCGGAGTCTTCCGGCGGAGGTGCGGCGGGGCGGGGCGGGGCGGGGCGCGGCGGGGCGCACAGCTGCGATTAAGTAGTGTAGTGTGTTTCACTCCTGACGCGGAGCGTGCCCTGCAAGTGCCCTGCCGCAGCGCCTGGCCTGCCCCCCGGGGTGGGGCGGGTTGGGGCCCGGGGCACAGGGTGTCGGCGGCGGGGCGCGGCGGGGCGGGGCGCGGCGCGCGGCCAGGCGTGCGTCCGCCCCGCCCCGCCCCCACCTTGCGTAACGCGCCGCCCGTGACGCCCGTACACAGTGCGCCGCGGCGCCCGGCCCGGCCTGGCCCGGCCCCATCCTAGCCGCCGCCACTTTTTATTTCTTTCGCGCGTGCGATTCCTTCCTCGCTGTTCCCTGCGCTGCGCCGCACCGGCGGCATTGTGCGTTTATCGCGTTATGCGTGTGAGAAGCGCTACGCTTGTGCGTGCAGTCGTGTGGGGCGGGGCGGGGCGGGGTGGGCCGGGGCGGGCGGGGCTGCCACTGCAGCTGCACTGCAGTGGGATTTGGATGTTCGCGCCGCCGCGCCGCGCCGGACCAACCGGTGCCAATCAGATGGCTGCTGCTGCGCGGTTATTCGGCGAACTCCGCCTGCCGCCGCCGCCGCAAGAGGCTTACGCGAACACACACACACTCTCACACATAGAGGCTCACATATGGCCGCGGGCAGGAAGCGAGCGGCCGGGCGGGGCCGGGCTGGGCTGGGTCGGGACCCTCATGACTGTGTGGACCACAGGGTCGCTCAGCTCTGCTCTGCTCCGCGCTGCGCTGCGGACACACTCACTCTGCAGCCCCGCATGACACACGGCAGCAGTGCGTGTGTGTGTGCGTGTGCGTGTGCCTCCGGATGTGCCCCCCCCCCCTCCCCACCACCCAACCGGACGGACGCCCGGCCCTGCAGGCCAAGCAGCAGCACACGCGGTAGGGCCTGCCTGCCTGCCTGCCTGCCCTCTGGGCTCGGTACGGCCCCGGCCCCAAGCCCCGCCCGCCACCACATACGCTGCTGCGCCAGCCTAGTTTTCTCAGGAAGTCAGACGAAGCTGCTGCCGCTGCTGCAGCGAGTGTGCAGAGTGTGGCAAATTTGCGGCCTACCGGCGGTGGTGGGGCGGGGCGGGGCGGGGCGGGGCGGGGTGCGACGGCGTCTCGCAGCGACGCCGTGCCTGCCTCTGCACCGCTGCTCTGCTCCTGCTCGGCTCAGCTGCGCTCTCGCCAGTAGCCCGGCCCGGCCCGGCTGCTGCGACAGATGAGGATGTCCTGGGGAGGGGGCGTCCGTCCCGCCCTGCCCCGCCCCGCCAGGCCATGCCCGCAAGGTACAGGCGGTGTCAAAAATCCTCTCTCTCTCGCTCCGACTCCCCCGCGTCACACCGGACGCCGCTCCCACTCCTCGCCAAGGGCGTCGTCGTCGCGCTCGTGTGAGTGTGGGCGGGGCGGGGCGGGGCGGGCCACGTGACCGTGCCGTCACATCCGCGTCATGTGACCCGCGCCGCCGGGGCCGGGCCGACTTCGCGTCCATGTCGGTAGTTTGCCGAAACGCGTGACACACGCGCGCCGCCGTTTCGCCTTTTTTTTCTTTTCCTCCGTTTTTGGCCCGAGTGTAATTTTCCTCGTACATGCATGTCGTGTTTGAAGTGCGAGTTAAGTTGTGTGTCGGCCGCCCTGGCCCGGGCGCGGCCTGCCTGGCCCGTGGGCACCGCGCGCGCCGCGCACCAAGCCCACGTGCTATGTGAGTCCGCTCAGCGACAGGACGTCCCGCCGTGCCCCGCCCCGCCCCGCCCATCCACGTTCGTGCGCGAGGCGTGGGGGCGGGGCGAGGCGGGGTGTGGCGGCGCCGAGGGAATGTGAAATGCGTTGGATCGTGCCCCCCGGTGCCGGGCCAGGCCGAGCCCCCTGCATCACCGCGGCCCCTTATCGAAGACCCTCTCCCCTTGGCTCGCCGCCGCAGCCAGCACTTCCACGACGGCGCCGCCCCCGCCCCCGAGCCGCCCCCGGGTTTGCGTGTGCGCCGCCCGCCGCTACTCCACGCCCCGCCGTGGCCCGCCCCGCCCCGCCACGGCGCGGGGCCCACAGGTTGGGCCGCTGTGTTCCATTGGGAGATTCGCGTGGGCCTACAAACAGGGGCACGGCGAGGCGAGGCGACCCGCTGTGGAGCGGCTGGGCGGGGAGGATGCCGTGCAGCTGATGAGGACCTACATGACCAACATCAGGTCGCGCCGTCGCTGATGACGCCACCTGCAGCGAGCAAGAGATCAACTCAGAAATATGAGAGGAAAAATGGCTGTAAGCAGTGCGACGCAGTTGACGATGGTGCGACACCGTATCATTGAGTACAGTCACTGTCTCACGCCACGCACGCACGCCCGTACAGTCACTCTCATTCACCGATGCCGCTGAATTGGTAATTGTTTTGGCTCGGCCCGGCCGCCCTGGCCGTACCCACGGTGAGCAATGCCGCAACGCCGCGGTGCGTCGCCCATCCGGCGCGGGGTCGCGTGTTTGCGTTTGCATGATTGTTTCCCCCTCTTCCTCTTGGTCTCACCTGCTTTCCCCCCGGGCCTGCTCCGTACGGGCGGGAGCAAGGAGCACGGGGCTCTAATCGACTGCGCCGTCGTTCCGGGGCAACCTCTCTTTGCGGTGTCGCGCCTTCCTGGACCTTTGTAGACGCTCTCTCTCTCTCCCTCTCTCTCGCACTTGCACTCGGCCTGGTGTCCGCTTTGATGGTCACCCGCGCCTTTTTTCTCGTTTTGGGAATGGCACGAATGACACCTGTCGTGTTATGGGCTGTATATCTGTCTCTACTGCTGTGGACGTCGAGTGCCTGTCTTGAGCCTCTGCTGCAATCCTACCAGATTCGTCGGCAGCAGCGGAGGCGGCGGCCCCGCAGTTCGGCTCGGAGATGGAAACAGCCACGTTCGAAAAAGAAAATAGTAGCACCCTCGAACATCGCCCCCTAGTTTTTCTGCCTTCCCGGCCCGGCCATGGCGGGGCCGCCGACAACGGCGAGGTGGCTGCTTATGACGGGCATTCCATCTCTGGTCGTTATTTGTCCAGGTGGGGTGGTTTATGGCCTCTTCTTAGACGTGCCGCCGCCCCGGCAGGCCGGCCGGGCCGGGCGAGTCCGGCGAACACCTCGAGCACAGCAGCAGGTGCGTGCTGAGGGGGAGACCGCACGCCCCCGCCCCGCTCCGCCCCGCCCCGGGCTACCTGGACACCGTTAGCGTCCTCGCTGAAGGCACACCGGGCGACACGCTGTCTGGCACATGTTGTGTTCGAGGAACTCGCCTCGCACTCGCCCCGCCCCGCCCCGCCCGGGCTCCTAGACTACACCTTGCATACTGGTCCCGCCCCTGCCGCCACTCCGCGCCGCGGGGTCATTGTAGGGGCGGGGTGGGGCACGCCACACGGCCCGCCGCGCCCCCGCCGCGCCCCCGCCGCGCCCTGCGCGGGTCCCGCTTCGCGCGCCATTCACGGCGCCGCGCCGCTGCACTACGTACGCCTTCCGGGCTTCCGTCCGGCGCGGGCGCTGGCTGCACTTCCGACTAACGGCGCCCTGCTCCTGCCCTAACGGCGCCCGGCCCGGCCCGGCCCGGCTCGGGGTAGGGGCGGTGTCAGGGCGGGGCAGGGCAGGGCAGGGGCACTACGGCGCGGTGGCGCGGCGCCCGCACCGTTAGAGAGGCGTCGCGGCGCGCCCGCGGCCGGGCCGGGCCGCGGCAGTGATCCCGCCGTCAGTCAACCTCCGGCCCGGGCCGAGCGGAGCGGACTGACTCTGACAGCGGGGCGGGGCGGGGTGGGGCGGGCAGTTTACACATCAGCGCGCCACCGCCCCGGCCCGGCCGTCAGCGTCAGCGGTTCTGATTTGCCCCGGCCGGGCCGGGCCGCGGGGCTGAGCACAGCGGTTTGACCGGTGAACGGACGAGAGCGGAATGAAGAATGAACGGACATTAGTGGGCAGTAATTGCTGGGCAGAACGACTGGGACTGGGCTGGGGGGCCCGGGGGCCGCGGGGCTGTATGCCGTGCCGGGCCGCAGTGGGCGGGGCGGGGTGGGGCGGGCAGGGGCCCCTCAGCTGATGGGGCGTATTTGGCAGGCTTGATGCCGCGGGGCGGGGCTGGGCGGGGCGGGGAACGCCAGGCCAGTGAACCCGATTCATTCCCCGTGCCCCGGCGCCGCCTGGCGAAAAAGACAATTTCCAGGGTGGCGAGGAGAGGCGACTTTACTCTGGCCGGGGTGCCGCGCCGCGCCGCACAGCGGGTCAGAGGCCAACGTCTTGCCTTTCCAATTGACGCCTCGCCTCGCTGCCGCCGCCGCCGCCGTCACCGCCCCGCGCGCCTGGCATCTCTTAGCCCCCCACCCTCCTGCTCCTCTCATGAGCGTCGTGTCCCCCCTCGCTCTCACGTGAGCTACCGCGCCGCGCCACGCCCATTTTATTTTTGGGGAGGTTATGTCGGAATATATTAAAAACATTTTCATCCCGACGGCGGCAGGCCCGGCCGGGCGGGACTCGATCACACCGCGTGGTCGTCCTGAAAGCTCTCCCCGCCCCGCCCCGCCCCGCCCTGCCCGGGACGCCTCCATCCGCCGCCTCCTCTTCCTTCCGTCCGGAAATAGAAAGGCGACGTGTGTCGTAAAGTTTGATCCGTTATGATCTCGCGGCAGAGAGGAGGCGAACCGGCGCGGCGCGTGGGGACAGGCCAGGCCAGGGCAGTACAGGACCAGAGACCACACCGCGACCGACTGACTGTCAGGAGAAGTCTGACAGGACGAATGGCCGACTACGGGTGTATGTAAATTGTTCGACCTATCTTTGTCCGACCTGGCGATTTCCCTGAAATCCGAAAAAGCGCTGGATTTTGTCCGACCTTGTTTACACGGGTAAATTGGAGGTAAAGCCAATCTGAACGTCGAAGCCACTGGATTTCGCCCCTAGGTTATGATGTTACAGTCGTCTCAGCAGACGATCCTCTTGGTTGTTGTGATGGATCGAGATGATCGAGAGCCCCCCCCCCCCCCTCCCCGTCCTGACCCGACCAGGCTCAGAAACAGCTTTCAGATCGGCAAAATTCGGCAAAAATTATACAATAATAATTCCCGAAAAAGTCTCTTTTTTCGTCACGTTAGCTGCTTTTTTTTTGGCCAAAATGGCAGTATGCACATCCACTAAAATCCGGAATTTTTAATGCATCAGCAACGAGTGTGGTTAGGTTGGATTTAAGTTGGCAGCCCCGCAGTATCGGTTGCAGTGACAGTTTGAAGAAATGAGCATCGCTCAGTGACGCGCGCGTCTCGTTCGGTACGGCGTTTTTATTCGTTTTCGCGGTTTGAACAAAACTTTTAGCATCCGTGCAAAGTATCGGCGTGAACATAAGATATTCAAGTAGTGTCAGGTTAGACTATTCTTCGGTAAAAGTCTTAAATCGGGACTGTGTGTGATTTCAAGATCGCCAATAAGATTGCCTACGTGATGCCGCTGGTAACCTATGTCAGCCGCCATTTTGTAGAACGTTGACTGGATGAACGTCCCCGGGGGACTCCGCTGGTAAGTGTTTTACCTCGACGGTCTTGTTCAATGCTAGTCATCCTGGGCAAACATCGCAGTTATTGCGGCTGTCACTTTATCCGAGCTGGGACAGAATCCAGGTCGGACAGCGCTTTTGCGGATATCGGGGAAATCGCCAAATCGGACACCGGGTGTGGATCGGTATCTGGTCGCTTGCACTTGTCCGGTCCCGGTGCTCACCGTAGTCGCGTGTAATAGTTTTATTTCGCGCGAGGCGTGAGGGACGGTGGGAGAAGCTTCCACGAGTTTCCTCGCCCTCGTGTTGGTTTTTCGGCGCGCGCGCCCGATGATGGTAGCCGTGGGGCCGCGCGTCAGCTGTAAACATCCTGCGCCGGATGCGCGCGCTGCGCTGCGGTGTGGTGTGGTGTGGTCTATGGTCTGGGTCCGCTCCAAATGTTACCTTCACATCACCTTGGCAAATCATACGTCCACCACCCTGCTAGCGCCCCGCCCCGCCCCGCCCCGCCGCCCCAACCCTATCCAGTGCTCAGGACCGGGTGCGGTGGAGGCGGCGCGACGCAGGGGCCATGCCCCTCTTCACATACACCGGGTGCTTCAGAGAACACGTAACAGTGTTGCGGGTCTGCCTACCCGAGGGGCCACGGCGCCGGCGCCTTACGGCTGGAGCAGGTAGGCAACCCCGGAGACAGCTACGTGTGTTCTGGAAAACACCCGGTGCTCCACTGCTAAGCGGGGCCGCAGCCGCAGCTACGCGCGCGCAGGCGGAGGGCACGGCGCGGGCGGACACGGCCGCGTCGCGCGGGTGAGGGCCGGGCGGGGCGGGGCCCGCTACGCGAGGCGAGCGCTGCGGCGCGCTGCTATTTCAGTCCGGCCCGGCCCGCCTGCCTGTGCTTCATCCGGATCGGACGGGACGGACACATTATAAAAGCAGCAGCCGCAGGAGCTTTTCGGACTGAGCAACGGAAGTCTTGTTGGCGAGGTAAGCCCTCCCGCCCCGCCCCCGCCCCGCCCCGCCACTCTGGCCGTGAGGAAGGTACACCACCACGGCGGGGCGGGGTGAGGTGGGGAGGGGCGGGGAGCATGCAGGATGCGCAGAGTTGGCGGGAAGGTAAATAAACACGAGCGCCACGCGCGATTTACGTCGCGCCGGTGGACTCGCCCGCCCCGCCCCGCCCCGCCACTGCGCTCAAAAACACGCGCGCGCTGATCTACGCAGCGCTGAGGCCGTGACCGAGGCTAGAGCAGCGGCTCAGGGCGGGGCTAAGGGGCACCTGGCTCAGGGGAGGCCCTGACGAGGTCGCACGGCCGCCGGCCGGCCTGGCCATACCTGTCGGGCCCCCCAGCGGACCCCGCCCCGCCCCGCCCCGCCCCGCGCTGGACGCTGGCCAGAACGGTCGCGCCGTGCAGATATGTACGCGGCGAAGGCAGCGGCGGCCGTTGAACGGCGATTAAAATGTCATATGCACGAGGCTGCTGTGTCGAAGTGCTCGGAGGACTCTTGGGCGGCGGCAGCGGTGGCCGCTGTGGCAGGTGCGGCGAGGGGGAGAGCCCCAGCACGCCCCGCCGCGCCCCGCCACGCCCCGCAGCCCACGTGGCGCGGCCCGTACTTTCACAACGCTGATGCGGATATGGGATGGATTACTTATCCCGCAGCTGGGTCGGGTCGCCTGGGGATAATTTCATGTCCTGCCGCTCTTGACAAAAACGGCACGGTACGCCCGCCCCGCCGCATCGGGGCAAGGGGCGTTCCGCTTCCCCAGCGGGGTGGGGCGGGGCGGGCGCGGCGGCGGCGGCTCGCCGTTATGGCGATTTGATGAGCGGAGCTCCAGAGAGTCGTTTTGACGCGCCGTGGTTATGATGATGGACTCGCCGTATGTGGAGCGCTCGGGGGCGCGCGCGCGAGGGGCGGCTGGGTGTGTCGGACACGGACAGAGAGAGAGAGAGTGAGAGAGAGAGCGGAGGGTGCTGTGGGCGGGGCGGGTAGGTGGCTCGCCGGGGCGGCGCGGCGCGCGGCGTCCGTCGCGTCGCCGTGTGGGCATGCTAAGGATGCATCCTGCCGCCCGGCCCGGCCCGGCGGACGCGCGATGTGGAGAAGGGATTGTAAACGCGCAACGCGATACACACACACACGCACACACAGGAGCGCGCGCGCAGTGGCTATCCTGCTGCTCCAGGTGCTCACCCTGCAAGCACGCCCGCCCCGCCCCGCCGGCCCCGCTAGAGCACAGGCGGGTGACGGTTTGACGTCACCACATCCCCTCGACCCACCCCGCCGCGCCGCGCCACGCCACGCCTCGCGAGGACACGCCCAGTTTTACGGCCGCTGTCCTGACATAAAGCGGCTCGGCGGAAGGACGTTGCGGCCCGCCACGCCCCGCCACGCCCCACCACGTCGGGCTGGCCTAACTTTGCGCCCCGCGCCCAGCCCTACCGGGCCGCGTCTGCAGTCACCGCCCGTGTGACGGTGACCCGTACGCGCAGCTCAAGGCCCTCCCCGCGGGCTAGTCCGCCCCGCCTCGACTGTACAGTACACTCTGTGAGGCGGGGCGGTGCGGCGCCGGGGGGCTGGTGGGGTTGTGCCGCGCCGCCCCGCCCCGGCTCGGCTAAGCCTTAGTCGCCTTTCCGGCTCGGTCCGGTCCGCTCCGGGCGGGGCGTTGGCGCTTCGTGCTTCGTGCGCCCTCCACTCCCGACACGTGCACGTGCAGATCTAGAGCACAGATCCTGACCGGGACTCTGGTGCGGCGGCGAGACTCCGCGGTGCATAGCCGCGCTGCTGGTCACCGGCGTGGAAACGCCGCGGTAGCGCTAAAGGTAAGCCAAGCTGTGAGGCCGCTTCGCGCTCTGCTGCCCCGCGGCGCGCCGGGCCGGGGCGAACATCAACGACATCATCAGCTTATCTCTGCGGTCCACGGTCCACGCCGCCACGCCCCGCCCCGCCCCGCCCCGCCCGTACCGGCCAAGGCGGCTGCTCTTTCTCCCCTCGATTGCTTTTTCTGGCGTGTTTCCGTGGGAGAGCGCAGCGCGGCAGACTACCAGCAGCCGCGACCGCCAGCGCCGCGCCGGGGATGGGCTGTATAGAACAGCGGAAAAATGTCGTGAACTTTTCAGGTCGTGCAGCGCGCGGCTGCACGGTTTTAGTGACGTTCGACGTAAATCCTGTGAAGTGTAACTATAAACTCCTGAGCTGCTCCGGTCCGCCCCCGGAGCTCCAGAGCGGGGCCGTACCGGACGGCGTGGCGCGGCGTGGCGTGGCGCCTCCCCCGCACGGTGTCACCTCACCGCTGTACGTTCACCTGGCTGGGCTGGGGCGGGGCGGGGCGGGGCGGGGCCCGTGGGGGAGGGCCCAAGTTCGGCTCGGTTTGGTGGCCGTGGTGGGCGCGAGGCGAGCCACGCCACGGCGCAGCTGCCGCCGCCGCGGCTTGCTCCGCGGCCCGCGGGGGCGTCAATGGTCTCCACGGCATGCCCCGAGCTGCCCGCCAGAGACAGCGAGGGAGAGAGAGAGATAGAGAGAGCTGGAGAGAGGCGACCGGAACCCTCCCGCGGCCCCGGCCCTCTAGATTCTCTCCCACAGTCGCTCATCCTGTTGATGCCGGCGAGGCCGCTGTACAAGTGGGCCGGGCCCCGGGCCGGGGCGGGCTGCAGGAGGCGGCGCGATGTCGTGCCTCATCAGCTGGCCCAGGGGCCCTCGAGGGCGCGGGCGGGGCGCGGGCCCTGTAGGCCCTGTAGTCCGCCCGCCCGCGTGCATTCTTGTAAATCGAACGGGCCGGGCGTGGCGGCGCGGGGCGGGTCGGGTCGGGGTGGGCGAGGCGGGCGAGGCGAGGCCCACATACTGTATGCGGGTGTGCCACGATTACGTCTCCACTCCCTCGCCTCGCACGCACATGGAACCCCGCGTCTCACATGGTCACCATTTCGTTGACGAGTTGCGCTCGTAAAGCCGACGGAAGTTCTCTTTTCGTTCGCCGCCGCGCCGCGCCTCCCTGCGTCCCCGCCCCCGCTCCGCCTGGGCCTCTCCGATCTAATGGCGCCCACCTCGGATCGTCTCGTCTCACCGGGGGCGGGGCGGGGCGGGGCGGGGGCAAGGCCGGTGGGGCCAGGGCGTTGTCGCCCTACTCCTCCTCGCAGCGGAGCACGGCGTGCGCCCGATCCCGGTGGTGTGTTGGACCAGTCCGTACAGAATATGTTTCCGGCGGGGCCGGGCCGGGCCTGGGCGGGAGATTGTCGAGGGAAGGTGTGGGATGGCGTTTATTTATCGGCTGCTGCGTCTCGCCTCGCCTCGCGTACGCAATGCGACACTTTGGTTGTCATTCAGTCATACCCCTGTGCGTGTGCGTGCGTGCGTGTTTCGGGCCGGTGCGCGTCCCGCGCCCGGCACCTGGTGGTGGCCGTCCGAGGTGTGGGCGGGGCCGGGCGGGGCGGGGCGGAGCGGGGCGGGGCCGCCGGCAGACCCTCATACGTTACGCCCTACGCGCGTCCTTCTCCATCTCTCTCTGCAGCTCGGCCCTACTGCGCGCCGCGCGCTGTCAAATAATAACGAAATAACCCGCGCGCAGGAAAGGAAACTGAACGTAGTTTGTGTGGCGGGCGAGTGGGCCGCGCTGCACGTGGACCACGTGGGAGCACGTGGTCGCAGCGGGCCGGGCCGGGCCGGGCCGAGCCGATCTGATTAGCGAACGGCACCGGCTAATGGTTCCGGCCGTGCCCGCCCCGGTCCCCTCCCCACAGCCGTTCATTGAGTCGCTGCAGAGACAGAGACATCCTCGTGGCGGCTGCTGGCGCCGTACTCTACCGGGCTCTGCGCCGCGCGCGCTGGGGCTGGGAGGAGGAGGAGCAGGACCTCGTGGCGGCCGGGACAGGCTGGCCTGGCCTGGCCTGGCCTCCGCTCCGCCCCTCCCGTCCCCATTAGGCGTTGCCTCTTAATTAACTGTCCGTTCTTTATGGCCCCTGGCCCCCGGACTCTCTCTCCCTCTCTTGTGGCGCCTCGCCGCCGTGCCATCCCAGTGGATGGGAGGAGGACACCACGTATGGAATGAGGATGGAGATCCATACCTTCTTTTCCTTCCCCCCTCTCCCTAGTCTTATGAGCTACACGACAAATAAACAAATGTCACGCGCGCGCGCCAAAACGGGCCTCGCGGAAACGGTTGAGTCGGTCGCGACGCCACATCTACGACGCGGCACTCCACGCTGCCGCTGTGAAGATTTTATTTACGCTCCGCACGCTGTTATTTGCTCATCCTCACTACTACGGCGGCTACTGCGTCAGCCTGATGTTGTGGCGTGGAGTCGAGCGAATGTCAAGGATGCCGGCGGGGCAGGGCGGGGCGTTGCGCAATGACAATGACACGCGGTGCCCGGCCCGGCCCGGCCCCGGCCTGGTGTGTGCTCTCGTCTGCCGCATTCCGTTTGGGGAGTGAGAGAGATGGCGGACGGGCCGGGACGGGAGAGGAAGTCGATACTTGCGTCCGGACCGGGCGGGGCCGGGACTGTACTGGACGCGGACCAGGCCTGTAGGATGATTTCGCACGGGCCTTCAGTATATCTCTTTTCTTGTCGCACTCATGAGACACGGCCACTAGGTGGGAGAGAGAAACCCTCCTTGAGCGCCCTGCGGAATCAGTCTGCTGGCCCGGCGCCACTGCCGCGGGGATGGGATGGGGACGGATGGGGTGGGCCTGCGGCGTCGCGGCGCCGGCGCCGCCCGGGCTGGGCTGGGCTGGGCTGCGGCCGCCACTGCAGTGCTGGGCCGCGCCGCGACGCGCCGCTCTCGCGGTGGGCAAGGTCACGTGACTCACGGGCCGGCGCGGCGGAGCGCTCCGGTAGTGCATCGAGCCGCGCCGCGCCGGGTATCAGTGTCGGCCCCGTGCTGGGCACTGGGCAGGTTCTTCCGCTCTGGAATAAAAAAAGATGTAGGGCTGTTATTTCTTGTCGCTGTCTTACACTTCGTATTGCGACCGTTGGTACAGTATGGGGATCAGCTGTTCGCCCGGTCCCAGTCGTCTCATCGATAAAGATGGGCCGGCTGTCACCTGTCACTTGGGTGTGCTTAGCCGGCTGAGCTTCTTCGCTCGGAGCTCGGAAAGGTGCGGGATCCTCGTGGTGTGGCGCGGCGCGGCAGGGCGGCGGCCGGGCCGGGCCGCACCCCGTCAGGTCTATAGCGTCGCCGCTACGCCGCGCCACGCCACGCCCTGCCGCCCGCTACTTCCGGAGGAACTTATGGCTTATTGGGGCCCGGCCCCGACCCGACCCGGCAAGTCGGAAGTGCGGGACGGAGGGGAGGGGAGGGGAGAGAGGAAAGGAGGAAACCCCCCTTTTAAGGGTCTTCTTCTTCCGCTTTCCTAAGGAGGAGGAGGAGGAGGGGGAATGAATGAAGCCTTGTGAGGTGACTCATGGACGCGACGCGTCGCACACGCGTGCTGTGACGGCAGCGGCGGCGACGTCGCGCGCCCGTCACGCGTGCGTCACGCGCCCGTCACGCGTGCGTCCGGCGCGCGCCCGTGCCGTGTCTGAGCGGGGCCAGGACGTGCTCGGCCGGCCCGGCCCGGCCCTCCTGCTGGACCCGGCCACAATGGCGATAGGAACAATATATCCTGCAGCCCCCTCCTCCTCCTCTGAGAGGGATGACTTGCGCTCCGGCCCGGCGCGCCGCCTCCGGCCTCTACTCCGGCTCCGGGACCCAGGTCAGGCCCGGAGCCCAGCTGCGGCGGCGCGGCGGGGACCGGGCCGGAAGCCGGAAGGAAGGAAGGAAGTGGGGGAGGGAGGGGAGGGGTAAATACCGGTGTTGTCGGGCCGGGCCGGGCGAGGGAGGCGTACGCGGGGTGCGCAGAGCACCCAGGCCAGGGTGTTGTGTTGCCGCGCTGGCGCGCACTGCACAGCACGACCCGCTCGTGTCCGCCTCGCCCCGCCTGCTGACTGATTGAGAAGAGCGCTCATCTCGCTCTGTCTCTCTCGCACTCATACGGCGCGCCTCATCAGTGTGAGAGAGACAGCGAGGAGAGCGCTCTTCGGAATCAGTCGGCCAGGGGACGCCCTTTCTCAAGGACGGATTTGAAGTCCCCCTTACCTGCGTGATGCCTGTCCGGGGCGGGGCGGGGCGGGGCTGGCCGGGCCCCGGGGGGTACCTGGGCGGAGGACGCAGGCAGGGGCCCGCCCCGCCCCGTACCGTCCTCCCCTCCGCTCTGCTTCGCCTCTTCCCGGAGACGTGTCCGCAGCCCCGGGGCCCCTCTCACCCTCTACGTGATGAATGAATAGACCGGGTCCACGAGGGGCCCCGTCCCCGCCCCGTCCACTCAGAGTCATTGAAAGGGGCCCCTGATTGGGGATACGGCCATGTGTGTCTCCGAACGTGACTCCGTGAAAGGACGAAAAACAGACGGCCTTGATGTGGCGAAGGCGTGGCGTGGCGCGGCGGGGCGCGCAGAGGACACATGGCCGCCCTCGCAAGGGTTCTCCGGGGCGGGGCGGGGCGGGGCGGGGCCGGGTCGCCCCCGCGCCACGCCCCTGCCCCCCGGGCCGGTCGTCCTCCAGCTGGATCGGATTAGCGACTTCCTTGAAAAGGCACCACTGGACTGGACTCTAGACTTGCAATGGTACAGCGCGGAGCTGCGGAGCTAATACTAACCCTAACTGTATAGTACATTTATTGTTTCCGCCCCTACAGACACGGGGGAAATTTTCAGGTAAAATTCTTGTTATGTTGTCGCGACGCAGACACTCGCTATCGGGGGGTACTTGAACTCGGGCCGATAGAGGAGTGGCCCATTCATTCATTCCCAGTCTCGCTCTCGTTCTATCGCCAGGCCCGCTACTTGTTCGTTTTGGACGGCAGGCGATAAGGCGGACAGTCGCTGAGAGAGAGAGAGCGCGGGAGAGGGGATCTGTTCAGCCAGCCCCACGTGAGAGAGGAACATCAGCCTTGTGGGCGTGCCGCGGCCCGACCCGACGGGCCCGACCCGGCCCGGCACAGCGCCCGTTTATTTTTGGCCGAGATGTGATGTGGTGGCGGGCGGGGCGGGGCCGCGGGGCGCCCTGCTTGGCGGAGTGGCCGACGAGGTCACCGCCGTGGACACTGCCGCGGCCCCGGTGCGTCGCGGCGCGGCACTTGTGGGCCCTTGGCGTGGTCAAGGTTACGGCGCGCCCCGCCCGCCCCGCCCCACCCCGCCACAGTCCCCCGCCACAGTCCCCCGCTGCCTCGCGCCCCGGTGCCCATGCTCCTCCTCTGCTCCCCTGTCTCGCACGGTACGTCCGGTGTGGCTCGGCACGGCCTCCAGGAGCGAGTAGGCGCCCCACCTCTTCCTCCGGACCTGGCCGGAAGTGAGCCCCTGCCCTGCCCCTGCCCTACCCACCCGTTCGGGCCCTAAGGGGCGGGGTGCGGCTGGCTACCGCCCGGTGGGGTGGGGCGGGGCGGTGGGGCAGCCCACCCCCACCCCCACCCCCACTCCTTCCCGGCCAGTCACGTGAGTCAGCTAGGCCCTGCTGGCCCTGCATGCCGGCGGTGGCGCGACGCTGGGTGAATCACATCAACAGGTGGTCGGGTCGGGCAGGCTGACTGCAGCAGGCCTGCATGGCCTGCGGGGCCTGCGGCCTCTGCCATCCTACCGTCATCCGCGGGGCACGTCCCTTTCCTTCCCCTCTCAAAAATGTCTCCAGGAGAACCGGAAACGGCAATAAAGCTGGAATCCAAGCAGCGCGGCGACCAGCGCGGGCGAGCGGGATGGAGCGGAGCGAGCTGCACTTATTGGCGTAACGACCAATTTTGTCCACCCCGCCCCGCCCCGCCCCGCCGCGCCATCGTGACTCAGAAGCGGAGGACTTGCCGATACTGTATCTAGGATAATCTGAGATGACACAGACCAGAGCCGTCCCGCCGCGCTGCGGCGGCCCGGCCCGGGCCCGGTGCATGTCGCACGCAATTACTCGAGTGCCAGCGTCCGTGTGTGCTAACGTCATTGCTTACGTACGTGTGTGTATGTGTGTGTTGCAGATGAGACAGACTCGTCCAAGTCGCTGGCGAGTCTTGGGGCAGGCGTCCTGGGCTCGCAGTCGGGCGACACCATGTGGCTGCTAGACCTGCCGCAGACGGCCCGCGCCCTCACCCAGCAAGGTGTGTTTCTGTATTGCACGTCCACGTGTATCGCGTGACCTCGCGGATCTGTCGGGGGGCGGGACGGGGCGCGGCGCAGCGCAGCGGTTCATTGGCGCTAGCGATGTCTATCTTATCTGCGCGGCTCCCTGTGCTGCGCGGGCTGCGCGCTGCGCCCGGCCCTCGCCTCGGGTCCTGGTCCTGGCCGCACCCGCAGTCGCGAGGTGCCCGCCGTAGCGTCGCGTCGAGGTGCCATGTCCGGCACGGCGCGCCCCGTGTCTCTGGCGGAGCGGACGCCGCCGCCCCCGGAGCCGCCCCCCGGACCCGCCCTGCCCGTGCGCCGGCGGCAGCGGGGGTGGGCGCTGGGGCTGGGGGCCGGCCCCGCGGGCCGCGCGTGGCGGTGGCTCTACAGGGCCACGGTGCACGACTGCACGTCGCAAGGTGCGGGGCGGGGCGGGGCGGCGCGGTGCGGGGCGCGGCGGCGTGTGCTCGGCTCAGGCCCGACCCGGCCCGGGGCCGTGTGACTCACGGCTAATCCGGATCCGCTTTTGTTTCAGAATGCGCCAAGCTGCTCTGCTTCCGGTACTACAGCGGCCTCAACCTTAGCTGTCTGGCGCAGTCCGAGCCCCTGAGCCTCCCCCAGCAACAGCCGGTGTCGGACCGGCAGGTGCCGCAGGTGGCGCCGCAGCAGCAGGTGCAGCAGCAGGGCCAGGCGCCGAGGCTGCGCAGCCGCGCCGCCAAGAGCTCGCACCGCGGCCACAGCACCGACAGCGACTCGGACGCGGAGGCGTCCTCCAAGCAGCGCAAGCAGAAGAGCTGGCGGCTGCACAAGAAGAAGGCGGCCAAGTCTTCCAAGGACACGCGGAAGATTGTCAACGGGTTCGCCGAGCTCGACGTGAATCGTGACGAGTAAGTGTCCAAAGTGCTGCCCGTCCCGTCGTGGCCCGATCCGCGGCAACGGCGTCCTCGGCCTCTGCATGTCCGCCGTGCACTGCTTTGCAGCGCGCGCGCTTTTTCTGTTGCCACGTCAGGGAGAAAGCACCCGCGTTGGCGGGGAAGTGCGTGAGCCGAGTGCCGGCCGGCCCAGGTCGGCCCGGCACGGCTTGCGTTGCACGATTTAACGCAGGCCGGGCCGGACCGGCCGGTCATAAGCCTGACGAGGTCGGGGGAACGACCGGGAGCTTGTCTTGCAAAAACACATTCATTGAGAAATATGCCGACGGGCCGGCCTATCCAAATCCAAACACGCTTGTAACTTACTAGTGCGCGCGCGTTTGCCGAGTCTTTACGGCCTCTCGGGGATCTGCGCGTTGGGAAGGGGAATACATGCGTCCTGGCTGACGCCGTGCTCTGTGTCTGTTTCTGCAGTGAGGCCAGAGTCAGGGCGAGACTCACCAGCGCGGCCGCTCCGGAGCAGCGCATGGAGGGCGCCACCCCGGCCGCAACCACCGAGCAGAGTGTGGAGCTGCCCACCTGGAACTCCCACGAGACTGCCCAGCGCACCCTGGACCTGGGCCTGGACCCGCCCCCTTCACTGGGGCCGGACGCGGCCAACCACCTGGACGCCAACTACTACCCCATCTGGCCGAGCAGCCGCGACAGGCGCGAGGCACCGGGCGCCCCGGCCCCACCCCCGCCCCCGCCCGCGGCCGGCGACGTGAACCGGCGCCTGTACGAGACTCTGTACCCGGCGCCCGCTGCCGCCCCCGCCCCCGGCGAGGACGAGGACCAGCCCCCGCCGCCGCTGCCCCCGCGCGCCCACCGCGCGCACCACCAGCACCGGCCGCTCGAGCGCACCCGCGCCGTGCACCTGTCGGCGTCCGCCCCCGCGCCGCCGTGCCCGCCCGCCCCCAGGCACAAGGTGCCCGCCGTGCCCCCGCGACCGCGCAAGCCCGCCCCCGCCGACAGCGGGCCGCCGGTGGTCTGCGCGTGCGAGGCGGCACCGCTCGCTACGCCCGAGGGTGGCTCCTCGTTCGAGACCCTGCTGGACGACGCGCCGCACGTGTGTCACGTGGTCATGGACGCCCACGCTGACGACGCCGACGACGCGGTCGTTCCCACCGCCTCGTCCAGCACCGGCGCCGCTAGCTCCGTCGACGACAACAGCACCCCGCCCGCCTCCAGGAAGACCTCCGCCGACAACTCGGCGACGTCCTGTCTCCTCACAATCCCCGTGGACTCGTCGACGCCTTCGTCGACGCCCACGTCAGACTCTGGCGTCGTCCCTGCCACCGCCAGCTCCGGCACGACGATCTCCTCCGTCGGGGTGTCCAGCTCCGAGTCGCTGGGTCGCGGCACCTCGCCCGACGCCTTGCAGGAGCACGCCGCCGGCCCGCGGCGCCGCGGCGCTCGGGAGGTGCCCGACGCCCCGTACACCGCGCTGCGCCGCCAGGTGATGAGCCTCTCAGAGGAGGCGCCGCCGCCGCCCGCGCCCGCCGATGTGGTGCGGCCGCACAAGGTGCTCTCGCGGCAGGTGAGCCACCCCCCCGCCGCCCCCGCCGCGCCACTCGCCGCCGTACCGGCGCCCGCCAGCGCCGAGCCCAAGTACCTGTCCCCAAGACTGCATCGGTAAGTCTAAGGTTTTATGCGATACGTTGTCACGAATATCACATGTCGCACGCTTACTCATGCACCTTTTCTCTGTCTTGCAGGCTTCTGAGCCGCGTCCACGGCCCCGCGGGCACTCTGAGCTCCGTGGGGGGCTTCCCCATGGGCAGCTCGACCCCGCTGCCTCAGTGCCCGCCGACTCCTACCCACCACGCCAAGACCAGGGGTGGCGGCGGTGACGCGGAGCCTTCCGGCGCCAACCCGGGCGGTGCGAGCGGCGGCAGGGGGTCCATGGTGACATCCAGGAGCGCCATGGGTAACCTGAACGACGCGCGCCCCAGCCCGCCCAGTCCACCCAGCCCGCACAGCAACCAGGGCAGCCCCACCCAGGAGCTGCCGCAGCCGGCAAGCGAGGCCTCCATCGTCAACGGCGACGCCGGTGACTCCGACAACGTGTTCGAGGAGGTGACGCTGCCGTGCTCTCCCCACCACGTGCACCTCCACCATCACCACCACCATCACCACCACCACCACCCCTCGGGGGCGGCGTCGATGTCGCAGCCCCCTTCTCTGGGCCCTCCGCCTCCGCCGGGTACGCCGCCGCCGGGCGCTCCCCAGCCCGGCACGGCGCCGCTGCCCGTACCGTTGCGGCACGTCCCCGCGGCGCGCCTGCCCTCCATCCCCGAGAGGCGCGCGCAGGCGCAGGCGGCGCAGTCCCAGCGCGTGGAGGCGAGCAGCGCCCAGCCCGAGCCTCTGCCGGCCTGTGAGTACCCGCCCCCGGGCCCGCCCCCGGGCCCGCCCCCGCCGCCCCGACCCGACCACACGCTCAGCCCTTGTCTCTGCTGTGCAGACTGGGAGGCGCGTATCGACAGCCACGGCCGTATCTTCTACATCGACCACGTGACCCGCACCACCACGTGGACGCGGCCCGCGGCCAACGCCAGCCGGTCGCCGCGGCCAGTCAGCAACGAGCTGCAGCGGCAGCAGCTGGACCGCCGGTACCAGAGCATCCGCAGGACCATCACCTCGAGGCAGCTGGACGAGGAGGAGGGCGCGGTGGGCGGCGAGCCCGCCCCCGTGCCTGCACCCGGCCCCGCCCCCGCCGCCGTGCCCGCCCCCGGCCCCGCCCCCGAGTGCGCGGCCAGCAGCGGCAGCAGTGGCAGCAGCAGTCGCAGCAACAGCGGGGGCAGCGTGCCCCTGGTGCAGCCCCTGGTGGCCCTGGCCTCCATGGCGCCGCCCCCGGTGCCGGCCCCTTCCGGAGCACCCACCGCGGCGGCCCCTGCCCCCGCCCCCGCCCCCGTCCCCGCCCCCGCGCCCTGCACCAGCAACGGCATCATGCTGCAGAACGGCGCGCCCCTGGGCCCCCTGGGTCCGTGGGGGGCCAGCTCCAGCAGTACGACGGGTGCCATGGCGCAAAGCGTGCACGGAATGCAGGCCGTGGACAGGGATAGCCTCAACTTCACCCCGGGAGTCAAGTTTATTTGCAGGGCCGATTTTTTCACTCTTCTGCACATGAACCAAGTACGTTAATCCTCAATTTTTACCCTTCGTGAGGTTTGGTTTCGCTCTGAATTGTAACTAACACTGGTTCTGATATTTCTCCATTTTTCAGGAGGCGCTGGGACTTTACAACAGAAATGGCTCGCTCAAGCACATGATCTCGAAAATACGTCGAGACCCAACTTGGTTCGAGCGCTACCAACACAACAGGGACCTGGTACAACTAGTCAATTTATTTGCCGATACAACTAGAGATCTTCCCCGAGGATGGGAAACTAAATTTGATAGATATGGAAAGGTAAGGGCCATTTTCCTTAAAATGCCTGTGTTCAAAATTTCATTGTGGAATGTGGGATCTCATGCTTTTTATTTGTCTTATTTCCTTATTACCAAATAATAAGTCCTGTTCTCAGTAACTTCTTTAGCTTTCTATGTCTGATGTTGCATCTTTCTATTTGTCTTTCTTCTTATACTCCATTCATCAGCAATTCTTCATTGACCACAAAACTAAAACTACAACATTCATGGACCCTCGCGTACCTACTGAACTCCATAAGTTTCTCTTAATGGGGGCAAGAAGGAGAAGTCGATCAGCTGGAGAAGAAGAGCTGAATCGAGTGCGAGTGAGTTTGGATGTAGAAGCTTGTGCCTTAGATGGGATTTAGATTAGTTTTTGTTTAGGTTGATTTTGTAATTAGAGTTTTTAAATATGTTTTTAAAAGTATTTCCGTTAAATACTATTTTGTTGTTTTTACAAATTTTTACTTTTGGCTAAAATTGATTTATATTTTGGCATTTGCACTTACTTTGGTAAACCGTGAATTGCATCCAACCTTTTCTTTCGTGATGACATCTTCCTCTACATATCTCCTGCAAAACCTGCTTCTTCTGCGCTACCCTCCTTAAATTGGCTGCGACTTTATTTCTCCAGAACGCTTCCCTTTGCGTAGATGCCCGTTGCCTCTGTCTTCCATCGAGACTCCTTTAGACGCTGGCGGCCGGCGCGGCGCGGCGGACGTCCACAATGCTGAAGGCTCTCCTCACATGTCTGGCCTCCCCGTGTTGCAGGCCCCAGTGCCACCGCCCCGCCCGACCGCCGGTCACGCCGCCGTGGCGCTCAACCGCCACGCCCAGCCTGCCGTCGTGGACATCCCGACGGCCTACAACGAGAAGGTGGTGGCCTTCCTGCGCCAGCCCAACATCATGGACATCCTGCGCGAGCGCCACTCGCTGGTCGGCTCCAGCCAGGCCCTCAGGGACAAGGTGAACGCCGTGCGCGTCGAGGGCACCCCGGCGCTGGACCGCATGAGCGACGACATCCACCTCACCATCCTGCTCAGGTGAGTGCTATCTGCTATCCGACTCTCGACATCGCGTGACGGGACGGGCCTGGCGCCCAAGAGGTAGGCAGCCCAACGTACGCCTCTGTCGTCACTGTGGAGCGCGAGCGCCGGGTGGGTAGGCCACCCATCGTGTTCGCGAGACCAAGGGGACGGGGATGGCTCAGATTCGATTCTCACCACGGAAGGGAAGAAACAATTTATTGGCTGAGCTACATTGAAATTGAAATTTAACTTCAAATTTAATTGCTAAGCCCTGTCAAAATGCGCCAGGGGAGACGGGCGGGAAGCTTGCGTGAGGCGTGCGAGGCGAGCAGGGATGTGGCTCTGTCAAATTAGTGAACCTAACAAAACTGGATGAATGAAACTGCGCGTATTTGACATTGAACGCGCCTGCCGCGCCGCACTTGTAGCTCAGCCAGCCGAGCTCAACGAGCAGGCCATGCACGGCCCCTGCGTTGCGGTGGCAGAGAGGGCTGGGGCTGGGGCAGGGTCGCTCCCAGGTCGCCGCGCGCTGCGCCGGGGGCAACCACCCCGCCGAGCGCCCGCACTGCACCGTTAGGCGGAGGGAGAGAGCGTGGCGCAAGCGACCCGGCCACCCGGCCCAGCGCGAGGGAGGAAGGGCTTTTTGTCCCGCGCTCAATGGTTTTGTTTTGACGGTCACGCTGATTTAGGGGCGGCCTTGCTTGGCCTGGCATGACCCCTGCTCCGGACCGGACCGGGCCGGGCGGTGCGTGCGGACTCCCCCGTCACTCTCCGGCGGGGGCGGGGCGGGGCTCTTTCTCTCTCTTTCTCTTTCTCGGCCGCTGCACAACAAATATTGTGGAGCTGACTTCGCCTAGTTTCCCTCTGCTGTACCACGCGCCTATGCCATGTCCCTGGCCTTGTCCTCGTGGCGTGGGGCTTTCCCGGGAACGCCCAATTAACTGCAACTCAGTGTATGGGCGCCGTGCCGGGCCCGGCCCGACCCGACCAGGCCCGCAGTCTGTCAGGTGAGAGTGCCCAGGCCAATGGCTCTAAGGTGGGCTCCTTTGCCTGACAAAGATGTTGTGCTCGCCGAGACACCGCCCCACGCTGAGCCGGGACGGGCACCAGGGGCACGCCCCCCTAGAGGGCCACTGTCGGCCTTTGGTGTCGTGTGTTTCCACGCACAGCCACCCCCAAGGTCCTCGACGTCCAGCACCAGGTGTCGCACCGCGCCACCGTGTCCTTGGCCGCGTGCGCGCGCGGCGCGGGCCGCGGAGCGTGTCCGTCAGCGGCTGACGTAGAGACACGTGGTGCGGGATGGTGCGGGGGACAGGACCTGTGGGGAGCTGCGGGCGGGGCGGGGCGGGGCGGGCTCCTCTCCGGGCCGGGGGGATTATAGTCCCACTGCAATACGACGCCGCGCGCCGCGACCCGGCCTGGTCGCGGTCCTCCGGAGCCGCCCGGAGTCTGGTTACACCCCCAGCGTTTAGGCGTGTTTTTCTCCTCGCGGGGGAGTGCTTTCTCCGGTAGGTACATGATCGCGATGAATGTCGCCCTCCCCCGCAGAGGGTGTGGGTCGGGATCCGCTCCGTGCCCCGCACTTAGGGACCACGACATTCCGGAAGGAATACGCGTCCGTCTCCAGCTGCTAATCGGCGCGTCCGGAGGCTGTCCTGTCGCCCCCGACCAGGGCGTCTCCTCCCCCTCCCCCGCCTGCCCCACCGCCGCAGCTGAAAAAGGGCTGGGCTCCGGGGAAGGTCCTCGCCGTGCCGTGCTGTGCTGGCCCGGCCCGGCCCGGCCTGGCCAGGTACTTACATTGTGTCGCGCTGCCGCCCGCACGTTTTTTGGCATTGTCCTTTTATGTGTCTTATGGAGAAAGGCTCTTGTTATCCGCTTCGAAGGAAGATAACTACTGTTCTACGCGGAGGAGAAAAAAGTACCAGGGAGAATTTCGTAAGATCTTTTTGTCATTTTTTTATCGTTATTTCTCTGATTTTTTTCGTATTTCCTCTTGCCTATTCCTTTTTTTTTTTTTAAAAAAAAATACAATATCATTTTTCTATTGGGCGCGGCGGGCGAGGGCAGTAACCGTGTCTACACGTAGGCCGCCCCCAGGGGGCTCGCCCTGCCCTGACCGTCCCCGTGCCGCGGAGGTGAGGCGTGGTGGCGGCCGATAGCAGGCCCACCCCGCCCCGCCCCATCAGATAACGCGCCGCGCCGCGCCACTCCCGTGCGAATATCGCTGTTCTGCCCCGGGTGGTGTCCGGCCCGGCGGCGCGGCCGGTGGACAGGTGGGCGGCGCAACAGGTGTGCCGCAGGGCGGGGCGGGGCGGGGCGGGGCGGCACGGACACCCGAGGAGGGGTCTGCCTGCAGTTGCTTGGGGTGCGGCGAACCCCATCGCCAAAGGATGCACCTGCAGCTGCAGTTGCCTCTACCCCCCGACGCCGTGCTTGGCCCTTCAGCTTGGTCACCTCCGTGAGCGCGGCAGCTGCAGCTGCCCCCGCCCCTTCCTGCAGCTGCAGCTGCGCCGACAGGTGGACGGGCCAGGGGACGATAACGAGCGTCACCGTGCGGGGCGGGGCGGGGCGGCCGGAATAATGAACCGAGCGTGATGCGGACGGGAGGGCGGGCGTGCGGGGCGGACAGTCGGACAGGATTTCCGTTAGGGGTCAATGCTGGCGCTGGCGCTGGCAGGCGTGCTGGGCGGGGTGGGGAGGCACCCGTCTTCCGTTTGCAGCCGCGTGTCGTCGCGTCGGTTCTGATACTCTTTCAGAGGCGCGTGCAGGTCGCCACGTCGCGTCTCGTCGCGAGCGCGCGGATTTTTATGGGTTATTTCCTCGGCGAGTCGCAGTACTGAACGAACTGGCCGTTTTATCTGAAACGTCGTGCCGCGCCCTCAGCCCACCGGGGCCGGCAGGGCATGGCGGCCGTTTCCCGCCGCCGCACCGCGTCCCTTTGGAGCACGACGCCCTGCGCCGCGCCGCACAGTGCGTCCGTTGCCAACCGGAAGGCGTCCGGCCCGGCCGGCCGACGCCCCCTGCCCCGTCCCGCACCGCCACCCGGTCCGGTCCGGCCCGGTTCCACCGGGTGGCGCGTCGTATAGCGGCGCCCCACCCCGCACCAGTGCGGTGTCCGGCAGCTGCCACGCGGACCGGCCGACGCTTCCGTTCATCTGCTTGAAAATTTCGCGCCAATAGTACGAGCAGCACCCGAGACACGCGATAGGAAAAGGCGTCAAAGTCTAAAGACAGCCTACACCAGCCTATACGGCGACAGCCTGTTTGGCGAAAAATGGCAAGGTGGCGTGGCGTGGCGTAACGGGCGCAGAGCTGCGCAGAGCACGAGTTTTCGCGCGCGGTGCGGCTCACACGCGCCGCGCCCGGACCGCGCGGGGACTTGCGGGGAGTCGGTCGGATCCGATGTCCACCTGACCTCGGGCGCGCGACCACTCCACCCCTGCCACGCCCCGCCCCGCCCCGCCTGCCGACGTCGGCGGCCTGCTTGCCAAGAGTGCTATACCCAGTCCTGCCCAAATAACTTCCTTCTCAGCGGTGCGCGGGCGCGTGACATGGCCTGCTAGACCCTGGGGCCGATGAGTGCTGGCGGGGCGGGCGGCGCCGTCCTGCCTCGCTTATTATTGTCACCTCCTCCTGGCGCCGCGACGCCCGCCCGGGAGAAAGCGCCGCGCCGCGCCGCTCTGCGCCGTGTCCGAACTGGGAGAGGAGACGGGGGGCGTCCACGCGATGACGCCGCGCCGCTTCTGAGACGCGACGCGACGCACACGGCTGGCAAAATAGACGTGACCAAAGCCGGCGGCGCCCCCGCCCCGACCCGCTCTATTATGATTAGTATTAGGTTAAGCGCGCCCCGCCCCGCCCCGCCCGCATGGCAGGTAGAGCCATTCACGGAGCGCGCGGCGCGGCGCGGCGGCGATAACCGTGCGCATTATCGCATCGCACCGTGGTGTGACGCTGTGCGCAGGCAGGGCCGTCCTGGACCCGGCGGCGCGGCGGCGCGGCGGCGGGGGACCCAGGGACTGGACCTCGCGTCTCGACTTTTGGCGTTGTTGTGGCGATGAGATTTGGCCCCGCCGCGCCCCGCCCCGCCCTCTGTCGCCGCCCTGGCCTTATATGTGGCGGACGACGTGACTGCCGCATGCCTGGTGGGCAGGGCAGGGCGCTGCAGGGCGCAGCAGGCAGGGCGCCGTGCTCGCTCCCAACCTGTTGCTCCTGTTGCGACAGGCGCCCCCAGGAGGGCAGGGCAGGGCGCACGTACACACGCCCCCATGGGTGTCGGTGACCGCGCGGGGTTGGGCGTGGTGGGGCGGGGCGGGGCGAGCAGGGCGCGCCATCTGGACCGGGGATGCTGTCCGTTGCGGGGCTGCATGCAAACTCGCGCTGTACGCGGTATATGTACTTCGCACCCGAACCGAACCGCTGATTTTCAGTGTTGAGTTTCATCCGGCGAAG
Source organism: Frankliniella intonsa (assembly GCA_033675135.1). Taxonomy (NCBI): domain Eukaryota; kingdom Metazoa; phylum Arthropoda; class Insecta; order Thysanoptera; family Thripidae; genus Frankliniella; species Frankliniella intonsa. The sequence continues at coordinate 6,082,952 of CM066250.1, forward strand.
CTCTGTGCGAGCGGACCGGGTGGGTCCACACCCTGCTGCTGGCTCGCACGCCACACGGCCCGGCCTGGCGCGGCGCGGCGTTGTGCTGGGCCAGCTCTGTGGCGGGCAGTGCAGGGCGGAGTCCTATACATCCTTCTTTGTTTCTCAGTAGTGTGCGACGGAGCGGGCGGGGCGGGGCGGGGCAGGGCGTTACTCTAATGATTCATATGCCAGCGTGTTTACAGTTTGGGGCATGTTCCCCTGCTCTCGTCGACACCCTCGCCCTCTTCGAAGAATGGGGGGGTCCACGGGGTCGCGCGCGCCGCTGGCGCAGCCAGGCGATCTGGAATAGGGAATGTATTGTGCCAGTGAGGCACATAGCTAGCTAGGGCCGAGGCGAGGGGGTGAGGCAGCGGCCTCGGCGGCCAGGGCAGCCACAACACCCCACGTAGAGTTGTGGACTTCCCCTGCCATGCATGGGCACCGCCCCCAACGTGTATACGGTTTGTGCAGCGCCAGAGTCGTAGATGTGAGATGTGCCACATCTCGGACCCTAGGCCCAGGCTGCACTAAACTCCACTCGAGACTCGACTCGGCGAGGAGCACGCCTTGTGGTTCATATTTCGAGAAAGTTTTTTAAGTGTTTCTTTTTCCATGATTTATTTTGTTTGGCCCCACTGTATTTTTCACTGCCCTTGAGACTGTGCGGCCCTTGTGTAGGCGCTCGGCCGTGGTCCGAAAGGGGGAGGAGGGGCGGGAGGGGGAAGCCTTCGGCACTTAACACCGCTGATAACTGTATGCCCCACATTCGCTGTATCGCCCGCAAGCGCTCTCGCACGCACACACTCGCTCTCAGACGCGTGCTCACAAGCTGCGGATGGATGGAGTGGAGTAGCGGGGTGGACCCAGCACTTCCCCTGCCCAAATCGGCCCGCCCCCGCCCCCACCGCCCCCGCCGCGCCAGACCCAAAAATGACTTTGTGCGCTTTCGGCCCACTTTCCATTTTATTTTGACTCTGCTGACCGGCCTGGTCTGGCCTGCCGCCGCGCCCCGCCGCGCCGGGGTGAAAGGGGCCAAACACACCCCTGCACAATCTGCGTCGAGTTCCGTTACCGAAGCCTTTCCTGCTCTTTATCGGACTCGGCCTCTGGGCGGGGCGGGGCTGGGCGGGGCGGCGCGGGGCGGGGCCAGGCTGCTGCAGCAGGGCCTTCACCGCTGCAAGCAAAGTGCACTTACACCCAGCTCTGTTTGCAGTCTGTGTGCAGGCGGGCCGATAGGCCGCGACCAGCCGCCGCCACCTCGTCCACCTCTGTCCACCCCGTCCGCCCCGTCACCGATCACAATGCACAGAGATAACCGCCCAAAAACCTATCTCGCGTAGAGCCATGCCTCGCCCCGCCCCGCCTTGCCCCTTCCCACCCCAACTGTCCGGCACCGCCGCCAGCCGTTTGCTGACAAGTAAAAGAAAAGAAGGGAAAAAAAAATCAGTCGACTACTGTTGATTGGAGGAAAAGTTTGGTCCAGTTTCTCGTGATTGGAACATTGAGTCAGTATGCGGGTGGAGTGCCGCCCGGAGTTTTGTGACGTGTGCGCCGCGCCCCGCCGCGCCCCGCACCGTTCCGCAGAAAGCGTCTGCGCGCCGGGACGTTTCCGACAGGACTTTCCGTTTCGGAAGAGACCCACCGCCCCCCCAATGCCCCATCCACAACTATTCACGCCCAATCAAATGTAGTTTACTTTGAATCCTCGATCGGGGAGGACATGATTCATAGAATCCCACCTGCCGGTCGGCGTCGCTCCCGCTCTTCGTCATAATCCTTTTTACTAACATTTCGTTTTATTATTTATTACTTCTCCTTTTTATTCTGTCTGCTCTCTGGCGCGACAAGAACAACAACGCGGAATTTTCGAACGCACCTTGAAGTAACGCCGGGGCGGTGCGGCGGCGCGCCTCTTTTGATTTCCCACGCGGCGGTGCGGCAGCGGCAGGATGGAGGACCGCGGCTGATTTTTTAATCAGAGCCACACACCTGTCCTGTCGTGTCTGTCCTGTCGTGTCTGTCCTGTTGCGTCCCGTACGCCTGGACGCGCAGGTCCCGCCTCACGCTGGCCGGGTACGGGTACGGGCGGTAATGGTTATGGTTATTGGCGGATCAGGACGGCTGGAAGGACGCGCGTCTGTTAGTCTGCTACTGCCTGCTCCTGCTACTGTCTGCTATTGTCTGTTACTGTCTGCTCCTGCTGCTGCTCCTGTCTGCCACTTCCTGCTCCTGTCTGCTACTGCCTGCTCCCGCTCCTGCTCCTGTCTGCTACTGCCTGCCTGCTCCCGCTGCTGCTACTATCTGCTACTGCCTGCTCCTGTCTGCTCCTGCTCCTGCTGCTGCGCACACAGACTCGGTGCGCGGCGCGGTCCTAGGGTGACACGCGCTGCGCTGCGCCCTCCTCATGTCAGGGGTCAGCGCGGCCGCCAGGCATGCGCGATGTCCGCCCGACGTCGACGTCAGACCGACGCGACGCTCCCGTTGTTTTCCCTCTTACGCTCTTTTTGTTGTAAATTGAACGACGGCGACGTATTTACCCGCGCGGGACGCATGTTAAGCAGGTTGCCATTCGGGCGGGGCGGTTATTTAGTACTTTTGTCTGGTTGGCCCGGCTTGTTTATTTTTTCGCGTTTGCCCTGGTACGTAAAATGTACATGACTCGTGCGGGCCCTCTGGAGCTTTCCCGCCGCGTGACCACTTGCGCATGCGCACGCCTGTGCGCGCTCTTCCCTCATGTCATACAAATGGTGTCGTTTTCTTTTTCCGCGCCGCCGCCGCGCAAATCTCGCGTGTGTGGCTTTCCCTCCCCTCCGTAGCCATTCAGTGATGAGTAATTAATGAATGATAGTAGTGGACCGTGCGGCGTGCCGACGTGCCTGCCGCCGCCACGCCACACCACGCCCAGTGAGTTTCCCAGTCAGGTATCTTTCCACCAACGCACATGACGATCGGAGGAAAGAAAAAAGAGTTCTCCGCCGCAAATCGGTGACTCAGCTGACCTGACACGGCAGCCCAGCCGGCACAGAAGCCGCCCGCCCCACTTTTTAATTCGTCACGTCCAATATTGGTTATTTTTCTCTGATCCCGCTCCTTTGTGCCCTGGATTATGTATACAATCGATAAGAAGCTTCTCTTCTGAGCTGCGTCCACTTGATTCTCGAGAACAGCGCAGGCGCCTGCGTGTGTGTGTGTGTCGATATCGCTCCAATTTTTATTTACGTATCGCCCCTATCTCGCACTCTCTGCGTGGTGCGCAGCTCAATTCCTTTCCGGTTGTCCCTCTGCATCGTGCCTCGGCAGCGCCCCACCCCGCTCCGCCCCGCCCCGCCCCGCCCCACCCCGCCACGTCTGTTTTGACGTGCGCCTCGCCTCCTGAGTCACATCACCCGGGGTTGTAGTGGTCTAGCCCGGCACGGCACGGTGTAGCACGCATCCATCGTCGCCATCACCGGCCGCGCCCTCTTCTCCTTCTTCTCGAGGAGCGGGCCGGGCCGGGCGCGGTGGGCCGCTCCGCTCAGTGTTTACAGTGCAGTCCGCGCGCTCTGGAAGGGTTTGGACCGCTTACAAACACAACACATGGTGGGGTGGGGCTGCTATGCCCCGGGCTGGGCAGCGCCCTGTCACGGCCGTGTTGAACAGCTTGTATATGTACACTGGAGGACCAAGTGCGCGAGTTTTGTACCGCACACCCACCGCTAGTGTGTGAAAAAGATCTACTTGCAGAAGTAAACGACGTGTTCTTACTTGGATATCCAGTGGTGTCGCCCACAGTGTCGCGAGGTGAGGTGCGGCGCCGCCGGGCTGGGCGAGGCACGCGCAGCTGGCACTGCGGCGCCACCTGCAGCTGCAGCTGTTAAGTCCGGCGCTTTACTGAACTGCAGTGGCCTGGCCCCGGCGGTGCGGCGCGCGCTCCTGGCGGTGATCTCACCATACGTGCACATCATCGCTGAGTCGGACAGGACTAGGGTGGCCACCAGCAGCAGCGGCGTAGCGCGTAGCAGAGGTGCGGCAGGGGCGGGGCGGGGCGTACCGGGCCGGCGTCGTGGGCTACGCCCCTGCCGCCTGTCCGGCCCGGCCGGCACAGCGCGGGCGCGCTCGTGTGTGTCTCCGGGCGGGGCGGGGCGGGGCGGGGTGTGGCGGGCCACTCCTGCGGCGCCGCCCCGCCCCGCCCCTCTGGCGCCCCGCCCCGCCCCGCCCCGCCCCTCGCCGTGAATGTCACCGCAGTGTCACTTACACGGCGATTACCCCCGGGGCGGTTAGCTGGCCGACGCGTACGGACGGATAATCGGATCAAATGAGCTGAGCCGAGTGGGGCCCCGGCCCGTGCGCACCGCCCACGCGGCACGGCACGGCACGGCTCCGGCGACACGCTCAGGCAGACACACGGGACGGGACGGGCGTGGCCTGCCTGCCGACTGATTCCGAAGAGAGCTCTCCTCGCTCTGTCTCTCTCACACTCATGAGGCGCGCCGTATAGGTGCGAGAGAGACAGAGCGCGAAAAGTGCTCTTACTGAATCAGCCAGCTGCGTGCAGCCCGGCCCGGGCTCTCCCGGAAGCCAGGCCCCGCTCAGCGCATCTCCCGCGTGTCCAGCCCCCTCCCCCTCCCCGCGACGTATCGGGCGGAGATGCGGGCCGGTCGCGCGAGCCGGGCGCGGCGCTCGGCGGGCAGACCGGCGCCGTGACACATAGGGAATGCATTTGAGGGAATACATCTCAAGTGTGTTGCAAAGTATTGCAGTTATTCCCCGTGTGTCTCCGGGCCAGAAGCGGCAACAGAGCGCAAATGGTAGCAGCGTGGACGTAATAGCGGGGTGGGTGCGGGGGCTCCAGGGGCCCCCGGGGGCATGGCGGCAGCGCGATGAGACCAGGTAGTGGAGCTGCTCGCACCCGCCTAAACCCGGGCCACAGAAGGCTGGAAATGGTCATAATGTACACCGACATGTTTTCGGTGTGCCTTTTCTGAATGACCTGGCAAAAAGGCTTGGGTTGGCCTGGGCCGTGGGGTTGAGGAGGCCTGGGTCGGCCCGGCCCGGGCCCCGAGCAACCCTTTGCGGCCCCGGTGGGGTGGGGAGGGGGAGGGTCGCCGTGGCGCGGGGCGGCGCGGGGCGGGGCGGCCGAGTGGCAGTGCACTCACTCGGTGCGTACTCCTCCCACTCCGCTCGGTGCGGGGCCCGCCACGCCGCGCCACGCCGCGCCGGCCCGGGTCGCCAAGCCCTGGCCTGGCCGTGCCCTCCTCCTCCTCCTCCTCCTGCCGCCGGGGCTGCCAGTGCCAGCCCAGTCGCGCCGAAGCTGTCGCGGAGCGAGGACGTGCACGAGAGGAGGCCGAGTCGTGTCCCGACGAGCGGCAGCCCCACCCCGCCCCACCCCGCCCCGGTCCAGGGTGTTCCGAGTGTCGTCGTCGTCCTGGTTGTCCGAATAACCTACCCGCGACGCCGCCCCCGCGCAAGGTCCCCGCGACGACCGTTGTCCGCGCCGCGAGTGTATCGGTTGTCGGTTGTCAGGAGGGCGTGAGCTTGTCGCCGTGGGTCTCCGGGCCGCCACAGGCCTCGCCCACTAGAGGTGATGGTGCCGCCCGCGCACCGCCACCAGCACCATGGGATTTGTCACCAAGATGTTCGTGGTCGTGTACAGTCTGTAAGTGTGCCCACCGCACTGTCCCTCCCGGGGCATTGGCATTAGCAAATTTTTTTAAAAAATGGGGGGCAAATGAGCAGTCAGTTCAAATTTGAAAGAAGTTTTCGTGTATGCGAAATTGTAGACATTTTTAGAATACGAGGGGAGTAGTGGTCTCGAGTCTGTTTGACACTCCGTTTGTGACTGTCTTTGCCTGCCCGGCCCGGCCCGACCTTATCCCCTCATAGTGGATTTTGAAGTATCCTGGTCCTATTGAGTGTTGGATATTGTGCGCGCCCCCTGTCCATGCAGCACTCCCCCGCCCCGCCCCGCCCCGCCCCGCCCCGTCCAGGTAGAGGCATTGAACCGGCGCGGCGAGGCCCGGCTGGGGGCTGGGCTCACGTTCAGTCAGTGCTCGACATTTTGACAAGCATCAGGCTGGCGTGGCGGGGCGGGGCGTGGCGCGGCCTGATCCTGTACTGATTTACAACCCGCTGTCCGGTCCGGTCGCCGGAGAGGACAGGGGGGAGGGGGAGGGGTAGTGGGTGGCGACAGGACAGGGTTGTCCGTGCCGTGGCTCGTCCTTGAGCTAGTGTGCGGGGCCCGGCGCGGCGGCCCTGACCTGCCTCTCCCGCTGCAAGGTTGCCGTTCGAGGCGGGGACGTCCTCCTCGATCTCGAGGACGCCGTCGTGGCCGCCCTATATCGTCCGCCCCAAGGACGTACTAGGGACAAGTGCACTTAGTGCCGCTGCGCAGCGGAGCGGTCTCGATACTAGCCGGCAAGTCGGCCGCCCCCGCAGCTGCTCCCCCACCTGCAGCTGCCCGCCCCGCCCCGCCCCGCCCGGGCCCCGCACCTGCGCCCCGTCACGCGCGCTTATCGCCCCGCCCCGCCCCGGCCGTCATGTTTCTGATTTACGCCCTCCTTGCTGCGGTCCCGTTTATGGTCCGACTTTGCTGCTGCTGCTGCTCTTGCTCTCGCTTTCGCCAAAGAAGACGCGCCTCCCTCGTTATTTTTAACTTTGATGCGTCGCCTCTGTGTGTTATGCGCCGCGCACTGCGCCTCGCACTGCGCCTCCGGGCGCCAAGGACGCGCTGTGGCGGTGGCGGTGCGGTGCTGCTCGCGAGAGCAGAGCGGGTGTCAGCGTTCCGCGAGCGCTCATTCAGGAGAAGTCCGTCCGGCACCCTTCCCCTCCCCCCCCCTCCCCCGCTCCTGGTCCGGAGAAGGAATCTGCAGCTGCTGGGCCTTTCATATGACATTCGCTGACTAAGGTTTACTCACTTCTCTGCGTGCTTTTTTTTTGTATTTTTTTTTTCGAAACACGACGCGCGGCGCGGCATCGCGGTGTGAGGGCACCGCTATGTGGGCGAAAGCGGAAAAGGGAAAAAAAAAGGATATTCAAATGACAGCGACAGAGTATGCGTGCGTGCGTGTGTTTGTGTGTGTGTTGTGAGCGCACCTTTGCAAGCTGCAGATGCATATAGTGCCGAACTCGTGCATAATTTATGACTGTCTTTTGCTCACGGCACGGCACTGTCCCCGGCCCGGCCCGGCCCGGCGCGGGTCTCCCTTCTGTTCCTCGCCTCGCGCCTATACTTCTTTCGCCACAGGGCTTCCCACCTATCGCATGGGAAAAGCTGCCTAACTCACGGCAGGGCAGTGCGGGGCAGGGTAGGGCAGGCCAGGGCTGGTTACCGATAGTAAATAAAGTTAGGTCCGATTCGAGTTGAACGCTGCTCGTTATGCATTCACGAACGAACGGCACCGGCTTCCTCTCCGCTGGGCTTGGGCTGGGAGTTGACCCGCCTGAATCTGAAATGCACCGGGTGGCGGCGCGGAGCGCCCACGTGCTGCTACTGTGTGCGATACACCACGCACAGTGTCCACTTTTTTTTCTCGGCGGTTACAGTACAGGTTTATTTTGAAAACTGCTTGTACAAAAGCATCGAGGCGTAAAAAAAAAATCCCAACTACCTGATAGCACTGGCTCATTAATGCAAAACCTCGGAAATGGGCGCTGTGCGTATCTCCATTTTCTCGCGCCGCTGCTCCTCTATCGTTATCCCACCCACTCGTGTCCCCACGTGCGGACGTGCGTTACGTAACGCGCGCGTATAGGATGAATGCGAATGGCTGTGGACATGCCGAGTGGCGCGGGGCGGGGGGCGGGGCGGGCGGCGCGGGCCGGCGTTATGGCCGTGTATTTACATGCGGATTACCTCTCGAAGGCCTCCGCCCCGCCCTGCCCTGCCCTGCCCTGCCCTGCCCTGCCCCAGGCCGGCTCGCGATAGGGACGAGTCAGTCGGACACTCTTGTTTGTGCTCGGGGCGTATAAGTACACGGCGAGCGTTTGTCGGTACACACACACATCTTTACAGCGCCATGGTCCGCGGATCATGACGAGATTGTCAAAATTTCGCGAGGACAAGAGCAGCGTGTAGTGTAGACTAGCGCAGGCTGGGCGTCCTCCCTCCGGACATCAGAATGCGCCTGCCGGGCCGGGCCGGCGGGTCAGGCCGCATGCACCGAGCAGGGGAGGCGCTGTCGCTTCCCACACTTCATTGTGTGTGTATTTAAATCAGGGCGCGCGGCGCGCTCGCGCCAAACTGTCCTTCCTCCTCGCGTAATTGAAATACAATAATAAAAAGGAAGACATATGAAGTCATGAGTCCGTCCGTCCATGGGCTGTCGGTAATAATCCTACGTCTTAGTCAAGGAGTTGAAGTTTCCGTGACACGGCGGGGCACGGCGCGAGCGTCAAGCTCCCGCCCCGCCCCGCCCCCGCCGGGTGCGTATCGTGTCTCAGGTTTCCCACGTAGTCCAGGTCCGCGCCGCGCATCGCCGGCCCGGCCCGGCCGACAGAGTCCGCTTGATAACGGCCGCCCTCCGCCCGCCCCGCCGACTTATTCCGAAGATCGCTCTCATACCTCTGTATTTGTCACACTCATGCGACACTTCCATGTCCAGCATAGGGCACCGCCATAGGTGCGACAAGGAGGGTGCTAACAAGTCTGCCGGCTGCGTCTGCGCCCGCCGCGCGACATCCCCGCTCACTCCACGGGACGGACGGGGCTATTTACAGCGACATGGGCTGCTGCCCTGCCCCCACCCCGGACATACGCAGTGTGTGCGGCGCGAACAGGGTGTGGCGTGCGTTTTTGCGTGCAGAACTGTATGCGCACGCCCCGCCCCGCCCGCTCCCGCCAGGTGGAGGGGCGGAGGGCCCCGTTGGGCTGCACACGGACGCTTTTCACCAAACAAACTAAACAGCCGCGCACCACGCCTCTTGTCACTCATTGTCACGTGACTAGACCCTCCTATACTCCTCTGCGGCTGACGACTGACTGACTGACGGTATGGTATGGGGTAGGGCATTTCACGCGAAACAAAATACTCTGCAAGTAACGCAAGAAAAAGGAGAAGATTCCCGTCGCAGCAGCTGGTATTGTGTAGAGGCGCCCTCCCCTCCCCTCTCCTCCCGCTGTCCGCGCCGCTGGAGCAGCTGATGCTGAGCAGAATGCTGAGCAGGCTGCTGCGGTGGCAGCAGGACAGCGAGCAGCGGACTGCTGAAATACGCACAATCAAAGGGTTGCCGATACGGCGGACGTTTGCAAATCAGCTCGCGGAGATGCGCTCCTGCGTGCCGGTGCTGCGGTGGGGCCTGGGAAGAGGATTCAGTGCCATCCCGTCCCTATTCACTATTCTCTGGTGCGAGTGCGAGTGCCCCCACCAGCCTGCCCGGCCCGGCCCGTGGCCCTGGCATTGGCCGCCTCCGCCTAGACAGGGCCGATGATGATGATGGTCGCCTTTGGCCTGTACTGCTTTGGTCGCTCTACTCACACTCTGCTTGATTGGGCCAAGGCGCTGCTGGCCCGGCCCGGCCCGCGCCCGCCGCTGGAGGCCACTACAGGCGCCACCCCTGTATGTCCTGCAGTATGTATGTCTGTCTGCCTGGCGGTCCGGTCTGCCCGCCCGGCCGCCCGCCCGCCGGGCGCCGCGCCCGCTGCTGCTCGGCTCAGCCCCGCTCAGCCCGAGCGGTGCCAGGTAGGCAACCTGCGGGCCGGCACGCGAGAGGGTGGCCTACCCCCGCGGGGGCAGGCCGCTGGCCAAGGAGTGTGCCGCTGGAACGAGGGGGAGGGGGGAGGCGTTTGTTGACAACCCGAGGCACGCGTGCACCCCGGCCCGGCCGGCACACCCGGGCTGCAAGGAGCACTGCGCCGTGGCCCCCGCCCCGCCCCGCCCCGCCCCGCCCCGCCCGTGCCGCGGCGCAGTCCGAAAATAATCTCGCCAGGCAGGGCCAGGTCCGGTGGTACGTACGGGTATTGCGTTGTGTCGCATGCGCGTGCGTACCGTCCTGGCGTCCTGTACTGTACTGCGCTGTACGCACACTCTCGGCTCGGCTCGTCCCAGCTCGGCCCCTAATGCTCTGTAATCGCTGCTGCTGCTGGGCCGGGCCACTCTGTCTGGCGCGGCGTTTCGGTTCGGGGCGGGGCGGGGCGGGCCCTTGACTCGACTTGACCCTTTTGCGCATGCCGTGGGCTGGTATGAGGTCTATGCACTGCGGCGGGCGGGGCGGGGCGGGGTTGGCCTAGCCACGGGCGTGCCCTCCGCGTGCGGAGCGGGCCTCAGCGCACTGCCACTGCCATGTAGGTCCAGGCGTGGCGCGGCGGGGCGGGTGGGCCTCGTCACCGCGCGTCCCCAGAGCCCTTTTGCTGCATCAGTCGTCGTTACTATTTGCATAGTCTGATTTGCGGCACCATAGCGACGGCGCGGATGCGTTGGCACGGCACGGATGGGGGCGGCAGGGGTGGCGGAAAGAAGTTTCCAGCCCCCCGCCTGCCCGGCTGGCTCAGGTGCGCGGCAGAGGAGCGCTTTGTCTTGTGTCGCCTCGGGGTCGGGGTCCCTCCCTGCCTACGGGCAGGGCGGGGGGCGAGCTTTGGAAAACAAGTCGGAATTTCACGTGGCCTATTGCAGCCTTGGGGCCCCACTCCGCCCCAAACGTGCAGGGCCCTGCAGGACCAGCTACCCGGCGCGGCCCGGCCCGGCCCGGCCCGCACTCGGCACCAGGAAACTTGTTCGTCCTTGGCGCGGCCGTGTACATAGTGCGTGCGGGTGCACCCGCGCCGTGCGCCCGGGCCCGCCACGGCCCGCCCCGCTGCGGGTCATCGCGGCGTGCTGATGTAATGTGCCGCTGGTGCGCGGGCAAAGGCTGGGGGGGCTAGGGGAGGGGTTGCACGGCGGGGGCACTCATGGGGTGCGCCGTATAGGTGCGAGAGAGACAGAGCGAGAAAAGCGCTCTTCTGAGTCAGTCAGCAGAGGTGCCTAGGTGTCTGGCGGTGTCTGGTCCGATAAGGCCCTGGCGCTGCTTTGTCCCCGAACCGGAAGTGCACGCCATCTTGTGGAAATAGTTGGGCGGCGCTTTAGTGGCGCTGTCGCAAAGAGGAGCGGGGCGGGGCGGGGCGGCCCGCAGGAGGCCTGCGCCGGTGCGTCCGTCCGTCCATGGTCCGTCTGTCCGTGCGTTCACCTATCCGTCTGTCACCTGCACACGCAGACTGGCGTCGCGTCGCTCACTCACCGGCATATCGCACATACTTGGGCACAGTTTTATTTCTGAAAACTTTGCCACCTTCATTACCCTCTTTGGTCGCGGGATACTTGGTGCCGGTTGGGTTGCCTACCTCCCGGGCGCCCTGCCGGCCGTGTCGAGCAAGCGGCTGCGTAGGGCCCCAAACTTTGAGCTCTCATTGACGCACGCTTTTCTCCTTTCCTTGCAGCCTGTTCGAGCAGGAGATCATGAGCTATGTGCCCGCTGTACCCTCCAGCACGCGGTCGCCGCAGCTGTCGCCGCAGGCTAGCCCCGGGTTGTCCAGGGCCAACGCCCGCGCGCCGGCGCCCTACCGCAGAGACTTTGAGGCCAAACTCAGAAACTTCTACCGGAAGCTCGAGTCCAAAGGCTACGGCCAGGGCCCTGGAAAGCTCAAGTAAGTCTATGTCCTATGACTCTCGGTAAGAGTGCCTTTTTAACTTTCATCTCCTCTAAACATTTTTTTTACCCCACAGGTTACACATTAGGCGTGAACATCTCCTCGAAGATGCTTTTAGTAAAATAATGGCAGCATCTAAGAAAGATCTGCAAAAGTGCAAGCTTTACATTACATTTGATCGAGAGGAAGGTTTAGACTATGGTGGACCCTCTCGAGAATTTTTCTTCTTGCTGTCCAGAGAACTCTTTAATCCTTATTATGGTCTGTTTGAATATTCTGCAAATGATACATACACAGTTCAAGTTTCGCCGATGTCTGCCTTTGTTGACAATCACCATGAATGGTATGTAGACATTCAACCACTGAATTATTTTCTCATCTCAGTCTGTCATGACATTCCTCTAATTTTTTTTTGTGGAATTTCAGGTTCAGATTTAGTGGTCGAGTGTTGGGGCTGGCTTTAGTTCATCAGTACTTGTTGGATGCCTTCTTCACCCGACCATTCTACAAAGCTCTTCTCCGATTGTAAGTAGAAAAACAAACAATCAGTTATTCCACCACTTTACACTTTCAATTTTTCTATTTACTGATATATTCCACTTTATTTCAGGCCTGTAAATTTAAGTGACCTGGAGTCATTAGATGCTGAATTCCATCAGAGTCTGCTGTGGATTAAAGAAAATGATATTTCTTCTGAGGTGCTTGATCTTACTTTTGCTGTGACAGAAGAAGTTTTTGGGCAGGTTGTTGAACGTGAACTGAAACCTGGTGGACGGAATGTTACTGTCTGTGAAGCAAATAAAAAGGTATATATTTTAGTTTTTTTGTTGTTTTTTTTAAATAAAGGTTGCACCACTTTCTTAAATTACTTGTCAGTCTATTTTATGCTTTATGTTATTTTTTCCCCCAGGATTATTTGGAGAGAGTTGTCCGTTGGAGACTGGAGCGAGGTGTTTCAGAACAAATTGACTCTCTAGTTAGAGGATTTTATGAGGTAGTAGATCCTCGCCTTGTATCTGTGTTTGATGCTCGTGAGCTGGAACTTGTGATTGCCGGCACAGCAGAGATAGATTTAGCTGATTGGCGTAAAAATACTGAATACAGATCTGGTATGAGATTACAACCTTAGACAATATATTTTGTCATTATTTAAGCTTGTTGTCATAAATTTTATTACCTTATCTTATTTTTGCCAATTTCAGGTTACCATGACAATCATCCAGTTATGCAATGGTTCTGGTCTGCTATTGAGCGTTTCAGCAACGAACAACGTTTGAGGTTATTGCAATTTGTTACTGGTACATCAAGTATTCCATACGAAGGATTTGCTGCCCTCCGTGGTTCCACAGGGCCAAGGAAGTTTTGTATAGAAAAGTGGGGAAAGCCCAACAGTTTGCCCAGGTATAGCATCAAGCAGATAATTTTTCAATTTTTAGGAAACTAGTTGTCTATCATAAATTTTTCACACATAATTTTCTTTTTTGCCAACAGAGCTCATACGTGCTTCAATCGTTTGGATCTCCCTCCGTACCCTACTCCAGAGATCCTGTATGAGAAACTCCTTCTTGCTGTAGAAGAAACTAATACTTTTGGCATTGAATAATTGAGTGGGGTAGATAGTCATACAAAGCTAAGAAAGTATCCACTTGACCATAATAGTGGATACTTTGATGCTGTGAAGAGAAGTAATACCAAAAACACTCTCTGGCTGTGTTAATGAGAACTGTGACTGTGTTGTTCATTGCTAGAGTCCATTTGCCAGTGGAGAACACCTCATGATTAAATGCATTAGAACTTCCTCAAGTAAGGTTCTAAAGTGCTTTAACAGGCATACATGTGATAACCAAGTGCTTTTTAAAGGTGTGTGTTCATGTGGGAATTTCTTCCTTTTCAGAAATGCAATTACAGTAATTTTCTTATTTACATTTTATCTCAATTTTCATCTGTAAAAATGACAAAATTTTAAACCCTGGAATACTTTGTTTTTCAAAGCATTTTACTTTGCTTTTGAGTACTTTATGTGCAAATCTAGTGAATTTAAGCCCACTCCTTACTCCTACTTCTCTTAATATTATACAAACATGAATGTACTCAATTTTACTGGCTAGTAGAATAGGCACAAATTTATTTATTTCCAGTCTAGTCACTCCTTTACTACACATGTAAGAATGTAAATCTAAATTCAACATCATTGTGTAGGGAGCTTTTCAACCCACCATTCTAATTTAATGCTGCTCTGCATGTCACTTGTATTATCTGTCATTTTAGTTATTTGTCTGTAACCACAGATACAATACTTTTTGAGTAAGTGTAGGTGCTCAGTTCTCACACTTCAAGCCAATCCCTGAAAATTTAAAGAACTACCGCTACTTTACCTTATTTACATGGGTTTACCATTAATGGAACGCTGCAGGATGATGTGCAAAGTGTGCTTTATTATTAAAAATTATCTATGTATTTATTCCAGTGTGTCAGACCAAATATTATATGCTGTATAGGGGTTTTGCAGGATGATAAAGTATAGTATCTAAGTCATACTCATACTTAGCCATTAGGTAGTACCCCTTTTGTGTGTGAATTGTGAAAAAAGTCTTCACCTTAGTAATAAGAAAAGGACTGCCTCTTAATTAGAAAAATATTAGTGTCATAAGTAATATTAGTCTCAAATCTATGAATTGATGTGTACAAAATAAGTGAACAACTATAAAGGAACCTGGGCTTATTCCCTTTACTTGGATTTGATGGCTAGAACATTCTTATTACCTGGATCTTATTTTCTTCCAAACTGGGTGTTCCTGTGATAATATATGTAACAGTGTTGCTACTACAGAGTAGGCATTTTCCTCATGTCTGTTTGCCTTTGGGCTCATAATACCGTCCATGAGAGATGTTTTTGAAGTAGTTCCAGTAAGAAGTCTGTTACACACTAATTTCCAAGCCAATCAAAATATGTTTTGTCCTGTATTCTCTTAGAAAATTGATTAGGTAAGTCAAATTTTTCTTGTAGATAGTCAAAACCATCAAAACTTTGCAATGTATTTTTTCCATTTGTGTAACCTACAATATTCTCATTTAAATAATCCAATCATTGAATAATTTTGATTTTGAGTATACTGACTTGTGTCGTGACAAATGTTATTCCAGAAACATATGGCAGATGTCTTTTATCATTCAGGAAACAAAATGCTAGATAACCTGAATTAATCAAAGGAGATCATTCACTGCAAATCAATTTCTAAGTGTCTAAATTGAACAGAACAATCTTCTTACAGGGTTTAAGATGATAATTTATATGGAATGCGATAGTTGTACCTGTAACATTTTTAACAAACTAAAAACAAACATTTTCTGCAAACTGTTTTATATTGTAGATGGAAGATAGATTTTATCTTAACGCCAGACCGTCAATTTAAACTCTTTCTTTTTTAAATTATTTGCTTTCATCTTTTCAGAAACTTTTTTGAATCCTTTCTTAATGTACTCATTGCCCATTTCAAAATCATTTTAAGAGTGAAAATTAATTTCTTTTCACTATATTTATGTATTTTATCCTAAGTATGAATTTGCAGTTGTTTTGCAAAATCTATTCCTGAGTTAGTTCATAGATATTATCTTTATTTTGACACAGTTTTCCCATATACTGTTTTATAAGTGAATGTGTATGTGTTATTGTTGAGTAATTTTAGAAGTGTGATTTTGTTTACAGATGCTAGTCACTATATGTCATGAGGACCTGTGAAGTCCTCTGAGACAAACATTGGCTTTGTCAATGTCTTTATGTTTCTTGTTCTTTTTTACTTTTGTTTGTATTAAACCTAAACAATATATGACAGAATTCAAATTGCTTTTATTCCGCCGAAACCATTCGACTCACATTCATCGCCCACTTGAATTTTCGCGGTCGATATAGGGGATCTCGGGAGATAACACGAATACACTCGGGCTCACGAACTCAGATTCGAATGTCCCATATCTCCTGTGTGCCTGAGCATGGCCTCACTTTGCTTAACCGTCTTCATAAATTTATGTACGCGCAATGGCGAAATAGCGCAGAACCCTCGACTCCTCGACAATCAACGCGTGTCTTGCAAGAACAAAGCAATATTATGCTTTCGTGGGCTACACTTCAAGCTCCGAAACACTAGGCACGTCCGTACGTCCTTACTTCAGTGTTGGCAGCGCCGACAAATTTGAAGTCAACTGTCTAGCGCGCGAGCGAGCAGGTGGTCGGTGGTGGGGGTAGGGGGGGGGGGGGCAGGGAGGTGTTGGTGCTGGATGAGTCAGTCGCATCGTAGCGGACGACCACGGAGGTTGTGCCGAATGCGGGACGTCTGCTAGCCATTGTTTATGTTGTATGTGGATGTGTGGATTCATGTTTGATGTGGTAATTGGTGATTAGACGAGTGCTTCCCCGTGTGTGCCGAGCCTAGCCGAGCTGGGCAGGCCGCAGGCAGTGTTCTCCGTGCGTGGATACGTTGTTTGGTGCGCTGGTTACCGCGGCGTCTGTTGGGAGCCAAGCGTCGTAACGGTTGTGGCAATGGTGGACATGTAAAATTATAGTCCTTAGACTGGAACCTGCAGATCTGGAATAGTGTTGCTTTTCTGTCGGAAAAGACGAGTTCCCCGCAAGTTTTCCAAGATGGCTAAATTCAGTTTTGGTGCGGGTATTTCATTGAGTACCAACCACGACGGCCTCCTCAGTGTGTCTGAAGATTGTTTGACGTCGCTCATCAAGAACGAGCCCATATCCAACTACTACCATGTGGAGCAGACGCCGTTCGCCAGGTGAGTGCCGGCAGGCTTAGACTTACGCCCCTCCCCTCGCGGTCCAAGTTCTCCGGCCGCACAGCTGTGCACTGCACCGCCGGCCCGGCCCTCAGGGTCCGTAGAGGTTAGGATCGCTTTATTGTCAGATCTGCGGGCCGGGACTCAGCACAGCAGACAGAACGGTGGGGCTCATGGGGGAGGCCGCGCCGACAAGTCCCCAGGGCGCCCTCGCCAGGACCTCCGGCTCGTCCTGAGTCTGGTGCGCGGCGCCGGCTGTTCGCCGTCCCGAGCAAGCCGACGACGGTTTCCGCTGACGGTTGGCCCCCGCCGAGGTCCTTGCCGCGACTGTTCGTCACTTTCCACCCCCGCACGCCCGTCGAGGTCCTCGGAAATGGCCAGGATCCGAGTCGTGTCTCCCTCCAGCCCTGCCGCCAGCCCCCACAGCGGTGGGTAGGACCTCACAGGTTTCTCTCCCCCCGCCCCGCCTCGCACGCGGTAGGGGGCCCCGCGCAGCGCCGCGCCGTTCAAAGTGGTCCATCAAGTGGCCCACGCGGATCGGCCGGCGCAATTAACCTACCGCCCCAGGGGGCGGGGCGCGAGTGACATTCCGTCCCGTGGCGGGGTGCGGTGTGGCGGGGCGGGGTGGGGTGGACATGTCACCTGACCAGACGACGGGACAGCGGTGGACAGCGGGCAGCGCTGAGCGGCTCTCGGAAGGCCCGCTGCCCGCTCACCTCGGCTTTGACGACGACCTGTCGTAGGGGGGACCGTGTTGGTGCACCCGGTGACGGGGCGGGTACCGTTGTGCCGGGCGGGGCGGGGCGGGGCGGGGTGGGGCCCTGGCCAGGAGTCCCCCGGTCATCGGCCGACCCCGCTGGCCGCAGGTGCCCTGCCCCGCCCCTTGCTCCAGCCCGCTCCAGCACCGGTAGGGGCTTCTTAAGGGCGGGGCGGGGCGGGGCGGGGCGGGGCGAGGTCCTGGTCGGCCAGACCGCTGGCACTGAGTGCGGGTCAATGCCGCGGGGTCAAGTACCCCCCGAGGGTCCCCCGGCCCGGCCTGGCTGCCGGAGGACACGCCCAGCCCGCTCCTCTCGGGGGACGCGACCACGGTCGTCATTTTGGACGCTGAAGAGACGCTCGGACGGTAATGAAGGACTTCTGGCAGGCCAGGTGGGCCCCTCCAGCTCCAGCCCACGGCCTCCGGTCCAGACTCCACCAGGTCCAGGGGCCTTCAGAGGCACGCCGGATGCTGCTTGACCCGTCCGGCCCGGCCCGGCCCGGCCCGGCCCGGTCCAGCGCTGTGTTATTTGCCACTCTAATCAGAGCTGGGCGCGGCGGCGGCCAGCCCCGGCTGTCCCGCCCCGCCCCGCCCCGCAGCACCGCGCAGCACTGGGCTCTTTTATTCCACTTAATCTGTTCGGAATCCGAGCGGTCTGCGATTGCGGCCCGCCCGAGCAGCCAGCCAGCCGGCCGGCCGGGCGCGCGGTCAGCCTGTGCGGTTACTTATTGGCCGATAGATCGATCTGCAAGTCGTAAAAGATGATCGACTGTAACGAGCCTGGAGCGGGCTGGGCTGGCGCGCCGGAGCGTGGCGGGGCGTGGCGGGGCGGGGCGAACCCCTTTGCCGCTGGCCGAGGCTGTGCTCTGCGGCGTGGCGGGGCGGGGCGGGGTGGGGTGCGGCGGGGCGAGCGCGGCGTGGTGACCTTGCCTCGCTGTGCCCGGCCCAGCCCGGCTGGGTTCACAAGCGCAGGTCAATCGCGGCGGGCTCTGCCGGATACAGGAGGAATTTTGATGGCCCGAGCCGCGAGCGAACTGCGCCGCGCCGCAAAGTGTGGTGGATTCAAATAAACCAGGCCGGCTTCCCGTGATGCACAACGCAAGAATTTAAGGGGGAAAACGGAAAACAAAGGAATGAAAAAATAATAAAAAGGGAATAAACGTGGAGAGGAAGATGCGGCGGTTTACCTAAAATTCTCTCTCTTTCCCTCGTGATGTTTGTCCCGCACATAATAACATCTCCCGGGGTTCATTAGCCGCGGCCTGGTCCTGGCCCGGCCGGGCCGCGCGAGGACGAACACGAATACACAATTTTTTTTTTGAAAAACGTCCCGCAGATCAGCTGCCAGGACCACAGCGCCAGGTCGCGCCAGACTCTTTTTCCCTCTTTTCCCCGTAGCTTTTTTTTTCTCCAGCTTTATGTCGTCGCCACCGTGCCTTACCGGTGACTTCATCCTCCACGTGTAAATGGCAGGGGGGAGGGGGCGGGGGGCAGATGGCATGGCGGCCGGAGAATTGAGTAATAGAGCCGGTGGCGGGGCGGGGCGGGCGGGGCGGGGCGGGCGGCGGCGTCCTCTGGGAATGTCACAATAGCGGCCCGGACCACCCCGCGCTGCGCCGCGCTGCCGCTCTGGATACAACTACTGTGCTGTGCTGGTCAGCTCAGCTGACATCGGAGAGGCTGTCTGCTGCTAGCGCGGCGCGGCGCGGCCCTGCCCGGGCGCGCTCAAGCCCCTTGTGCAGAACGCCTCGCGGGCCGGGCCGGTGGCGCAACAGTCGCGCACGTATACAAGAGTGGCGCTCGCTCCGGGACGGGACCAGAGGGGCCGACCAGGACCGGGCCCCGGGCCGCGCATTGTGTCCCTCCGGGCTGAGCTAGTGCTCAGCTCGCGCGTGCGGTCGGGTCGGGCGCGCCCGGAGCCGCCTGGGAATAAGGTTAAGGTTTCGCCGGAGGATCGTCCTGGACGAGACGTGCATGGTCCGTGTGTGTGTGTGTACGGTTAACTTGCCCGGCCGGCCGGCCGGCAGGCGATTCGCACAACACTCACTCACTTACTCTCACGCTCACGCGCGTCGACGTCGCGTTCCTCTTCTCTGCGCGCTTCTCTTCTTTCGTCGTGGTGCGAGAGAGGAGCTGGCCCGCCCCGCCCCGCCGCGCCCCGCCCCGCCGGCGACACGACGACTTCTTCCCTTCCGCCCTCATTCCTGGAGGAGCAGGCGGCCAGCGCGGCCCGGCCCGGCCAGTCGGCGACTTTCTTTCTTTTTCTCCTTTCCGGAGGCCTTTGATGTCCCCGTCCGTTTGGTTCGGACGAGGAGGGGCGGGGAGGGGGGCGGGGTCGGACAGGACAGCTGTGTCCTCCGCTGCTGGGGGCGGGGCGGGGTGAGGCGGGGGGCCACCCTCTCGAGTTGCCGCTATCCGGAGCAGTCGGGCGGTCTGGGGCGGAGCGTGGCGGGGCGGGGGAGGTTTGCCGTGTAATTGGCCGCTGCTGAGAGTGTTTGGGAAAGCGGTGAGGCGCGGACGGGCGCGGGGCGGGGCGGGGCGGGGCGGGGCGGGGCAGTTGGCGGATCGTGGCGCTGTGCTGTACCGCGGTGGGGCGTTATGTAAGAGTTCAAGTGCTGCGGTGGCGTTTCCTCGTGCAGGGCTTTTATCAACGAGGCGGGGCGGGCTGGGGCGGGGTGGGGCGGGGCGCGGCGGTGGTCTGCAGAGTGGGGACCTCGCCGCGCCCGCACCGCGCACCCAGCGCCGCGGGTGGGGCTGCTGCTGCTTAACGGTACCGTATACACTCAAGCACTCAAGCGGTGGGAACATTTGCAGGAGTGTTGAACTCTTTATCGACGGCGCTTGCGGGGCGAGTCTGAAAGGTGTGCGAATGCAAGTCTTAAGGTCCTGTATAAGCCATTAGTCTTAAGCACTCTTTGGGGGTGCTTAAAAGCGTAAGTTGTTGCTTAAGCTGTCTATATAAGTCGCTCCTCACATTTTTAAAGAAATGTTGTTATCCGTCTAGTTTTCATCTCCTGGTTGAAGCGCTATTCGTATGTATACCACTGTCCCTTAAGCGCTTGAGCTTTAAGGCGTGTGTTTTGCGTGTCTGTGGCGGGGCGGGGGCGCGCAGCACAGCTGACAGTCCTGCAGTCAGTACGTACCCCTTCCTCTTCCGCGCGGCTGACAGGCCTGCAGTCAGTACCCCTTCCTCTTCCGCGCAGCTGACAGGCCTGCAGTCAGTACCCCTTCCTCTTCCGCGCAGCTGACAGGCCTGCAGTCAGTACCCCTTCCTCTTCCGCGCGGCTGACAGGCCTGCAGTCAGTACCCCTTCCTCTTCCGCGCGGCTGACAGGCCTGCAGTCAGTACCCCTTCCTCTTCCGCGCGGCGGGCGCGGGGAGGCCTGCTGGCCTGCAGGCTCGTGCACACGCCGCGATCTTTTGCGTAAGTACGAGATTGTTGGCAGATTGGACGCAATTGGCTCCTTGTAGGGTGGTCCGCCGGGCCGGGCCGGCCGGGCCCCGCTGCTTTTATGGTCGATTTATTGATGCGTATCTTGAGTGAGGAGGCTGGCTGTCGCGCTGGGCTGGGCGCGGCGGGCGGGGCGGGGCGGGGCGGGGCGGGCGCAGAACGCACGTGCAGCGCGCCGGCGCCACGCCCGCCCCGCCCCGCCACAGCCATAATGCTCCGCGGCTCTGCAAGGTCGTGCTGGAATTATCGCAGGCGGGGCGGGGCGGGGCGGGGCGGGGCACGCCCGGCGACGCGGATGCTATGCGTGTGATATAAACTTGACCTGCGTCGCGGCGGCGTCGCGGGGGCGATTGGGTAACGCCGCGCCGGGGGGAGGGAGGGACAGCGGGGCGGAAATGAAAAGTGCGAGCGGCCCTGCCCTGCTCGGCTGTGCTCGGCGCGGTGGGGCTTCGGCACGCGGGAGTTCCTCCCCGTCAGCCAGTCTGATTGGCAGCCAATTTTCTGCCATCGGCGTGTTGCGTGACCCTCACCTCACCTCGCCCCGACAACCCCGCCCCAAGAACCCAGCCCCACCCCGCCCCACCTCACCCCGCCCCACCCCGCCCCGCCACGCCGCCAGCTGCGGCGCTGGTGGTAGACGCAAACATTTTTTGTGCACTGTCGGGGTGTGTTATCTGCCATCCCGCGGCGGCTGCGCGCCTGGCCCAACCCAAGGACGCCTTTCACACGATCGTGATGATGAAAGTGCCCTCTCCTCTCCCCCCCTCCCCCCTCCCCTTTTCCCTCCGGGAGTGCAGCGCAGTAGTGACGGGGCGGCAGAAGTAAGTCGGCCGATGGAGAGCCAAACGGAATGAAACGGATAAAACAAAGTCGGGGTGCTCTGGCCCTGCCCCGCCCCTCTCCTGCTGAGTATCTGAACGCCCATGCGGCCCTGGCGCCCCGCCCCGCCCCGCCCCGCCCCGCGGTCACGCCCTGCATGTCCTCGCCCTGCTCTGCCCCCCGCGCTCAGTGCAGTGCTAGTTTGCTGCTGCTGCTGCAGCTTTTCGGATTGCTGGCTGGAGTCTTGCGCAAAGTTACGGCGACGGTTTGCTCCGCGCGGGCTGCGCTCGGCTCGGCTCGGCTCGGCTCGGCTCGGCTCGGCTCGGCTCGGCTGGGCTGGGTTGCAGGACGGACTGCACCACCTCCACCAACTCCTCCTAATTCCTGGGCAATTGTTCTCACTACTCACTCCCCCTCCCTCTGCCTCGCGCCGCTCCTCGCCTCGCTCTCCTAAAACATGCAATTTGGCTCGGAATTCCTCGACGCGCGGCTTGACATTGAAGGCGGCAATCAGTATGTAGAACGTGCCAATTGGGCCGTGCAAGCTGAGCGCGCGGGGCGGGGCGGGGCGGGGCAGCACTGCCAGCCTAGTCACTTTAAGAAATCTGGAATAAGAGAAATAAAACATCGGAGAGAGAGAGAGAGGGGGGCTGAGAGGCAGCTGCCAAAACCATCAACAGCGATGTTCGGAAACGCGTTATACGTACACGACGACTTAGCCGCATGTCCTCTCTCGCTCCACGACATGCAGTTTCGCTCGGGTCCGTGTGACATAAGCCCTACGCCGTGGCGCGGCGGGGCGGGGCGGGGCTGGGCACTCGGCGGGCTGGCCTCTGCCCCCGGCCCGGCCCGGCCCGGCCCCCAGGTGTCTGGCTAACGGCCGGCAGGCACGTCGCGCTGCGCTACGGCTTGAGCGGGAGACCGCGTCTCTCTCTCTCGCTCGCTCTCCCTCTCACTCCTCGGTCTGGTTTTGCCCGCGCACCTTACGGATTGGGCGCGCTCGAACGCTTCCCCGAAGTGCGGCCGACGTAACTGTGAAGTGAAGAGGACGGGGCGGGGCGGGGCGGGGCGGGGCGGGGAGAATGATGAGGGAGGGCGGGGCAGGGCGGGGCGGGGTTCACTATCGCTGAGGTGCGGAGGGAGCTCTTCATTTCACTTTGGCCCCAGGCCGGGCCGGGGTTGTAAGCCGTGTCCTTTCTCTGTCTGCTGCCCCCTCTCCTCTCCACTGCTCTCCCTCTCTCCCTCTCTCTCCCTCTCTCTCTCCCTCTCTCTCCCTCTCTCGCTCACGCCGCGGCAGGTCTTAATCTGAAGGCATGACGGACCGAAATGCTGGTCTCCAGCCTCTGGGCGGGCTTGGCCTCTGGGCAGCAGGGTCCCTCCGCACGTCCCGCTTCCGTAAGCGCCCTGGCTGGACAGGGCAGGGCAGGGCAGGACAGAGTGCGCCGTGGAGTTTGCAGGGGCGGGGCGGGGAGGGGATAGGGGCCTAGCCTGTCCGTTGTCGTGCAGCCCAGCGCGGCGCGGTGCGGTGCGGCCAGCTGATGGCGGGTGCCGTGTGGCCTCGCGGCTCTCCTCTCCTCTCCGCTCCTCTCCCATCCTCTCCTCTCCTCTCCTCGGCTAGGAGGAGGCAGTGAAAGTGCGGCGCCGCGCTGCTCCGCGGGCCCGGCCGTGGCGCGGCCTAGCCTCGGCCTGGTCTGGTCTGGCCTGGCCTGCAGCCGCCCCGCCCCGCCCCGCCCCACCCCGCCCCGCCCGGCTAGTAGTTCCTGCACCGGCCGCGCTGCACCAGATCCTGCTGCCCGCCCCGCCCCGCTACGCGCACCTGCCGGTTTTGTTGTTTTCTGGGACATTTCTCTCTTTCCTGCCGAGAATGATAAAGTTGGGGTCCATCATGATGAGCTGCAGCAGCAGCAGCAGCAGTGCTGAGAGGCGCAAGGTCGGCGCGGAGACGATTCCAATTATCATAATTGCCCCGCTGCCTCAGTGTCGCGCCGCGTCCGTCCATAACTCTGCGCGCAGCTGCAGCTGCTGTGTCTGCGGCGCCGGCTGACTGGCGCCACGGCGCCCCGGCGCCTCTGCAGCCCGCGCCGCGCCGCGACGCCCTCGGGCCAGCCGGCATGCAGACTCTCCTGCTGCTGCCCCTCCGCCCCGCCCCGCCCCGCCCCGCGACAGGCCTGTTGGCTCGCCTGTTGGCCTGTTACGTTGGCCGGCCCAGGGCCTAGCCTGGCCGGGTCCGGGTCGGAGGGGGCGCCGTCCCCACCCCCGCCCCGCCCCGCCCCGCCCCGTCGGTGACTTAGACGCGGGCGAGAGCTACGCTGGGGAGAGGACTCACGGTGAGGTGAGGTCGTCCTGGCCCGGCCCGGTCCGTCCGTGTGTTGCGTCACCACGTGTGTGAATGTCGCACACCTGTAGTGTGTTTCCATTCGCGCACCGCACTTACAGACGATGACGAAGGGTTGAAGCGTTTATGGCCGCCCTGGTCTACGCGCCCCTGGCCGCCCCAAGGCTCAAACTTCGGTGTACGTTTTGTTCAGCTTTGTTCAGCCTCCTTGCCCGTACCTCTCCCTCATCGTGCGCACCCTGGACTAGAAAATAAATGTAGATCTCACTCCGCGGCGCGGCGGGGCGGGCCGTGGTCGCATCCGACACTCAGCGCTCGTTTCGTTTGGCGAGAGGTGCCCCCGTTTTTTATTTTATTTTTTACGACACCCGGCACCGAGCGAATAACTACACCACTAAACCAAATAGCTACTGCTGCTGGACGTGCGAAGGAAATCTGCAATTTATAACGTGCAAAGTGGCCCGGCCCCCGGCGGCCCGCCGCGATCCGCGAGTTTCTTTACATTTCCTTTTCCCCTCCACCATCCCTCCTTCCCCTTTCAATAAAACGATAAAACATCTCATGCTGCCTTTTATATATGGCGACGGGCAAGTGATTTGGCACCGCGGCGTTTTGGCGCGAAATGGGGATGGGATTCAAATAAGGGCGCGGCGAGGTACGGCAGGGCAGGGTGGCGGGGGGGGCGGGGCGGGCCCCTGGCGTCGTCGCCGATGCGGAACCCCGTGGCGCCGCGCCGCGCGTGCAGCGTGCATCCCGATCGCTTACGCCGATTTGGCGCCGTTTTATTTAAGTCGTCCTGCGCCTTATACATGCGCGCTTATGCGTCGTATGCGCGGCCCGCGAGGGGCGGGGCGGGGCGGGGGGGCGGGACGCACTGCTGTTGTTGCATCACGTCGTGACCAGGCCGCCGCGCTGCTGCTGCTGCATGTCGCGACCCGTTTAAGGACGGCGGGGTAAGGCGGGGCGTGGTGGGGTGGGGCGTGCTGCACGCCGGTGGGGCGGGGCGGGGCGGGCTGCGGCCACGGCAAAAGCAAGAAAGGCGCAATAAAGTTATACCCCGGGGCGTTTGGTTTGGTTTGTAGTAGAATTATACCAAGGCCCAGCGCGCCACGCCCCGCGCGCGTCAAACGAAACCGGTGCGCCGCCGAGGGCGGGGCGGGGCGGGGCGGGGCGGGGCGGGGCGGGGTGGCCGCGCGGGTAGATTTGATCCGGTGTCAACCGGCCCCAGGTGCTGGCTGGTTGTTGGTGTGGTCTGGTCTAGCAGCCTGGCGCTGCAGTTTCTTCTAGCCGTCCGCAGGCAGGCTAGGCTAGGCGGCCACGACTTTCAATCTTTACAAGGCTGCCACACACACACACACACACACACACACACACACTCACACAGAGCGGGAGCGACCCGTCAGGAATTTGCCGTGTCGGCGTGCGGGTGGGTGTGAGGTGTGCGGCGCGGCTCGACTCTGAGGTGACACTGGCGGGGCTCCCGCACATACACGCTCTCCGTGGTGAGGTAGTGTAACATTATGGAGAGTTAGAGGTGAGGCATTAGGCTCTCTCCCGCAAACGCCCACGCCCATCTGCTAAGTAAAAAACAAAAAGAAAACGTTGAGGAAGGAGTAAGTAGAGAGTGCGTCATGCGCTTGCACGCTCGCGATGGGTATTGTGACAGCCGTGGTTATTGATCGGCTGATGTTGCACACAGTAGCGTGCCGCCAGCAGATTTTTTTTCTTTCTTCTGGCTGTTAATCCCCCCGGCTGGCAGCGGTTAGGCCCCTCTTCAGGTGTGAAAGGTCGCGGAGGTGATGGAGGAGCGGGACGTGCTGGCTGCGGTCGCCTCGCCTCGCCGGCTGTGCGGCTGTACGGTGCGGCCAAAAGGTCGTTGGGCCCTTCTGCCTGCTCACCCCTCTCTGAATATCTTTTTACGGTTTCCGTGGAAAACGTCTCGTCTGCGCCCCTCGTCTGTCTGTTCTGTTCGGCATCGCTGTCGCCGCACTGTTTTATTTTTTACGAAAAAGCGTCGTTGTAGAATCGGTTTCCCTGGCGACCAAAAAGCCCTGCTGGCGGGGTGGGGGCGGGGGCTGGATACTGTACCGCGCGGCAGGCGTGCGTGTGGGCTGCCTACCCGCCGGGCGTTCCCTTTGTGCGCGTGCGCGGCACGGGCCAGCCGGGCGCTAATTTTTAATTTGGGCGGGAGGGAAGCCCCTTAGGGGCGTGTGAGCGTGCGTGTGGGGCGGGCGAAGCCCCCTCGGGGGCACCTTACCCCACCTCACCTCACCCCACCGCCCCTCCCCACACGGACACCCGACACCTGCGCAACACACTGCTAGGAATCCGCATCGACTCCTTTGTGCCCGCGAGAAGTTCTCTTCATTTTGCGGATTGGCAGTGAGTTTATAAGGCGACGGATGCGCTCCTTGGACATGAATACAAAACATTGCGCTGCATCTTGTGGGCGGTGTCAGCGCGCGCACGTACTCAGGGACGCACAGCGGCGCCCCGCCGGTGGACCGCACGGCACAACGGCCCAGGATGGACCCGCGTGGCGTGGCCCCCGGGGGCCCCCGTGCGGAACCATCCCGTGCGGGGCCCGGGGCGGGGGTCCCTGACGCCGCTCTTCCGCCACGCCCCCGTGTAGCCCCCCGAAGAGGCAAAGTAGCGGTGAGGTGAGGGGGTGGGGCGGGGCCGTATGGAGCGAGGCTATGGGGCCCGCTGCGGGGCCCGCGGGTCGCGCGAGGCTAGGATTAATTACTCTGCATTGCGATGAGTAATTACTCTCGTCTCCGAGAAGGCGGTGGCGTCGGCGGGTGTTGAACCAACCACTGTGGTGGCGCGGGGGTATTGCGCGGGGCCTCGTTTTAATTCACCACGTTTTAGGGGGGACTCTTGCAAGGCCCCGCCCCGCTGCCAGGCCGGCTCTCCTCTGGACTCGTGACGACGCCACGCCACGCCACGCTCCTGGCACGGCTCCTGGCTGTGATTTACGCCCCGCGCGGGCGAGCGCTAGCAGCGGGCCTAGCGAGCCCTCACTAGCGGTACTCGAGGAGCAGGGCCCGCCGCGCCCCGCCCCGCAAGGGTCCTAGCCGCAAAACGTTATGACAAAATTCTCATTTCTGTTTTGCGGGATTGTAGCGCGAGGCGTGGCCCGGCCCGGCCCGGCCCGTCCCGCGCACGCGGTGCAGGGTGGCGTGGTCTAGTAGAGTGTGTACCGCACGCGTGTCAGAAACCCAACAGTATTGCGGGTCTGCCTACCCCCGGGGGGCCGCGGCGCCTTACGGCTGGAGCGGGTAGGCAGACCCGCAATAATGTTACGTGTCGTCTGGAACACCCGGCATGATGGGACGCGCTGTGCGCTGCGGTGAAAAAGTTTTTTTCAGCATGAGGATATTGCCCGGTTTGGTTTTGCGGTTGTGGGTGGGTGGGGAGCGGCTGGGCCCGCCCCGCGCTTCCCGGAGGCGGGGCGGGGCGGGGCGGGGCGGGGCCGCGGAGTTGATCGTTTTGTTTCCCGTGTGCGTACGCCGCTGTGCCGTGCGCCGCCGTGGCGTAGCGCGCCCCGGCCCGGCCAGCCGTTTCGTTGTTACGTTTATAGTTGGCTGCTGACTTGTCGTGCGACGTGCGCTCGTTGCATGCGTGTTTTAGCGGCGGGGCGGGGCGGGGCGGGGCGGGGCGGGGCGGGACGGGGCGGGGCGGGGCGGGGCGGCGGGGAGGAGCGGCAGGCGTCGTGGCGCCACGCCCCGCCACACCGCCGCCGCCGCCCGGGCGTATAACTGAACGCGGTGGCGCCGCAGCCGCGTTTACTAAACGGGCGAAACGGTACATACACTCTAGTCCGTGTCATGAGCACGCCCGCCCCGCCCCGCCCCGCCCCGCCCCGCCCCGCCCCGCCCCGCCTCGGCTGCTCGGCTACCGGACGACTACCGGGTTATGGAAAAGCTGTAGGGGAGCGGCGTGGTGGGGCGGGGCGCGGAGAAATGGAGGGAAACACTCAATCATACGGTTTTACGGCAAATTGGACAGATTGAAGCAAGTTCCGTGTTGTGTGTAGTGGCGGGGCGGTGCGGGGGCAGCGGCTCGCGTGCTGTGCGTGCTGAGCACTGGCGGTGCTGTCTGCCCTGCCTGCCCTGGGCTGCGCTACGCGGCGTGAAGGCCACGGCCGATCCACCAGGCTGCGTCGTGGCCCGTCTAGCGAGCCGACACGACGCCCCGCCCCGCCCCGCCCCGCCCCGCCCCGCCCCGCTCGGCAGGGCCCCTTTCCTCTGCTGCCCCGCCCAGCCCAGCCGCCACCTTCCACTGATTGACTCGAGTTAGCAAACGCTCCCTAGTGCGACGTTGATTCAATGACGTTGCCGTTGTAGTAGTACACACTAAGCCCTTAAGCATGATTTTTGCGCATCGTTACGCACGATTATATACACCCATAGTTATGCGCTACGGCGTAGCGTAGCGTAGGTGTCCGCAGCAGCCTTTCTAACGCTCCCGTGCGCCTCTCTGTTGCAGGTGAGCTACACACACACACTCCATGGAGCAGCAGGACCCAGCAGGCCTGTCACGTGTTCGTATGCCAGCCTAACCCCTATTTTGCGCGTCGAGGGCCCGCCCCGCCCCGCCCCGCCCCGCCCCGCCCCCGGGACGTCTCGCGGGCTCATCTGCGCTGGATTTCTCCGATAAATCACCGTCGGGTAGCCTTTGACTGGCTGCATGACGGCGGTTGGTTTCGATAAGTCACTACCGGCCGACCAGCGCGGCCCCGCCCCGCCCCGCCCCGCCCTGCTCGACCGGCGTGTTGCTATTTCAGAGGATGAGGCGGGGCGGGGGAAAAGTTTTCTCCTTGTTTTCTGCTCGGCTGGTGGCGGGCCGGAGCGGGCCGGGCCGGGCCGGGGCGATGGCGATCATCCTTGCTGCTGCTATGGTGCTTCGAGTTTGGCAGCGCTGGTCTGCCTGGCTGGCCTGGCCGCGGGAACGCAGCCGAACGGTACACAATAAATTTCACTCGGCCCTGCAGCTCAAGTCACTCTGCTGCTCTGCTCCGCTCAGTCAGCCGGTGCAGCTGCCTCGGCGCTGCTCCTAGGAGAGGCGCCCAGCCCGACGGGGCAGGCGAGCAGACAGGCGAGCAGACAGGCTACAGGCAGTTTTATACTTTGCGATCAAGATCAGCTGATTGCCAGCCGAGATTTGCGTGGTGCGGTGCGCGGCGCGGTGCGGCGGGTTAATTTGTTTCGCCTCGTCCGCCCAAACGGGCGGCGCCTCGCCTCGCCTCGCTTTGGCCGGCTCGGGCGCGACCACGCCACGCCACGCCACGCCACGCTATGCCCCCAACAAGAAGCTGTCGCGGCGTCGCACCTAAAATAAAAACTGCCTGTCGTTTATGAGTCTATGACGACGCAAGGTCGCGAGCAGCGCGCCTCTTTGTGTCCGACTCTTGATTTTCGCCTCTTCCTCCTCTCTCGCTCCGCTCCCTCTCTCCTCCTCCTCCTCCCCTTTCTCTCCCTCTCCAGCGGCGCCCGGCCCGGCCCGACCCGCCGCTCCGTCGCCGAGCTAGTTATTCTATTGTTCTGCTCGTCCATAATTCGTTTGAATAATCGCTCTGGAACGAGACGCAAAAAAAAGAACGACATGGTGACTCATCATTGTGTGTGTGTGCGCGCGTCGCTTGTCTAGTGCAAGCCAATTGCCTCATTCAAAGTCGCGGCGGGCGTGGCGTGGCGTGGCCGCTGGAGCCGCTGCGCCTCCAGAGAGCTGGACCAGCGGAGGCTGGGGCCGGGCCGGGCCGGGCCGTTCGGCACGACGTGTTCCGGCATGCATCTCCCTCCGCCTCGCCTCGCGCGCGCGGAGATGGACGGGTCCTGCTGGATGGAGGCGAGCAGGACCCTCCTGCTGTCCTGCTGTCCTGCAGGACGGTGTGCGTGTGCGCGCGCGCGCCTTGGCCTAGGAGCCAGCCGTGTGGGCGTGGCTCGGCGGCGGCCTTGCGCGCCCACAGCCCACGGCGGCGCGGCGCGGCGCGGGCCGGAGTCGAGTCAGCTGCTGCGATAGGCCCCACGAGGAGGAGGAGGCGGCTGCTCCTGCAAAGGGCCTAGCTCCCGCTCCCGTTCGTAGACTCGGCGGGGAATGGCGTCTGGTCCAGGGCTCATTCTATGTAATGCGGCCCTCTTAAATTTTCAGGGGAAAAATATCGAATATCTAAAACTTAGAAATTAACGTCATTTTACTACGGAGCTCAGAGTATATAGTTTTACGCGGAGTCCTCCGAGTCCTCTCTCCGGCTGCTGAGCTCTTTGCTGTACCGGGTTCTTTGAATGCGTAACAGTGTTGCGGGTTTGCCCACTCCATTCGCTCGTAAGGCGCCATGAGCCCCGCAGCGCTGGTGAGTATGCAATCCCGCAACACTTAAGAAACACCCGGTACGTGGAAGCGGTCCCCCTTTCCTCCCTCCCTTCCGGCGGCGCTCCCACGGGGCGTATACGGCTCGCTTTGTAGAATTTGCCGATTAATGCTGAGGCCTGTGCTGCTGAGAACCGATTTGAGCCTGGCCGGGCCGGGCCGGGCCGGGCGGGGCCCATGGCATGGCGCGGGTAGGGGTTAGGTTGGGTGTCTTGCCCGCGCCGGCCCCGCCCCGCCCGCGTGCGGGTATCCCTGCTGCCTGGCCGGTGTGGCAACCGGATCCCTGCCGTGAAAAGTGATCCCCGCCTGTCGCGGCCCGCGCGCGGGGAGGGGGAGGGGGAGGGGGTTGTACGCTCCCGGCCTGTGTTGCCGTAGGTAGGTCCCGGTGGCTCCCACGGGCGAGGGCCTGCTCAGCCCAGCCCGGCAGGTCCGAGCTGAGCTGAGCTGCCCTTGGGGACCCCACCCCACACCGGCGCTGATGGTAAGAAAGGGAAGGAAGGGAGGGAAGGGCTCTGGAACATCACATGAGGACCTGCTCCTCATCCGTCCGGCCCTTGTGTGTGTGTGTGTATGTGTGCGTACAGACGTTCTGTGCAGACCACCGTGTGGTGTGGTTTCATCGAATTTCCTGGGAGTTCACACGGCGGCCCGACCTGGCCCAGCCCGCGCGTGTGAGGCCCGGCCCGCCCCGCCGGTACCTGATCGGACCGTCATTTATGTTGACGTAAATTTATTCAGGCCAGCCGGCTCTGACGTATTGCCCTGCCTAGAGCCTCTCTCTAATCGCAGGACTCAAAATCAATCTCTTTTTCGCCTAGTTTGTTTACTTTTTGGTCGTTTCGAAAAAAATTCTATGGAAAGTGCGAATAAATTGCGCGCGTCCAGCCTGGCCGGCCTGCCAGGGGGCGTTGTGCGCTCATCCTAATGAGCCGGCCGTGTCGTGTGTGGGTCTGAGGCGATGATGAGAGCGCGACTTTAAAAAATTGCGCCGATTTATTTCTGCATTAGCGTTTGTTGAGCTGGAAGTAATTATTATTATTGGCGGCGTGGCCGAGTCAATTAGTGCGTCTCCGCCTCTCTCTGGGGGCATCGTACCGTCCTGGCGGGGCGGGGCGGGGCGGGGCGGGGACGTCAGGTGCGGCTTATTTGCTTATAATCATCGAGCAGCTCGCGACCGACCAATTTTTATTTTACCGACAACTTTTCGTCGGATGAGGCGTGACCTTCTTTTGTGTGTCTGACGTTGCATTTTATCCCACTCCCTATTATTATGAAGTGTACTATTGCCACCCGTGAAACAGATGATAGCAGCAGCCTTTTTTTGTTTTTTCTTACAAATTTCTTTCTTGGTCAGGATTTTTTTTCTTCTGCTTGTTGTCCTCTATCATATTTTTTCCCCCCATCTTTTGTCTGATGTAGAAGCGGAGGGCCTTGTTGCTTGTCACAGCGTGGCGCCACGCCGGGCCGGGCCGGGCGGGCGCGTGGCCTTTTGCCTCATTGGCTTGAGAAATCATCCCAGGGGTGGCGGGGCGGGGTGCTGGTCAGGCTGCCCGGCCGGCCGGCCGGAGACGTCTTGATCAGACCGAACCGATTGTGTTGGTGGCCGCCCGCCCCGCCCCGCCCCGCCCCGCCCCGCCCCGCCCCGCCCCGCCCCGCCCCGCCCCGCCCCGCCACGGCCTGCCGCCTGCCTTGGCAATAAACGATGACTTTATGCCTTGTCGTATTTCATGGCGCGGGGCATGCCGGGGCATTGTCATCGAAAACTGTTGCAGATATTTAATACGCCGCCGCCCGGCCCGGCGCCCGGCGCCATGGTCGTCGTCATTATCGATGAACACGAGCCTGCGAGGCTGGGACGGGACGGGACGAGCTGGACCGGACCGTGTGATTTAATGGAATTGGACGACCTGAGCTGGACCAGCGAAAGAGCGCCAACAGAAACTTTATTTTACGATTGGTCTACGACTGTACAGATTTTTTTTTTTTCGAATTTTATTTACTAGTACAGCGAAGGCCTCCTCCTCGCCTTGCTGCAAGCCGCAGGGCGTGCTTGGGCAGCCAGCCTGAAGCTTTCCCCGAAACAAGATGTCTTGTTGGTTGTGTTCCCACTGCTGGGCCCGGCCGGTTAGGCCTTCGGGTCGGACCTGTACTCTCACCGGGCTGACATGGGCTGACACGACGGCCGCACTTGCTGTATCCCACACCTTTCCCCACGTTTGCCATTCATTGTAGTTGTAGTTGAGAGAGAGAGAAAGAAGAGAGGGAGAGAGAGGGAGGGAGAGAAGAGAGAGAGGTCCAGTCTGGCGGCCGCAGGCGCTGCATTGTTGCTGATAAGAGCGCGGCGCGGCGCCGCTGCTGCTGTTGCCCGTCCCGGCCCGGCCCGGCCCAGTCCAGCCGGTTGATCAGGCCGAGCGGAGCGGCCCAGATCTGCCCCGTCAGATCTGAGATGCAAAGGGGCGGAACGGGATGGGGTTGAGGTGGAAACAATCGGCCTCCTCGCCTCGGAGAAGGACGGCCAGCAGCAGCAGGAGGAGGGGCGGGGCGGGGCGGGGCGGGGCGGGGCGGGGCGGGGCGGGGCGGGGCAGCAGGACGAGACGAGAATGGGGAAATAATTCGTCCGCGATGCGTCGTGTACAGTCGCGCAACACCGGCCCTCCCGCGGAACTGATTCGTATCGGAGAGAGACAAAGGCGCCGCATCGCGCCGCGGCGCCGCCAGGATCGCGTCCAAAGTGACACAATTTTTTTGTTTTTCGTGCTGTGGAAACACGCTGGAGCTGGAGGGAGAGGGGGATGCGTACGGGACGGGGGCCAGGTGGTTAAAATTATTCTTGAACGCGTTTACGCGTTGCTTTATGCTAAGGGAGAGGAGAGGAGCGGGCGGCGCAGTTCTGCAGCGCATTACTGCATGTAGTACCGCCCCAAGGGCCTTAGGGTACCCGCGTCGCGTACCCGACCCGCGTAGCCAGCTAGTCAGCCAGGCCAGGCAACAGGAAACAATGTGGGTACCTCCGCTCTACGTATAGCTGCGTTGCGGTGAGCGCCGCCCCGCCCCGCCCCACCCCACCCCACTCCACCCCGCCCCACCCCACCCCACCCCACCTCACCCCGCCCGCTTCGCCGCTCCGTAACTTTGTGGGCGCTCGCAAGCGCGTGCTTGCGTATGTATCTGTCAGCGAGCCCCGCTCAGGACCGGAAGTGAACCCGCCTGGCTTTACCCACCCGGTGCGGGGCGGGGCGGGGCGGGGCGAGGTGAGGTGAGGTGGACGCACGGACCATCACGCAGAGGGCCGGCGCTCGCAGGTGGACAGGCGGGCGGGCGTGGCGGGGCGGGGCGGGGCGGGGCGGGCTCTGGTCAGCATATTGTAATGGCTTAGCGGCTGGGCTGGGAAACTCCCGCGCTTCCATTTGAATGCGGATCGCGAACCGCGTCCGTCTCTGTCGGACCCCGCGGGGTGCAACGCGTGAGAGCGAGAGAGACGGAGAGAGTCATGGAGGCGGGGCGGGGCGAGAGTATGCGGGTGGCGTGGCGGAATGCGCGTGTCCAGACGCGACACACACACACACACACACACACGCGCGCGCGCGCGCGGACGTGCAGTGTTTCGGGAGGGAGGGCCCTATGCTGGCCCAGCCAGTCATGAGAAAGTCGGACCCGGCGCCCCCCACCCCGCCCCACCCCACCCCGCCCCACCCCCTTCATCCTCGACTCCGGAATCGCACCGCATCGCTCACGGAGGCGCGCGTGGTCACTATCAGGCGGGGCGGGGCGGGGCGGGGCGGGGCGGGGTGGGGCGCCGACCTAAAAAAACAAGGGGCCACTCGTGTGGCGTACCGTGCCTGAAGCCCGCGGCCCCCGCTGGCGTGTCACTCTGCGCCGCTCAGAGGTACCGTAACGTGTGATGGCCGCCGGTCGTCCGAAACCGCGGTTATAGCGAAGCCCCAAATGCAGGGAAATAAAAATGTGTCTAGCGGAGGGTCCTAGGCAACCACTACACGCCCTGACCCGGCCTCGGCCCCGCGGTGGCGCCGCACTGGTAGGGACTCCCCCTCCTGTGCCACGCCCCCGTGCCCCCGCCCCACCCCGCCACGCCCCCGGGCAACGCCCCCGCCCCGCCACCCCCTGTCGATACCGCACTGAGCCACTGCTTGTACAAGTTTCGGGGGTGTGGGAGAGAAGTGGCGCGAAGGGGAGAGAGTTGGTAAGCGGCTCTGCGAAGGCGGTCGCCCCGCCCCGCCACTCCCCCTCTGCGCCGCGCGCCTCGCGGTTGAGGCGCGCTGTGTAACTCCTTTACGCCCCGCCCCTCCCCTCCCACTATATTTTTCGATGGGCTCGTGCTTGGCTAACGGTTTGCACTCGTAAAGGGCCGCCGCCTGGGCCCGGGCCCGTCCGCCCGCCTCGCCTCTCCGCGCTAAACGCCGCCGACCAGGCTGGACAATGATGGCCCTCAGAGGAGGGGCCGAGCGGGGCGGCCGGGCCGGGCCGGCCTCGCCCGTTGCACCACCTCCTGCTCGGGGGGCCTCTGCTCTGCCGACACCTTGGCCGTCGTAGGCGAGGCCAGGCCGGCGGTTACCTCGCGGCCTGGACCAGACCGTCCCGTCCCGTCCTTTCAGTAGGCGCCCCTCTACAATGTCTGCGTGTGTGTGTGTGTATGTGAGCAGCAGCCGTATGTAACCCCTAGGCCCTGCACGCGGCCTGTGCGCCAACTGGCTGTCCATTGTGCCCTGGCTGGCTGCCGCCCCCCCCCCGCCCCCCCGGGCCACCGCTCCCCCCTCCTTTCCATTCTCCTATCAGCTTGCAAGGAGCAACTTCCGCCGGAAGCTCGTCCAACTAGCCGCGGCTGGCGGGGCGCGGGGCGGGGCGCGGCCTGGCCCGGGCGCGGCCAGCCTTCGGACACACCGACGACGCAGCCTCTGGTGGACGGAGACGAGGGTCTCGTGGGGGACGAGGACTTACTATGAGAAGGAGAGAGGTGACTCGGTGACGTGGCGGCCCCCAGTACATTTTAGGCTTCTCCCTTTACCCTTGCATTCGCCATAGCCATCCACGGCGCGCCGCGCTGCCGCGCTCCAGAGCTGGGCTGGGAATACACGTGGGAGTGGCGCGGGGGCTCTGCTTTGACACAGGAAGCTCGTAAATAGCGCACCCTATAAGGGTTGGCGGGGCGGGGCGTGGTGGGGCGTGGCGTGGCGGGGTGCTGCGCTGCGGGGCACTTCCGGAGGGGGAAGACCACCGACGGCGGCGTCGCGGCGCGCGGCCGGGACGGCTTTGTCGACGCCGACCACAAGAGCGTCGGCCCGGCCGTGGAGTGTTCCCTGTGCCGAGATCACCTGCCGCCCCCGCCCCGCCCCGCCCCGCCCTCCAGGACCGCGCTGCCCGCCCGCCATAAGTGACTGTAAATTTCCTCAGGTGACGACGACTTCCTTTCGATGACGCGGCCGGCCGGGCTCTGCGACAAGCTCTCCACGGCTATAAGAAAAACATTACAACTTGCTCGTCGTATGACAACAGCGGCTGTTTCGATTTAATTTTAGCACTGTGGTGTAGAATGTCATCAGCAATTAATTCAAAAAAAATCGTCAGTGAGGAGGAGAGAGATGTACCACTCAAAAGAAGCTGGTCGAACATGCTTTTAGCAGTGGAGAAGCCCGGTGACGGGAGTGTTGAGTCGGGGAGTGGCTCATCATGCGCCATGCCGCGGCGGCGTGACGGCGGTGTGACGGTGTGACAAGTTGGGCCGGGCCGTGCTGTGCCGGGCTGTTTGGCATTTTGCATGAGCGCCACGCCCCGCCCCGCCCCGCCCCGCCCGGCACGCCGCCGCGCTCAGCTAGGTTCCTCCGCTGCTGATAAATAAATAATAAACCGTGAGCGAGGCTGTGACGTCACGTCATGGCACGACCTCACCTCTAGCTGGCTGTTCGGCCCAGGGCGCATGCCCGGTACTGAGCCGTGCGGGCCGGGCCGGGCGGGGCCATCTGAATTGGCAATGTGACACAGGACTCTCCGCCCAGCTCTCTCGCTGTGGGAGGCGTTCACCACGGTGACGGGCGGCGGGGCGGGGGCCAGGCAGACACAGCGGGAGTGGCGGCGGTAGCAGCAGCAGCAGCAGTGCCCGCGGCGGATGGACTTGGAAATGAAGATTGGCAGTAGCCGGGCGGGGGGCGGGGGGCGTGTGTATCTTCCCCTGTGCTGTAACCCCCTCCCCCCATGCCCCACCCCCCGACATGAGGGGGAGGGGGGGCTACCGCCCGCACGAGCCGCGGGCTCGGGCTCGGGCTCGGATAGGCGCCGAGGGGGGGAAGGAAGGGTCACGGGGCCAAGGGGTCGGCGACCTGGGAGGGCCCCTCCAAACTACATGCCGAACCACACTCCTGTGTGGTGGCGGGTGGTACGGGGCGGGGCGGGGCGGGCCCCAGCCTCAGCGGGGGTGACGGTTCTGTTCCGCCTTCCTGCCCCTGTCTTCCCTCCTCCCTCACCCCCCGCCGGGTCGGTCCACCCGCCTTATCGGCGGAGGCAACTGCGCTGCGTAGCCGCGAGCGGGGCGGGGGGTTGGGGTAGTGAGGAGCGGCGCGTGTGCTGTTTTTGTGTGTCTCTTTTGGCCTTTATTTTTTTCTTTAATCGTTTTACTAGGCTTGGGCTGGGACACGGCCGATCAGATGAGCTCCGTGGAGGGAGCGGGGAAGTCTGTCCGTGTGTCTATCCCTCTGTCAGTCCCTCTGTCTGTCTGTCTGTCTATCTGTCTGTCCGGCGTGTCGTCCTGCTCCTTATCCCGCAGGACGGTGCACGTGTGAGAGCCTGGGCGGAAGCGAACCCTTTGAGAGCGGCACGAGGTATGGGGGGAGGTCAGGGGACACAGCGCAGCGCCCGCCCCAGCGGGGCAGCGCAGAGCAGCGCAGAGCAGTGCAGCCCAATTAAGGGGGCAGTGCAGTCCTCGCTGTATCTCCAGACGGCATCTCTGTCTCTGTCTCTCTCACTCACTCCCAGCGGGAGGTACCCCGAGATACCCAGAGGTACCCGCGCGGCTGGCTGGACTAATGCCACGGCGGTTGAGCGGTGCAGGTCCGGGGTCCGGCTGGGCTGGCGGGCGGGGAGGACTTCTCTTCCGGCTCTGCTATCTGTGCGCCGTGTTGTTGTGAGCGCTGCCCCGCCACGCCACGCCCCGCCCCGCCACGCCCCGCCACGCCATGCCATGGCCCCGTGAATGATATCGATGTCGATATCGTGGCTGCGGGCGACACACCGTCCATTAGTCCAGCCTCCTCGGGTAGCCCCGCCCTGCCCCGCCCCGCCCCGCGCAGTGTAAGCCCGCCCGCCTGGCCTGGCCTGGCCGCCAGGCCCGTACGGGGCTCAGATTAGCGCCCCAAACGGGCAGCCCTGTGGGTGCCAGTGCCGGCCCCGCCCCGAGTCCACGTCGGGTTTCAGTTAATGGACCTCCTCCCCCGTGGGGCCGGGCCGTCCTCGCTCAGATTGATCGCGTTCAGGGTGACAGCCGGTGACAGCACGGGGGTGACCGGAGGGTGACGCTACCTCTAAAACGGATTACGGCGGATGGATGGGGAAGTACCTCCCCCAGTTGCCAGTTTTTTCCCCGCGGCTTACTCGCACGCGCCGGGCCGGGCGGGGCGGGCCCAGGGGATGCGCCCCAGTTGCCCATCCCCATTGAGTGGGTGGCCCAGGCCGGGCGGGGGCCAGGGGGGTGGCGGCGGCCCTAGCCTAGGCTGGCCCCGTTGGGCTGAGTTTGACCCAGAAACGCGCGCGCCCGCGCCGCGTGAGGGGGTGGGCCGGGCCCGGCCGGGACCAGGGGGCTGCACTACTGGAGGGAGCCCCTCTGTATCCTGTTCGTGTTGTACGAGCGGGGTTTCGGTTGGCGATAAGGGCGTTGAAAAAGCTACCCCCAGTGGGTCAGGAGGGCGCGGCGGGGCGCGGCGGGGCGCGGCGGGGCGCACCTTGTGACCGAGTTCTGCCCGGCCCGGCGCGGCCCGACACTCTGCCAATCAAAGCTTTTGCGGGGCGGAGCGGGGTGGGGCGGCGTGGTCACGTGGTGGTCACAGCTACCGGAACTGGGTCGTCCCGTCCCGTCCGGGAGAGCGGCCCGCCCCGCCCCGCCCCGCCCCGCCCCGCCCCGCCTGGCCAGGCAGGCGTCCCCGTGGTGTGAAGTGGCAAAGTGCCACCGCGGCTTTGACGAACTGGTAAATCTACCGCAGGAAGCGGACGGGGCGGGGCGGGGAGGGGCGCTTGTGCTTGGAGTGGCGCGGAGCAGTGGCAACTCTAGCGGCTACCGCTGCGGGGCGGGGTGGGGCGCGGAGGCCTCAGCGGCGTCCTGGTGCGCACGAGGTAACGAGTCGGAAAACGAGTCTAAGCACTCCTTTTGACGCCCCGCCCCGCCCCGCCCGCCTCGCACTGGTCGCCCGGGGCGGGGCGCCTCGCGGAGCGGAGCGGACCTCCTGGACCTGGACTTGGCTGCCTGGAACCCGTCCAGGCTGCTCTCCGATGGGGGCGCGGCGGGGCGGGGCGGGGCGGGGCGGGGCGGTCAGCCCCAGGAGGGGCCCTCTAGGTGGCGGTGATGATGGTGATTGTGGCCGTCTCGTTGACCTGCCCGCTCCAGAGCCACGCGGCGGGGCGGCCATCGGCAGAAATGACATGGTGCCAAATAAGCTGCTGGACTTTTGGCCAGGTCGGCCCGGCCCGGCCTCTCCTGCCAGCTTTCCTCTCCGCTCAGACTCCTCAGCACTATTCCTGCTCTGCGTGACGGGCAGGTGCAGCAGCCGCCCTGATCCCTCCCTCCTTATCTCTGGCGCGGGGCGGGGCGGGGCGGCGCTATCTGCCCTGCTCTGCACACAGCACCCACCGCCCGCCAGCCTGCACGTGCTGCCTGCGCTAGGCGCTCTCACACCCCACCTGTGTTTGCACACCCACTCGCTATACCGAGTCTTTTCTTCTTTTTAACCGCGGCTCCGCCCGACGAACGTCTCGCTGTTCAGATGAAGGGGCTGCCATAAGGCGCTGTCTTCTGTCTGTCTGTCTGTCTGTCTGCCTGCTGTCTGTCTGCACGGCGCAGCCGACGCGAGCAGTTACAGGTACTCGTCTGTCGAACCGAACACAAACTGTCCACACTGTTTCCTACAAAGAATTTGAGTCCTTTGCAGATTGCGTAGCATATACTTTGCAATTACGAACAAATTCCTCGCAATCTACAACGATTCAAAATACTTTGCATTTTGAAAAGCAGTTTTTTTTTTGATTGGTAGGAATATGACTGTGCACGTCCAACAACGCAACGTACTCCTATTATATGGAGAGTAAAATATTCTCGACAGCATACTAACTACTTTGCGATATGACAGTGTAGGCTGGCCCCTCTGCTG
This sequence comes from Frankliniella intonsa, assembly GCA_033675135.1. Classification (NCBI taxonomy): domain Eukaryota; kingdom Metazoa; phylum Arthropoda; class Insecta; order Thysanoptera; family Thripidae; genus Frankliniella; species Frankliniella intonsa. The sequence continues at coordinate 6,122,452 of CM066250.1, forward strand.
CGTTATGTGGGCGGTGACCCGCGCGCCCCGCCTCGCCCCGCCCCGCCTCGCCCCGCCCCGCCTCGCCCCGCCCCGCCACAGCGCTCCTGCTGCCTCGACACACCATGAGGAAGCAAGATTTGCGTCTCCTTACATCGCTGAGGAGCTCCTCATCGCGCGCGACGCGGAGGTGGGGCGGGGCGGGGTGGGGTGGGCAAGTGTCACCACCGTAGAGTCGTTTTGCCGGACCCTCCCCCCTCCACCCCTGCCCCTTTCCCAGAGGAGAGGAGAGGCAACAATAACGCGTCGAGGATCTCTCACATTTGTGAATGGCGACAGCAGCGCCCGCCCCGCCCCGCCCCGCCCCGCCCCGCCACGGTGGTGACAGGTTACGGCTTGGTGCGCTCCGCGTGGCGTTGCAGGCGGCGTCAACAAACCCACAACTTACGCGCATCGCCTCGCCTCATGTTGTTGTTGTTGTTCGCTCGGTTTGGCGCGCGCCGTGCCGTGTGCGCTTTGTGCGGTTGGAGAGGAAGCGTCTAGTTGTTGTTGTTGGCTGTGGTGAGGAAGGGGTGAAGCCTGTCTGCGTTGAATGGTATATTGGAAAATGTCTCATCCCTCGCCTCGCCTCGCGGCCACGACTGCGTGCGAGGCAGTGTGTTCTGCAAGCCGCGGCACAAGAGTACAAGTGTACGCCCTCCTCCTCCTCCTCCTCCTTACCTCCTCCTCCTCCTCCTTACCTCCTCCTCCTCCTCCTCCTTACCTCCTCCTCCTCCTCCTCCTCCTCCTCCTCCTCCTCCTTACCTCCTCCACCTCCAGCACAAGCACGCCTCCTTCCTATCCGTCCCTCGCCTGCTGTCTGCCGAGGAGGAGGAGAGGAAGGAGGAGAAGAAGGAAGAATGGCAATTGATTGTCCGACAGGCAATTTTTCTTGCGAAACGCGTTGGAAAGTGTTGTGGCCTTTTCTCATGACCGTGTGGCTACGTGTGTGTATATGTGTGTGTGTGCATGTGCTGCAGCGCAGAGCATTCCTGGGCTGTGAGTGTGTGCACGCCACGTGCAAGCACAAGGTGCTGAGGGATGGTGATGGCGCCGTGTCGCGAGAGCCGCCCGCGCCCGCCCCGCCCCGCCCCGCCCCGCCCCGTGTGAGGTGCGTGCCAGCGGGCGGGGCGGGGCGGGGCGCCACAGGCGTATCTGTGCCGTACTTGCGTCCAAAGCACTGCATTCCTCGCCGGCGACCTGGTTACCACAATGACATGACGATCAGCGTGTGGGTGCGGGCGTTGCCAAAATTAAAAAAAAAATCTCAATACGCGCCGTTTTATTGACACAGTCACGTGAAGTTGGCTAGTCTGATGCGTCTCCCGCCAGCTTCCCGTCCGTCTCCCCTGGCGCATTCTATGACAGTCTTGAGTATTTAAATGGAAAGTTAAATTTAGCACAGCCAACCTATTTTGACGAACGCTTTTTTTCTGTGTGTTGCAGGTGAGCTGGCGTGCACTCCCACGCTGAGGGGCGGTAGGCAGCCCAGGGGCGTTCTCTGCGCCGCGCCCCGCCCCGCCCCGCCCCGCGGTGTTCCCCTGGCCGCGCTGATTGAGCCGGCCGGCGTGGCTCTGCAGCCCGAATGCACTCCTCTCTTCATCCTCGCCGGGCAATTAACGTGGCGCGGGCGGGGCGGGGCGGGGCGGGGCGGGGCGGGGGCGCGCCGTGCGCAGGCGGGGTGGTCTGCCTGGCGGGGCGGGGCGGGGCGGGGCGGGACCGCCAGGAATTTGGCGCGCCATGCAGCGCGTCGCGCTCGCACCGCCTCCTGCTGCATGGGTCGGGCCCGCCACGACCCGCCCCGCCCCGCCACGCCCCGCCCCGCCCCGCCACGCCACGCCCCGCCCCGCCACGCCCTGCACTGCTTTTAGGAAGCAGAGGCCGCGACACCACGGTGATCTTCGCGACATCCGCTATTGTCTCGTGTGGATATTCCGCCGCCATATTGTAGCTTGTCCAAGCGCCCTGTGCAGCTGTGATGCCGTTTTGTAGAGACATTTTGTTGTTGTCTTGTACTTAAGGACACGCCTGTCCGCAGCAGACGACGCGACGTGGTCGCGCGTGCTCTCGCATATGCATTCTGCGTCCCGCTCATCCGTCGCGCCGCCCCGCCCCGCCCCGCCCCGCCCCGCGCACCAAACGCTCTTGTCTTGTCTTTTACTACCGTTTTCTCTCCGCGCCGCGCCGCGCCCCGCCTGTATCTCCTGGCCCGGCCGCTGTCTGTGACTTTTACTCTCTATTTCTGGCCCCGATGGCGAGGAATGGGCTTTGCTGTCGAGTGCACGCCCGTGACGGGGGCGGGGCGGGGCGGCCTCTCGCCACGTGCTCGCGTTGTCATCCGCTGCCTCACTCTTCAGTGACGTGAGACGGTTTTCTTATAGCTGCAATTCTCTTCCGTGGAAAAAGAGCCATAATGCCGCACAGTATACTGAACAGCAAAACGGTAGGTCGCGGAGCGAGAGAGAAATAGTATTCAGTCAGTGCTAAGGATGTTGTGCGGCATGTCTTCTTTCATCCTCTTTGTACACTGGCGTGCCGCACATTTCGAGGTCGCGGGGGTTTTGAATTATTAAGTGCGAAGGGAGGAGGGGTGGGGGAGGGGGCCGGGCAGGTGCGTGTGGCGGGGCGGGGCGGGGCGGGGTGGTGGATCGGGGTCAGGCGGTGCAAGTACAGCGGCGGCGCCAGGACCTCCTCCTGGGCCGGCACCGTGCCCACCCCGCCCCGCCCCGCCTGGCATTGGCAGAGGGAATCAGGAACAGATGGCGGAACTTGCAAAGAAACCAAGTGTATTCCTGAGCGCCATTAACATTGCAGAGAAGCGAAAGAGATGCAGGCTAGGCTAGCGAAAGAAAGAGAATTGCGTGCAAATTTCGCGGGCCTTGAAGCGGCCGCGACTCGTGCCGCCAGGAGAGGAGGCGTGCTCGGGGATGTGACGAAGCATCCGATTTGAAATTCGCTCTCTCTAGCCTCTCGTCGCCTCGCTCTGGCAGTGGCGTGCCTTCTGCTGCTGCGGCGCGGCGCGGGGGGGCTCTCGGTGAGGACGGGAAGGTGACATTTCGGAAGCGGCCCGCGAGCGAGCCGCATGGAATGTGACATTTGTGGGGGGGAGAGGGGGTCGCCCACCTGTGCGGGCAGCGGGGATAGAGGAAGGAGGAGGAGGGGGGGGAGGCGGGTCTGCGTTTCTCATACAGCGCGCGCCGAATCTGGACTGGAAGGCGACGACGCCCCTGCTGTGTGTGTGTGCGTGTGTACGTGTGCGCGTGTTCAGGGCGTAAGGAACTCCCCCTCCCGACCATACGCAACACATAGGAGACTGCGTTTATTCGGATTTCCAGGGAACGCGCGCTCACGTTTGTGTCGTGCCATATTTTTTTTTTCTCTAACGAGGCCCCCGTCCCGCCCCCTTCCCCACCCTCCTAGCAGCGAACAGAACAGGGAGTATGTTGTGTACTACTGGAAGTCTTTTATTATTATTTCCCCCTGCGCATTCGCAGTGCAGTGCGTACACACACACACACACACACACAGTCACAAAGGGTCGTTGTCATTATTTTGCAACGCGCCGTCACACGGCGTGCATGGCCTGCAGTCGCGTTGCGTTTGCCCCGTGAGAAGCTAGTAGCAGGTACATCAGACGTAACTACGGCAGGCGGGCACTGCGCGGCCGCCCCGCCCCGCCCCGCCCCGCCCCGCAGGCACATTTTTTGGTGGTTAACCTCTGCTCTGCTCTGCAAGTTGCGCGCTTGTTTTACGGCTTGCACTACTACGTGACGCCGCCGGTGATAGTATGCTTAATGAGGTGGTGTACTGCTGCTGTTGCCCCCCGCAGGCCCCGCAGGCCCCGCAGCAGGCCTGCTGCTCCTGCTGCTCCTGCAGCTCCTGCAGCTGTGTTTGATATTCGGTGTGCAACTCGTTATGGCGAGGCACGCTGCGCTCAGGCCAGTGCGGCTGCATGCGGCCTCAGCACTTGTAATGAGGCCCGCCTTGCCTGCATAAAGTCCACGCTACACTTGGTTGGGGAAAAAATACTTACCTATCTTTTGCTATTTCAAATGAAAACAAAATCTAAACGAGGGAAAGAAACTCGGATTATTAGCAGATAATACACTCTAGCCAGCCTAATTTTTTTTAAATACAAGGAAACAATGGAAAAATTGTTAGAAAATATTAACGCTGATGGTTCAGTCATTTAAATGCCGGACTTTATTTTTGCGGTCTGCGGTGGTAGTACAGCTCATGCGAGGTATGCTCCTGCACTGCGGGGAGAGTGTGTTTCGAATTAATGTCGGCCGAAACGTCGTAGAGGAGGATGCTTTTCTTTGCGGGTGTGTAGGTGTGTGTATGTGTGCGGCAGAGCGCTCGCACGGCGCACAGCATTCCTGGCGCGCTACGCCGCGTCGCGTCGTGACATTGCCGAGGAGGGCGTCCCGTCCCGTCCGCGTTCTAGAACTGTCGCGCGTGTGGGGCCCACCGGGAGGTAGGCAGTCCTGTCGCGCACCGGTGCTGTGCGGGGCTGCCTACCCGGCCGGGCGGCGTACACCCCGGGAGGTAGGCAGTCCTGTCGCGCACCGGTGCTGTGCGGGGCTGCCTACCCGGCCGGGCGGCGTACACCCCGGGAGGTAGGCAGTCCTGTCGCGCACCGGCGCTGTGCGGGGCTGCCTACCCGGCCGGGCGGCGTACACCCCGGGAGGTAGGCAGTCCTGTCGCGCACCGGTGCTGTGCGGGGCTGCCTACCCGGCCGGGCGGCGTGCACCCCGGGAGGTAGGCAGTCCTGTCGCGCACCGGTGCTGTGCGGGGTTGCCTACCCAGCCGGCGGTTCGTCATCCGCGGAGCAGAGGGGCCCCAGCCACCGCACCGGGGTCGATCTTGTCTGCGCTTATCCCGATTGCCACGACTAGCAGGCGGGCGGCCGGGGCCGGGCCGGGCCGGGCCGTCTGACCGCCCTGCCTGGCTGGCTGGTCGTTAGCGGGCATTTGCCTTCAGGAGTGGCTTATAGAAATAAAAGGAGGCTGGAGGCGATGCGGTCGTGCCTTGCCAACCTTTCCAAACGAGTGACGTATCGTATCGGTACCGCGCCTGTCTGACCGCGGGGGCGGCCGCTCCGCTCCGCCGCACCGCGCTGACCTCTACGTGACGCGAAGCTTTTTATTTTAAACGGACAGCCACACTGCCGAGAATAATAAAAAAAAAAAGTGCAATGTGTGTGTCATGTCTTTTTTTGTCTGCCATCGAATATGGCGCAGGCAGCCGCTGTCACAGCAGTGGTCTGGTCGCGTGCCGTGCCGCGTCTCGGGGTCGCGCTTGTCGATAACCGCGGCCTTCTTACACCGATTGTTTCTATTTTTTTTTCTTTCCTCTTCTCGGCACCTCTTTCTTTACTACTACTATTATTTCTCTTGCCCATCTATATCGCCGTGCGGTAGGATGCGGGCAGGGTAGCCGGCCGAGGCGGGCTGTGCGGAGCGGTGCGGTGGCGTGGAATTTTCTCATACTCTGCTGCGGACGACAGGAAACTATTAGCGGGAAGCTAACCGGCTGTGTGGGCGGCATTCTCGCAAGGTCGCCGTGTTATACTGATTGTATCGCTAACTGTGCGTAAAAGCCGGCCACACACACTGCAGATGCCTCTCTCAGATGTCCCTGTGACTTTATTTTCTCATTATTTCTTTTAATTCAGTCCCTTCCCCCCCACCCTGCAAATGTGGTGTGTATGAGTGTTTGGTCCCGATGGCGTGGCGTGGCGTAGCGCGGCGCGTGCATGGAACGTGTTCTACATGGCGAGGGTCTCGCCCCGCCCCACCTCACCCCACCCCACCCCGCCCCACCCCACCCCGCCCCGCCCCGCCCACGCGCGGACCAGTGTGTATCGGTACCTGTCCTCAACCCAGTTAGGTCTGCCTGGCCTGCAGCACAAGGTTGCGAGGTGGGTGCGGCCCCGCCCCGCCCCGCCCCGCCCGCTGCACGGGGAGAAAGCCACGCCCGCCCGCCCGCCGTGGCCTCCTCTGGCAGGGCGTGGCGGGGGCGGGGTGCCCCCGGGGCGTCCTTGGCCACGAAAAAAAGGGCCTCACGGACACCTCAACACACAGCAGGGCCCGGCACGCACCCGCGCGATGTGCACGCCCTGCCATCGCGGTGCTTAATCGCTTAAGCGCTCCTCCAAGTGGGTCGAGCTCCTGCTGCTGCTGCAGCCTTCCTCGGGGAGCGCCGGCCGGGCCGGGCTGGGCCACGCCCTCTGCAGAGCCCGGATTTATGTGGCGAAAAGTGTAAATCTTTTCCAGCTTTTGAACTCGTCGGCCCCGCCCCGCCCCGCCCCGCCCCGCCGCGGCCCCGTTTCCGTCCCTAATGGGCCGCTGGGCAGAGCTGGACTGGGGCGGGGCGGGTCCTGGTCGCACCGGGGCCCTTTCTTCCTGCGGGGCTTGGCGAGGATTTATTCCCTTTGCACGCGGAATGGGAAATGTTTGCTGACCCGCCGCCCCGCCCCGCCCCGCCCCGCCCCGCCCCGCCCCGCCCCGCGCGTGTATAAACACTATAAACATGCTTGCTGCTGGAAGTGGCCTCATTTTTACCAACTTTACTCGTCAACGCATTTCTTTTCCTAGTGTCGCTCGTTATTGCTAACTAGGTTTCGTCGCTCTGCTCCGCGGTGGTCTGGTCGGCATACCTGGTGGTGTCCTGGTCCTCCTCAGTGTCCGCCTGCCCGGTGGTGTCGCCAGCAGCGGGACGTACGGCTATAGCGGCGCGCCTGGCGCGGCTCTGCAGAGCACGGTGGCGTTACTGTTAATCTCTCAGCCGTTTCATTAAGATTTGCCGTTGTGCGCCCGGGCCGGGCCGGGCTGGGCGTGCCTCGCCTTACAAAGACTCATTGTTTGCGGTTCAAATCGTGGCCTGGCTCGCGGGGCTCAGTGCTCCGCCCCGCCACGCCCCGCGCAATGCTGTATGGCACAATACTGCACCTTGTCCCCAGGTAGGCCCGGGTCCTACCCGGCCCGGCGCGGCCCGGCGCCCTCCTCAAACTTGGCTGCGCCAAAGTTCGTGGTGGTTGGGTAGGCTTTCTTGGAAGGGAAGAACAATACAGCTCGCGCTAAACGCGAAAAAGGAAATATGTGCGTCGTTTGTGTTTTTGCTTCCGGCCGGATCAAAAATGTGCCGTTGCTCTTTGTTCGCAGCCGCGGCGCGGCGCGCCTGCAGTTACTGCTGCTGAGTTATGAAAGGATTAAATTTTTGTTTTTGATGTTTATTGTTCCCGCCGGGGCCGGGCGGGGCCGGGCGGGCCGGGCGGGGCCGGGCGGGCAGGCACGCCAGGTGGACGGCGGGGCGGGGCGGCGCGTGTCGTCGAGCGGAGCGTTTCACCCGGGAGGCATGGTGACTGCTGCTGCTGCTGACCGCCATATTAACAACCGTCCCGCTGCGAGCGCGCGCGCGCTACTCGCAAAAACGACCACCGCCACGCACTACAACAAGTGCGAGCCCGCCCCGCGGCCAGGCAGGGGCGTTGGGGTGTTTTTGTAGCTGGCGCACGTGGACAGCCGGTGGCGGTACAGACTCACTCTCTCTCTCGCTCACCCTCCTCTCGCCGCGCCGTGCTCACTCTCTGCCGCTCGCGTGACAAGTACTTTCGAAAACGAGTCCGCTGCTTATCCTCTGGAGGGGGGGCACGCGCCTCGACACACATTCGCCCGCGAGACGAGACGAGACGGACAGACGGCCGGAGCCGCGAGACTCGCACGTCACGTCCAGGGCGGGAACTTGAGCATTCAAAAGGACGAGGGGAAGACCTTATAACTGCGGAAAAAGTAAATTTTTTCTCGGGATTGAGGGGGGGTGAAAATAGTCTGTCACTTACCAATTTTGTTGTACGGAATTAATTTTCTATTCGTTCCGAAAGCTTTTCCTCGGGTACTTGGCCGGTGCCGCGCGCCGGTCGGTTCGGGTACCGCTGGTACTCAGGTGGAGTGGCGTTGTGGCCATTAGGCTGGAACTATCGCTACTCCCAAGGCCAGGACGCCTGCTGCCGCTGCGGTGCGCTGCGCTGCGGGGAGAAAGAGAGATTTACTCCCGATTAGGATTGATTGTTGCGACCGCGGGTTCGATATACATTTGACTTGGCCTTACGCCACTTGGGTCGGTTGTGGTGTCGTGGAAGTGGTGGTGCTGGTTCGACTCCTGGCGCCAGCAGTTACTGTTTTTCGTTTTATAGACTTTTGTGTCTTTTTTTCCGTCCTTCCTTTGGGAGAAGGAGAAACACGGGGAGTGAGAGAGGCCAGGAGGCAGGCGGGCAGGAGCAGCAGTAGACGCGGATACACAGTGGTGTTGTGACGGGCCAGCCCAGGCCAGCCCAGCGCGCCGGGGCCAGGCCGGGCCCCAACCGGTTGGGATAGGTCTTCCTGGCAAGTAGATGGGAAAGGGGCGGGGGGGGGGGGGTGCTGATTTAGTGGGAGTGGCCGGGCGGCCGGTGCAGTCGTGGGCGCCGCGGCGCCGCCCCGCCAGTACTAGTGCAGCTGCAGCATTCCGAGGCGCGACGCCGCGCCGCGCCGTGGCGGGGCGGGGCGTGGTAGAAAGTAATAAAATCAAACGCGGCCGGTACTGGTGTTTGAACCCTCGACACTCGGGTCGGCACGCGGGGCGGAAGCGCTCTGCGGGCCCCTGGCGTAGGGGGGTCCCCCTGCGCCACGGCGGCGAGGAGGTGGAGGAGGGTGGAAATCATGTCATTGCCACCGCCGGGGGCGGGGCGGGGCGGGGCGGGATGCACCGAGAGTGACTCACGCACCGCACGCCGCCGCCCCGCCCCGCCCCGCCCCGCCCCGCCCCGCCCCGCCCCGCCGGCCCGTTCTGCGTGAAGCAGCCGAGAGGGAGGAGGACGCCCGCCCCGCCGTCTCTTTTTTGGCATGGCGGGCCGGGCGGGGCCGGGCGGGGCCGGGCTGGCGTCTCGTCGCCGCCGCCGCGTTCCACGGGGACACTGTCCCACGTCATGTCGCTGTGAGCGCGCCGCGCCGGGCCGCACTGCGGGAGACGAATGTCTGAGCTGCCGCCCCGCGCCGCGGCCCGCTGCTACTACAAGGTGGTGTCGGTCCTGCTAGTGCCAGGGAGTGAGTGAGCGGGGCTCGAGGACTCGGATGGGCGTCGCCGCGGTGCCAATTTAAAGCGTCCTTGGGCCTGGCTGGGTCGGGCGGGGCGGGGCGGGGCGGGGCGGGGCGTCCCCTTCCTCTCCAGCAGCGCGGGGCGCGCCATGTCCTTGCCAGTGAGCGCGGCGCGGCGCGGCGAGGCGAGTGAGCTGAGCTGCCGATGCTGTGATCCATAAGCCACACTCTGCAGCTGCTGCAGCGGCGTGGCGTGGCGTGGCCCGGCCCGGCGCGGCCGACAAGCAGGCAAGCCACAAAGAGTTTACCACCTCGCCTCGCCTCGTCCTCAATGGCGCCGTGGTCGTGGAGGGGAGCGGGGCGGCCGCAACGCACTCGGCTGTGCTCTGCGCCGCGCCACGCCGCGCCACGCCGCGCCACGCCACGCCTGGGTGGGGCGGGGCGGTGGGTGATATTGGATCGTTCGGCTGACGCCGAGGCTGAGGTGGAGGCTAACGCCCCGCCCCGCCCCACCCCACCCCACCCCGCGCAGCGAGCCTCTGCGGTCGGGTTTGACACACGCGGATTAATTTCGTCTGCCTCGGCGACCTCCTCGCCTCGCCATCGCGGGAGTTTATCGGAATCCAACCCGGCTCGCCGCCCCGCTCCGCCCCGCGACCCACCCCACCCCGCCGCACCCGCAGCTGTCTCGGCGGCCCCGGCTGACCATCGGGGCAGTGTTCGACGCCCCGCCGCACCCCGCCCCGCCCCGCCCCGCCCCGCCCCGCGGATAAGTCACTTGGAGGAGTCGCGTCTGGACTGCGGCGCGGTCTGGGCCGGCCAGGTTGGTCTGCGGGTGCGAGAGAGACGGATGCAGAGCCACAGGTGGCGGGGCGGGCTGGAGTACATCACTCGCGTCTCTCTCCCTCCCTTCCTCCCTCTCTCCCTCTCCCTCTCGCACCTTTCACTTGACACGCCCGCGGCCAGGCCAGGCCCCCGGCGAGGAGCACTGCGTGCGAATATGTAGAACCTTACGCCCTTCAGATACCCGAGCGCAGCGCAGACCGTCCTGTTTTTCTTTTCCAGTTCTGCTGTCTTGACAAACACTTGACGTTGACGGGCTGCGCGGGTGGCGAGGGGGGGGGGGGAGGAGTGGGTGCCAGCAGAAGCGACGCGACGGCCCGCCAGGCCAGACCGCGCAGTCTTGTCTCGCGTCCCGTTCGTTCTTTTTTTTTTTTCGGCAAATATTTGCCGAAGCCGGTTTGTTTCCTTTTCGCGTCTGCCTTGTTTGTTTGTGCTCCTGCCTGCAGTCGTCGGGTGGGGCTGGCGGGGCAGGGCGGGGCGCGGGGCGTACCTGTCACCGCCCCGCCCGCGCTCACACACACACACCGCGAGGCGCGAGGCTCCGCGTGCAACAGAGAGGAGCCCTACTTCTAGTCTAACGCCCGCTTTGGAAAGGCAAATAGCCGCCTTGCATCCCCGGGGCGGGGCCAGGGCGCGTGATGCGGCGTGGCGTGGCGTGGCGCTTGAGCGATGGATGACAAGTCCCTCGCCGCCCCGCGCCTCGCCGCCCCGCGCCCCGCCGCCCCGCTCCTCGCGCTCCCAGCTGCTAATTGCTGCCCGCCTGCGAACCTTACTCGTGTATTTTCTTTTTCTCTTGCGCCCGCCCCCAACTGCCTGCCGCCCAGCACCGCACCGCTGCCGGCAAAAAGACTGCGATGAGCAAATGATGGCGACGTGTTATTGTTTTGCCGTCGGGCCCCGGCTGCAGCGGGCGCGGCGGGTCCTTGAGCATGTCCTGCGGGCCTGTGGCCTGCGGGCCTGCGGCCTGCGGGCTCCCAACGCCTCGAGGTCTGTCGAGATATGGCGGCCTGCGGGCCCCGCTCCGCCCCGCCTGCGAGGACGTCCTGCAGAGGAGCAGGCAGGATGGGGAGGGTCCTGGTCCCGGTCCCCGCGAGCAGCCTTTCTCATGCCGTCGGCGCGGGGCGGGGCGGGGCGGGGCGGGGTCAGCACGGCCCTGGCGGGGTCACTACCCCGCTCCCCACCGCGCCCCGCCACGCCACTTGGTGCGGTACGGCTCTGCTCTGCCGTTTGCGGTCTGGAAAGGGAAAGCTCTGTTCTGGTCCAGCCCGGTCCGGTCCGGGTCCGGTGCCACATGTCGAGCGTCCGTCTGTGCTGTGCCGTCACACTCTCAGCCCGGCCTCGCAGTGCCGGCCCCGGCCCAGGCCCTTTCTCTCCTGACAGTCCCTTGAGCCCTCAAGTAGGACGGGGCGCGGTAATTTTCCCTTCAGTGCGATTAGGGCTGGCGCTGGTAGAGAAGGAGGAGGAGGAGGAGGAGGGAGCAAACGCAGGTGGATCACGCGGGAAGATCTCATCCCAGCCGCGCCGCGCCGCGGGCGCCCCGTCCCGTCCAGAGTGTTTGAACACGGCGCTGCTCGGCTCGGGCGCGGCCGGGCCGGGGTCAAAGACTGCGAAGGCGTTGATGGCCATGCTGCCGCAGCCTGTAGGCCTGTCTGTAGGTGTCCCGGATGCTGTTGCCTCTTCTCGCTAAGGAGCACTCTTGTGTCTGTGCCCCCCGGGCCCCGGGAAGGAGAGGAAGTGGTCGGGGAGCGGGAGGAGGAGGAGCAGGATGAGGAGGAAGGGGTACGTCGCGACGCCTCTTGCGAAATGCAAACAATGTCAGGTCGGTGGGGCGGGGCGGGGCGGCGGTGGTGGAAGGTCGTTGCCTGGCCGGGGCGTGGTGGGGCGTGGCGGGGCGGTTGCTGTGGCTGCGCGGCGTTCTTGCAGCGACGCATTGCGAAGGGACCGCGAAAATGAGGGGAGGGAACAAAAGAAGTAAAGTTGGGTAGGGCGGGGCGGGGCAGGGCAGGGCACTGTGCGGGAGGCCATGCAGGCGGGCCTGCTACGCCTCCCTTCAAGGACGGAAGCCAGGCGCCAGGCCCACGGTGCAGCCGCGACCAGCCCAGGCCAGGCCAGCCCAGCCCGCGAGGTATGTCGCCGACCTGCCCTAACGCTTCGCCCCGCCCCGCCCGGCCCCGCGAGAACCGCGAGCCGAAAGGGTTAAATAGCGAGGATTCTTAGCGCGATGCACCTCGTGGAACGCCATCGCTAGGAACGGAACGCCCCGAGGCACTCAGGGGCGGGCGTAGCTATTGTGTGAGCGCGCGCGCGCGCTGGCCAAGGGCGTGCGCGTTGTGCGTGCATCGCTGGCAGAGCGTGTGGGGCGGGGCGGGGCGCCCAAGTCCAAGTTCAGCCACTCTATATTTACTGCGCTTTAGCACCTCGCCCAAGCCAATTGTGCCTGCAGGGCGGGCGGGGCGGGGCGAGAAGGGCGTTCTGCCCATGCGGGCGTGGTGGCTCAGAGCCGTGGTGGTGGCGTCGCGTCGCGTCGCGTCAGTGGTCCCGGCCCGGCCAGGCCCGGCTGAGCTAGTCGTCTTCCTGGTCCTCCCTCTTATGCCCGACCTTTCACGACACGACTGGCGCCCCCCGCCCCGCCCTGCCTCCTACTCCTCCCTGTCCTGTCCTGTCGGGGACCCGCGGCGGCAGCGGCGCCGTGGATCTCTGGGGGCGTTCCAGGCGCCTCAGTGTCCTGCCGTGCCCCGCCACGCCCCGCCACGCCCCGCCACGCCCCGCCACGCCCCGCCACGCCCCGCCACGCCCCCTCCCGGCGGCGCCGCGGCTCATGCTTCCGCATGGAAAGCACCTGTGGCCTGTGGCGACGGCGCGGCGCTGCGCACCCAGCTGGCAGCTGCAAGGGCCGCGCTGGCACCCCGCTCTCCGCTCTGCTCTCTGCTCTTGCATTATTTAATGAGAATAAAAACCTTGTAGGCTGACCGGGCCGGGGCAAAGGGAAGTCCCCTGCCCGGCCCGCCTCGCCCCGCCTCGCCTCGCCGCCTGTACTACTGTACCTAATTGGCTGCAGGCGGGGCGGGGCGGGGCGGCGCATCGTGTAAGTTTGTTCTGCTGTTGCGCTGCGCTAACGACGCTCACGCTCACGCTCGTGCTCTTTGTGTTCCCCAGGGGCAAGTTCGCCGCCGTGCGCAAGTGCACGCACCGCGTGACGAACGTCGAGTACGCGGCCAAGTTCATCCGCAAGCGGCGCCGCTCCATGGACCAGCGCCAGGAGATCCTGCACGAGGTGGCCGTGCTGCGCCTGGCCGGGCGCGCGGGCTCGGCGCGCATCGTGCGCCTGCACGAGGTGTACGAGACGCCGCAGGAGATCGCCATCGTGCTCGAGCTGTAAGTACACCCGCACCCAAAGGCACAGGAACAACTCTCAATTTTTTGTTCACAAATGACGTGATTTTTCTTTAAAGGTAATTCTTAAAGTGGTATTCTTGAATTTTCCTTAAAATTTCTAAAACAAAAAAATTAATCCTGAATTTTTCTGAATTGTATGGTGAACAAATAAATTCAGTGCTGTTATCCCTTTCCTTCCCAACGATGTTTCCTGAACATTTTTGTGAATGGCGTTTCTAACATGTTTTTTCTGTGTCCTGCAGAGCTGCGGGCGGCGAGCTGCAGCGCGTAGTGGACCTGCAGGACGGCCTACAGGAGGTGGAGGCGGTGCAGGTGATGCGCCAGATCCTGGAGGGGCTTATCTTCCTACACGACCACAACATTGCCCACCTAGACCTCAAAGTATGCAAACAATTATTTTTTTTTAAATAAATCTTAATATACATGTATTTTAGTTTGAATTAAAACTCTTTTTTTTCTCCCCTTTTAGCCTCAGAATATGCTACTCACCGGAAACTATCCTGATTGTGACATCAAACTTTGTGACTTTGGCATATCAAGAGTGATTCGCAGTGGCATTGAAGTGAGAGAAATACTTGGGACACCAGATTATGTTGGTAAGTTGTGTAGTTTTTCTTTTCATTCTTGTTTTCTTTTTTCAAGTTTGTATATTGTTAATGGTTGGTTTGTGTTTCCTTTTACAGCTCCAGAAGTACTCAGCTACGAACCCATAAGCTTAGCTACCGACATTTGGTCTGTTGGTGTACTAGCATATGTGCTCCTCAGTGGATACTCACCTTTTGCTGGAGATACAAAACAAGAAACTTTCTGCAATATTTCTCAGTGCACCTTGAATTTCCCAGAAGAACTCTTTGACGGTGTTTCTGAAGAAGCTAGAGATTTTATTAGAACAACACTGCAAACAGATCCAGGGTAGGCAAATCTTTGACAACTCCAAAACTCGGTTTACTGTTGTCTTGAAGCCACTCTTCTATACCTATCCCATCCTCTACTTTCAGATGCCGCTTATCAGCCCGACAGTGCCTAGAACACCCTTGGCTCAGCTTCAAGACACCTTTACTCATCGACTCCCTAAGTTCATCTGTTCTAAACAGTTGTATCGAGTCTGGCGTGTTTAGCAAAGAGAACAGCGTGGAGAGGGAGCAGGGGGAGACGCAGGCCGACAGCTCCGTGTCGAGCCTGGAGACCAGCAGCAGCAGCGGCAGCGCCAGCCCCAGCCCGAGCCCGTCGCCCATTAGCAGCTTAACACACGCGAGGTACGAACCCGCCCGGCCCCGGCCGGCAGGGCTGACCTGGGCTGACGGTGACGGGCCGCGGCACCAGGCTCACCCCAGTCTTGTCCTTGCCCACAGCTCCACCTACAGTCGGTCGCAGTCGACGCCGGGCTCCAACGGCGTGGTGTGTGGCCGCCGGTCCTCGCACCCCCTCATCAACGCCGGGGTGACGGTGGGCGTCGCGGAGTCCGTGGCCGTCTCCTCGCCCGTGTCCGTGTCCACCGAGATGCACCTCCCCAGCAGACACCAGCTGGCCACCATGCTCACCAGCTCCCCCGTCGAGATCACCGTGGACAGGGGGATCATCTGCTAGCATTTGGCCACGCTGGGGTTCTGCTTGTTCTCCCGGCTCTTCGGATCAAACAACAACAACTCCCCTACTCGGCAGCCCAAGCGGGTGCAGCAATAAGGTATGTGAGCGTGCGTGTATGTGTGTGTGAGTGTGCATGTGTGCAAGTGATGGCCGTCCACGTGTGTTGAACATGCGTGGACAAGCCAGATGTTTACCTGATTTATGTACATTTTTTTGTTTCCTCCCTTATCTTATTGGTATGATTGTGTGTGTGAATGTGTAGATGAGCATGGGTTGTGAATGTGTTTTTATGTGTTCGTGGCTTTCAAAGCCAATAAATTTATAAGACATAGTGTGATACACAAATCGTAAAGGCCATGAGGAACTTTAGGTTTGTAATTGTAATTTTATGCCTCACCAATTTACCCAAGATTTGAAAAAGTGATCCAAATGTGGCTAGCAGAATCACACCCTCTCTTTCATGTCATGTGAAAGAGGTCCTTAGTTGTGATTTGATAACTTCATTCATAATCAATATTGTGTAAATGGGAGTTCTATGTTTGTTGTAAGGTTATTTTAAAATATTTATTGAAAACAGATAAAATTTTCTCAAAGTGATAACACTTTTCTGTTGGTAGTTGAGCATAATCTGTATGTTATGTGATACTTTTTTGATGGCAGCTATGTTTTCTTTCTTAATTGTGAATATTCAGCCTTGTTTGTGACAGACTGTTGGCCATAGGTTAAAATGTCATTTTCCAGCAAGGGACCATAATATTATCTCATTTGAAGACTTTTTTAAAATTGGTATATACAATACTACATTTGACTTACAGTTGCCTAAATTTTCTGACATTAAAAAATATTGACTTGCATAACTGTATAGACTACCTCATTGCTTTTGGTGTTAGGGTTGATCACTGCCATTCAAAAAAATTTCTAAACAGTTTTTCCCATTTTCTTAACACATTTTTTTGAAAAAAAAAAGTAACCAAGGTCCTAAGTGCCTTGTTATGCATTATTCACCAAAGTCAACACTGTCAATTCTAACTTGCACCGGCTCCAAAAACTGATGCTGTAGGACTTTATTCAAAAGAACCAAAATTCAATTTGACATTGTGAGACATTGTATCACCCAAAACTGCTGTGCTCAACTCTGACCTGAGTTTTATTTTGGACGTACAAAATATGTGATTGCGGGACTTGACAAGTAGGATGTAAATAAATTTATTTGTGATATAGTGCTGGCTTTGTCATGTATGTTGGTGTAGTGTTATAATTTCTTTTTTCTTTTTTTATTAATTTCATCTCTGTTTGTTACTTTAGACTTTGTGCTGTTTTGCTCACTGTTGCAGGCTCTAAAACCTCATATCAAATTTAACAGTGGATATTTTTAAATTCTTTTCTTTGGGAGCAACCAACATTTACTTTATTATTGTGTTGTGTTTTTGAGTATATACTTAATCAAAAATTTCTATGTTATCTTTTCTTTAATTTTCAAACTGAATTGTTCAAAAATTTTCCAATGAAACACTTATTTATTTGAATGAAAAAACTACCTGTGATTAATGAATGTAGCCTTTTATTGGTTGTTGCACTGCCTGCTGAAAGCATTAGTGTTAATTAGACAATATTCTACATTGTGAGTCTCAATTTTTTCAGTTGCAATGTTTAAAACATCAAATTTAATCACTGTTGTGTATAGAAAGACCTAGATGTAACAAACTGTCTAGAGCTGTGCTCAAAGAGTTTCTGTGTATTGTTCAACAATATGTTGTTGCTTGATTGTAAAAGCGATCTTTTAAATATTATTGTTCAATCAAGTGTTGCTTCACTTGCCCCTTAATTTCAACCCTGTGTTGCAAGTGATTTTACTTGCCAAACCAAAGAGTTCCGCAAAGGGAAAGTGAGGTGTCAACTAAACCCTGTACCCTAAACATCCTGCTTCTGTTGTTAAATCATTTGTACATATATCTTACTGTACCAGATCTGTACCAGTGAATCCATCCATAGGTAGGCCAAAGCCTGTTCTTCATTTTTGTTTTGAAAGTTTTAATTCATGTTGTGCACAAATAAGTATTAGGAAAATCTCCAGAAAATAAAATAAAATTTAAAGTGCACGTATATTTTGCATTATTTCACTGCATTCCGTAAGTGACTTATATCCTTCAACCTCGAACCAAAAAGGGCACCAAACAGAATGTGTTAGACATAATTCATATCTGATCAGTCTCTGACATTTCGCCCGCACCATGGTACCACCACCACTCCTCCCGAACCCCAAATTAAGGAACACGGCAATGTATTATGAATTTCTCATCACGGCGGGCCGCCCCTGCCTGCTCTGCCCCGGGGGACCGCTGGCCGACAGTCCGGCCTCCGGCACCCCCGGCAGTGCTGCGGCAGTGCGCTCGAGGCCGCACGGTGCGCCTGCGTCCTAAGCGACCGAGGAAAAAGTTGTCGCAGAATGCCAGCCCCGCGGGCGCGCGCCGCCGTGCTGCTGACCGCGCTGCTGGGCCGGCTGGGGGTGCACCTCGCCGCCGACACGGCCGCGGTCGCCGACTCGACTACCTTGGCCGCGGACCTGACCTCGGCCTTCGACGCGTCCACAGCCTCCGACATGACGCCGACCGCGGACTTGGACCCGGACGTGACGTCGGCCTCGTCGGCCACGCCCTGGTACTGGGGCGGGCCGACTCGTCCCCGCACGTCCCCGGCGTGGTACTGGGGCGGGCCCACGGCGGGGCCCAACACCACGGCGCCCACCCCCGTGCGACCCGAGGGGCCGATGCGACCGCTGATCCGCCACCTGCTGGGCAGCCTCGTCCGCGCCACCGCCGCGCCAGGTAAGGGCGGCAGAAAATAGAATAAACGCTGAGGTTCCACTCCACGAACTCAGCGCTCTTTTACCTAAGTTCGTTGGAATCGGACAAACAAACGCAGCGCACCGCAGTTGAAGGCCATTTCACCACCTGTGCGGCTGACCAACCCCTCCCTTCCCCTCCCCTCCCAGACACCATCTGGGCCGCGACGGTGGAGAATCAGCGCTGCTTCCTGCCGCCCGGCGCGCCCTCCCCCATCGCCGGGCTGGTGTCGCGCCTGGCGCGGCGCGAGCTGGAGTGGTGCGACCCCGCACTGCTCTGGGACGCCTCCATGCCCGCCGGCGAGGACACGCTCCGCGAGATCATCACGGCGCTGTCGCGGCCCTACGTGCTCGCCAGGACGCCGCTCACCACGGCGCCGCCCTGGCTGTACCAGCCCGCCAACCCGCCCTGTGAGTCCGCCTCCTTTTTTTTTTTGTTTTTTTGTTTTGCACTGGAAAAACCATGTGGGCGAATGTCCCCCACCCGCAGGTGACACACACTCTTATGTGAGTGAATGCAAGTCCGTACAATGGGAACATGATGAACACTAGAGAGACTAGCACTTGCAAGAGTTTGCGTGGTAGGCAGGCGTGGATACCACCCGCTTCACACAGGTGTATCGTGGTACCGGTGCGCTAGAGGCTCGCGGCGCGCGGGTTGTGACTGGACTGGGTGCTCATCCGTCCGCCACGGGCGTGCCGCAGACGCGCGCCGGCGCCGCGGCTCGTGGCGCCAGGTGCTGCCGCCGCGCCAGAAGTGCCGCCACTATCTGGCCATCGTGGACGACGTCATGTCGCTGGGCGCGCTGCTGGGCAACCTGAGCGAGCCGCGCGTCGTGGTGGTGACGCGGTCGCCGCGCTGGCGCATCCGCGACTACCTGGCCAGCGCCATGGCGCGCAACATCCGCAACCTGCTGGTGGTGCACGACCGCTCCTGGCGCCACGGCTCGGCCGCCTACGGCTACCCGGACGTGAACCTGTTCACGCACCGCCTCTTCATGGACTCGCTGGGCTACTCCAAGGGCGAGGTGCTCACGTCCTGGCGCTGCGACCACCTCACCCGGCCGGACGTCAACCTCTTCCCCGTCAAGATGCTCGAGGGTTTCGCCGGCCACCAGTTCGGCGTGTCCGCCTCCGACACGCCTCCGTACCTGTACCGGACGTACGTGAGCACGGACGACATCGACACGCCACGCGAGGTACTTGCCCCTGACTCGTGTAGCACGGTGTTCTTGTGCGTGCGCAGGGTGCTCAACACCGACGGTGACCTGCACTGGGACGGCATCGAGGTGCGGCTGCTGGAGTTGCTGGCGGAGAGGCTCAACTTCACCATGGCCATCCGCGATGCGTCCAACGACGACGTGAACCAGTATAACTGAAAAACACGGGTTTCCGGTGGCATAAAATTTATTGATTCTACACACGAGTTTTTATTCTGCTTGCGCTCCGCAGCGAGGGCTCGGCGGTGAGCGTAGTGAACAACGTGGTGGTGGGCGTCTCGGAGCTGGGTGCGGGTGGAATCTATATCACCCCTTCGCGCATTAAGAAGACCGACTTCGGCTTCTACCACACGCAGGTAGTACAAAAATTCATTTACCTTTTCGTATAATCCGGAGTAATTTTTTTTTTTTTTTGTAAAACAAAAAACAAACAAAAAAATTACGCACAGGACTGCGCTTCTTTCATCGCGTTCGCGTCCGTGGCGCTGCCCCGCTACCGCGCCATCATGGGCCCCTTCCAGCTGAGCGTGTGGCTGGCGCTCACGTTCACCTACATGCTGGCCATCCTGCCGCTCGTCTTCTCGCACTCGTTCTCGCTCCGCATCCTCGTCAAGAACCCCAGCCAGATCGAGAACATGTTTTGGTACGTGTTCGGCACCTTCACCAACGCCTTCTCCTTCAAGGGGCGCGACTCGTGGACCGGGACGTCAAGAACCTCAACTCGCATGATTGTCGGTGAGATTAAGCACTTGCGCCTGCTTCTCCAGTGTTCACATTTTTTGTGTGTGTGATCTCAACCATAACTGAACTACAAGGTTGGTACTGGGTCTTCTCCATCATCGTGACGGCCTGCTACACGGGGTGCATCATCTCCTTCATCGCCTTTCCCGTCTTCCCGACTGTCGTCGATTACATCTGGCAGCTCTGGGAGGGAAACTACAAGATCGGCACTTTAGGTACGCAGCTCGTGTGACAAGTTCATTTCGATACCGGGCACCCTGGAGGAAGAGACTCACTGTCCCCGCGGTCCCCGCAGACACGGACGGCTGGTCCAAGTGGTTCCTCAACTCGTCCGACCCGATGGTGGAGAAGCTGCTGGAGGACATGGACACGGTGCCGCACGTGTGGGACGGCATCGTCAACATCACGCGCGCCTACTTCTGGAAGCCGTACAGCTTCCTGGGCTCGCGCCTCTACCTGGAGCACGTGGTGCGCACCAACTACACGGCCGAGAACAAGCGCTCGCTCATGCACATCAGCAAGGAGTGCCTCGCGCCCTTCTGGGTGGCGCTCATCTTCCCCAAGGCGGCCACGTACTCGGAGCGCTTCAGCCAGCTGCTCATGCGCGCCATGCAGACCGGCATCACCGAGAAGCTGCGGCGCGACGTGGCCTGGGACGTGATGCGGAAGCAGGCGAAGAACGGGCGCACGCTGCTGCAGGTCGGGCTCTGATCGCGCGAGGTTCGTGTCGCTCTCCGGGAAGAAGAGGTCGGGTGAGTGTGGTCTCTCTGAGTGCCGCAGGTGAGCACCGGGTCGGCGCTCAAGCTCAAGTCGGCGGACGAGCGCATGCTCACCCTGGACGACACGCAGGGCATGTTCCTGCTGCTGGGCGCGGGCTTCGCCATCGCCGGCCTCGCCCTCTTCGTCGAGAACATGACGGGGCGCATCGCCGGCTGCAGGAAGTACTGCCAGCCCGGGCCGCGGCGCAGGTGAGTGAGGTATCGACAGTGTGGAGGCCTTTTAAAAACGTTATCGTCACTTGATCGGATGAGCGTGGCTTGCGTGTGCGTGTAGATCCAGCGTGGCCAGCATCCCTCAGGAGCTGCGGGACGCGCTCTCCCTCCCGGATAACGTCAGCGACGCTCCGAGCCACAGTCCACCTGCTGACAGCGAGCCTCGCGGTGACGACCTGGACAGCGGGCGCCAGGGCCAGGACACCGTCCGGAGGCGGCGCCCCAGCGTGGCCGTGCAGTCGGCCTCGGCGTCGGCCGCCTCTCTGGACCAGGACTGGACGGAGGTCGCGACGGAGGCGGTGGGTGGCCGCGTGCGATGGCGGGCGTGGCCTTTAGAAAAGAAGTCGAGTCCTCAGAAGCGATTTCCTCGACAGGACGTTCACGCAGCCGGCCAGGGCCGCGGTCTCGCGCAAGCCGTCTTTTCGAAGGTGGTGTCGGTGGTGTCGGCGGCCGCCGCCTTCCGGAGGGGGTCCGCCGAGAGGCTGCGGGAGGCGTGGGCGGACCGCGGGGACGGGGCCGGGAAGGGCGACGACGACGACGAGCATCACCTCCGCGTCCTGGAGGACCACATCCTGCACCTCAGCAACGGTATGGCCCGGTTCAGTGCTCGGCTCCGCGCGCTTCGCTGTCGCACGGTGACATTGACGACCTCCGTCCGCAGCGTGGAGCGACCGCAGCGAGGCGTCGGACGACGCGCACCTCCGGGTCGTCGGCGCCGGTGGGGGCGACAGCCGCCGAGGCTCACGCTGCTCCCGGGCGTCGTCCGAGACGCCGCTGCCCATGACACCCGAGGACCCGGACGACGACGAGGAGGCGGCGGTGGCGGTGGCGGCGGCGGCGGCGGCGGCGGTGGCGCGGCTGGCGGACGCAGAGGAGTGGCGGCCGCGGCCTCCGCCTCCGCGCTCGGGCCGGAGCTCGCTCTTCGGCAGCCCGGTCCCGGTGCAGCCGGGGGACGAGTTCACCGCCGCAGTCGAGGACGACAGCTGCACATACGTCCTGCTGCACTCGTCCTCAGAGGACTTGGACCAGCTCTGCCGGCCGCCGACGCCCTACCTGCGACCCGCGGCGCGCCCGGCCGCCTCCAAGCTGGGGCACCGCCGTCGCTCCTCGGTGGCCCCGCCCGACTTGCCACGCCCTTTCGCCGAGGACGACGCCGAGCACGGCGGCTCTCCGCGACTCCGACCGCCCACGGCGTCCTTCCCGGACACCCCCGAGGGCTCACCCCGTCACGAGCGGGCTCCTCCACCGGTGTCGTCGCCCACCTGACCGGTGGCGGAGAGTCGCCACCGGCGTTCGGCAAAATTGCGCTGCGGCTGTTGCTGCTTTTACTGTTGCTGTGTCTGTGTCTCAGTACAATAAATCGGATAAATTTACCAGATTCTAAATTTCATGCTTTGTTTGCTTTCTTCGCCTCAATCATTGGTTTCACAATACCATAATTAGCAGATGATACATTCTAGCAAGCCGAAAAAGGCTTTAGCCATACATTTTTACGATATTGGTTACTAGCCAGGCAAGCCTTCAGCCTTAAACTTGAAAAATTGCGTACGTGCCCTGCAAGTGACTGCTCATACCACCAGGTGGGCAGCAGTTCAAATACCGCGTATTTATTTTTATTTTTTATTCTGTGGACCAATTTTTCTTTTCATTTATAATGTCTTTGTGACTCGGATAAATATGGCGGGCGAGTGACGTCAGTTTCTGCCGCCGGAAGCCGGAAGTGTAAAAATACGTGTGTTGTGTGCCCGTGTGGCCCGTGTGCATCTGGTTTAACGCGTCCAATAGGGGGAATTCCAATCGACTGAACCGCCTGTCTCGAGGTGTAGAAGAAAGTTTCTCATACTTACACAGTCAGCTGTCTTGTAGTCTCTGCAAAGGCAGTTACAGTCTCACCTCTGTCCTGGTCGCACTTATGGGTCACGGCCCAAGGAGCGAGAGAGAGGGCACTACTTCACGCAGCAAGGCGCAGCGAGAGAGCGTGCGGCGCGTGCGGCACTCAACCGTGTCACGTGAACCAAACAAGTGAGTGTTGTCGTCTGCGCCTCTACTTGTCTAGTGAAGCTAATACTGATCTTTCAGGCCACACTAATCCCAATCGCATGTTAATTTGTGTTGGTTTTTGACATATTTGCTCGACTCTTTTCGTATATACGTGGTTTGATTTATTTCATCCGTTATGCAGCCTGCTCGCGTAAGCATTTAGTTGTAGCCTGTGGATAAAATCAAAATTGAAGTGGGGAGTGTTGGAGGTTAGCCGGATCGCTCTAAACTTTGGAACTTTCGCCAACACTTCTTCTATTATATTTTATTTATTAGTATGTTTCTAACTGCACGTAAACTACACTCTCTTTTACTTTATGTTGCAGGAAACAGATTTGAGTGTGTTTGGAGTTGTGCTGTACTATTCACTGTTTATCATAGTAAGCCCTGTGGTGACCTTCTTTGCATCAAAATATGCTTTTGATAGTAAGTTTCTTCTGGACGATACGTATTGGTGGATCTTTTCCTAACATTAACATGCTCTGTATCATCCCTCCTCAAAACACTTATGAGTGTATTTGCTGTCACTAAATGTGTGGAATTGTGTCGTTGAGCTATTCTGGTTTTGATTTGGTCTCTAATGTCTTATTTATTCGTAATTTTTACAGACATATTTGGTTTATCAAATGTTGCTTCAAATATAAGTGCAGCTTTGGGTGCTGTTGTGATGCTGCACATTGCACTGGGAATGTACATTTTCAAAGCCTATTCCAAACCCTCTGAAGTACCTGAGAAGCCAGCAAAACAAGATTAGTTTCATTTGTGATAAACGGTAAAAATTTTATTTTATTATTTTTCCCCCTTTTCTATTTCCTCTGCTTCCTGTATCTTTTCATACATGTAATACTATTATTTTTCTTCCCTAGGTTTAAAATAATTAGGCATTAAGATGAATTTTAATAATAAGATTAATACTGAGTTTATTAAAGGCCAAAAACTGTTTATAACATTATCAGATAATAGGAATCTAGAGGCAACTTTTAATCGCCTGAGCACAGTTCGTAAAGCCATAGTTCTCCGAAATGTTTCATTTGTGGCAGAAGACAAGAAGCCTTTTGAGCAACTGGAGTTCAAACTTGATGAAATTTCACACAGTAATAAAATGACTTAATCTAATACATTAAACAAATTTAACAATTTTTATTACTTTAAATCCTTACGCATCACACAATTTCTCCAATTTTTCAGTTTCTCCAGTAGATTTGGAAATTGAGTCTGAAAGCTCAGTCAAAGAAAAAGAAGAAGTCAAAGAAAAAGAAGTCAAAGAGAAAGAAGAGAGTGAAACTGCTGAACAAAAACTACCCTTAACTGATATCACCCCAGCATGCAAATCTAAGGGATTTGGGGAATTATACAATCAATTAAAAGAAGTCGTGAGAAATAGTGTATTTGTGGATCAAATCGATGAAAAATTTAGTGAAGCTGTAAGTCTTTGTTGCTTACCCTTTTCTTATGGGAACTTAGAAATTTTAGAAGTGTCTGATATCTTATTCTTCATACATGTTACAGGTCAGATCTATTCAGAAAGAACAAACTGTCGCTGTTATCGGGGAAGGAAGTGCTCAAGGCCGCTTTGGGCACTTAGTAGTTCTAGGCATTGCAACCCGACAGACAGTGTACTTATTTGATATTGTAAATCTTGGGGCTAGGGTGTTCAAAGAAAGTCGTAATTTTCTTAGGAAGTTTTTAGAGTGTCGAACTGTACTTAAAGTTGTGCATGATTGTCAATTTCTTTCTGACTGCCTCATGCACAAACACAATGTCATTTTAAGAAACGTGTTTGATACGCAGGTATGTATATGCTATATTATTGCACCTTTAACTTTTTGATCAACTGATTTTACTTTCTGGATAATTATTGTCTAGGCGTGTCATCTTCTTGTTGAGAAAAACAAAGTTGGACAACCACCTTCATCAGGTAGCTTTTCTGACCTAGTGTCAAAATATTTGAAGTTACCTGGGCACATGTTTGAGACAAAGGTAAACATTGTGTACTTTTCAAACTCCTTAAATATTGTAAAACAAATCATTGTGTGATTTTCTATATTTGAGTTATAATTCACCAGGGAATAAGTCTGGATTTGTGGAGGAGAAGACCATTGGCAGAAGGGCTGGCTGAGAAAGTAGCATGGAAAACTGTACTTCTGAGGCAGCTTAAACCAAAATTGGATGATGCTTATTATGCTCCTTTTGACAATTTGTGCCACATATATTTAACTTCTGTACGAGACATGGATGATGAATTTGAAGTGAAGTCTCTTATGGTTAGTATATTGTAATAGTGGTTAAAAAGTATTATTGGCACCATCTTTTATTTAAATATTTGCATTTTTTTCCCCCAGCAACGTCAGGATAGGGATTGTATTTCTAGCAACATATTAACTGAAATGGATTCTATGGAGTTGGGTGAAACATGATTTAATGATTTATGCAAGCAAACTTTTGATTTTCATATTGATAACGATTTCCATTGTGTGTATTTTAGTATTTGACATGTAACCAATACCAATGGTCTGTGGATTTTTTTAAATGAATTATTGACATTCCAATCATGAGGAAATAAATTTTCTACTATTCAAATTTATTGTATTTGAGATTCTTTTTATCAAATTTGTACAAAAAAATTTAGGCTACATTTTACATTACAACATAGGTAGGATCTAAGGTTACGCCACAATTATTGTTCTCTTGTGAAATCAAAACATATCCATCATTACCCCAGTAATTAGACCATGAATTCTTCACAAGCCAGTAAGGTTTGCCCTTCAGACTTCCATAACCAACAACTAATACAGCATGGTCCAAGGTCTCTGTTGTGTTTCCTGAAATATAAGGAGTAAAGAACCAGTGTGCTTTTTATCAGGTAAAATGTAGGTATATTACAAAGAGTTTACTTACCACATTTGGGGTCATAATAAACGCCATTGGCATAAAATGAAAATGTACGGTGAGAAGCATCAATGGCAACCGAAATTGGTCCATGCTTCACAACTGCCACTTTCAGAGCATTAGCATCACCTGAGGTGACATTAACATACCCTTTGATGGGGGCAGATAATGTGACATTATCAATATGACAATACCCATCCTGTAAGAAATTAAAGTTTTAAAGGTACAAAAAAAAAAAAAAAAAAAAATTTTTTTTTTTAAAGAGAATTACTGTACATGTAAAATACAACTGTACTAACCTGTCCATAGTATGGTCCATAAGCATCTTCAGTAGGCAGACCTCCATGCTTCATCATCCACTGGTAAGAGCGGAAGTCTTCTCCACCATCACATCCATTATTACCATATCCCCAGCTGCAGTCAATTAAAGCCTGTGCAAAAATTTGAATACTTTAAGAAGTAAAATACTAGCTTGCAAGAATTGATCTGATTTTAACATGTATAGTACTAACTTGTTGTGACAATCTTAAAAGTTTTCCATATTTAACAAAATAAGCCCCTTCAATGGCTCCTGTAGTTCCAAAGCTCCAACAAGATCCACAGACTGACTGATCTGAGATTTTTTTTTTGTGGAAGGGCGTAAGTAAATTCAAACAACAAAGGGGATAAAATTAAATTGATTAGCTTAAAATTACCTTTAACCGGTGTTACTGCACCATACAATCGCCAATCAAACTCTGCAGGCACATCTTCCATCATTTTTGTGGCATCATAGGGGAAAGGCAAACCACCATTGTATGTAGTGGTTGACCTTTGTTTTCCTCTCAAAGCTTTTAATTCAAGCTCTGTTCGGTCAGCAAGATGGTTGACAGCTAGCTGATAGCCCTTGTTGGCACGGTTTGATGAATGAATAAATCTGCAGGAATTAAATAACTTTCCTCAGAGATTTTAAGTACAAAAGTCAGTGTTTAATACCAAGGAATTTTATCAAACTCACCGTAAATTTTGCAAGAAAATCCCATGACGCTTGGAATGTTCTGCCTGTCGGGAGTAGTGTTTCTTGTGAGTCCTCATATATTCAGCAAATGCAGCAGTAACATGGCTGTCATCACGGTGCACAAATTCTTGCATAGGATTGAATGTTACTACGTGGTCGCTTCCAGGACCAGGAAAACCATCACATTTCAGATCTTGAAGACAGAGGAGATGTGTTGAGACAGGAAACATACAGTACAAAATTAATGAAAACATCAAATCATACCTGATGGCACATCAAAAACATTTGAGTCAATGGGCTCAACTGAGAACCAGTCGTATTCAAGAAAATAATGGTCATAATGAGAGCCAAGGAGAGAGTTGAAACCCTTCATCTCATATCTCACTGGAATAAGGTACTTCTTTCCGCCAGGCCCTTTCTGAAAAGAAAAATTAAGTCTTATCCTGGGATACAAATTTTAGTGGACTTGATTTCATGAGTTCATGAACGATTCATTTGAATTTTGTGAATACCATACTCATTATCTTACCTTGCGTCTCACCCAAATAGTGTACTTGTTGACCTTTTCACCTTTAATATCAACCAATCTCCATTTCTCACATGTCTGACCACTCATCATGTCAGAGCCGACATACTGAAAATGAAATGACATAAAACTTAGATGCTCAAAAAAAGACAGTAAAGAACACTTTGGGAAATTATTACCTGGAATCCAGTCAAGTCAGGAACAATACCCTGAGGTTCAATCATCATCTCTTTCGTCCCATTCACTTGGAAACAAGTGTCTTCATTAAGCTGTGTTTCGGTTGTCATAGGAGCAATTTTGACACTGGAGCCATACTTTGCTTGCTTTCCAAGCTGATAAGTCTTCACCATACCTGAAAATCAAAAATTTGCCACCAGATCTCAGTGATTTTGCATTGTTTACTTTTTACAGCCAATATTTCAACAGTACCGAGGAACTAAGCAAGATGCCAAAGGTCATGACTCTTTGAGCCAGAGAATTTTTCCGCATAAACATAAACATGATAGCAATGAGATAACAAAGGGGGTTGCAGGGGTTGATAAGACGGCCCCTCTCACTCACCACCATAGTAGTCAATCCTGCTGTTGCGTCCCTTCAAGTCGTACCACGCGTAAAAGGGCTCCCTGATTTCAGCGTAGGGAATGTACAGCGTGCCCTTCGCCGTGTACACATCGCTGAATTTCGGCTGGGCTTGCGGGTCCTCGCAGAGGGCCGTCGCGACAAGAAGCCCGAGCAGGACAAAGCCGAGGCCGAGGCCCCGCGGACGCAAAGCCTGCATCCCCATCGTCTACAAACAAAGCGGCTGGGCAGGGGGTAGCCCCGCAGGAGCCAGCAGGAGCCGCGCAATAGAGACTCGAAACACCGAAACACTAAGAACTGGAACAAAGGACAGTATAAGCTGATGAGATGGGTCAGGTCCGGTGGGGCTTCCTTGCTCCGCAATCAGCTGAGGCTACGAACCCAACAAAGGCTGAAGAGAAGACGGAACTGAAGCCTTAAGCGACAGTCATCGCCAGCTGACCCGACTCAACCCGGCAGGAAGGGGAGGGGGTGGGCCGGAGATGGGAAGGAGGGGAAGCGGAAAGAGGGGGAGGGAAGGGCACGGCATCCTTCCCTCCGCACCCCCCCCCCCCTACCTACCCGCTGCAACCCCGCTCAGCGGCGCAATTTCTCATACCCTTCGCTCATGATCCCCCCAACTCTCCCCCTCCCCTCCCCATTCCTAGCTACACACACGCACAGCACAACATGAACATGCCGTGTGTTCGGATCGCCTCTTTTCTTAATTAAAAGCTTATTTCTACTCTTTGTCGTGTCAATTTGTTTCTTGTTTCAAAACAATTGCAGTCGTTCTATTTAAGTTGTGTCAGTCTACTTTTCTGCTCGTTGCTTAAGGGCGTAGTATTGTAATTTGGACGTTGTATATAACCTACTATTTACCATGGCCAGTGCTCCGGAGTCCAGCACGGCCCAAATACAAATTCGATTTACTACAAAACAAGAACAGTAAGTTATTACATCTGTTTCCTGAATTAATATTTGTTAATATCACTATACTTTTTACATCATAACGACCATGTTTTGCTACTACCGCTGTTATTTGGTTCCAACTGCTGACAGTACTGTTAAGAGTATTTCATTTTGTGCCATAATGCCAATTGTTATATAATATTTTCATTTTTTAAAATTTTTGTTGAGTTATGTTTTTACCCAATGAATCATAAGAATTGTTATTGCTTAACTAACATTCAAATTTGTTTCTAGATATGCTGTTCCAGACTTACCATTTGCTGTACCGGCCGCTATCAACTCAAATGAACTTAATGTTCTTCTTAATGAGTTACTCAGAGGTAAACATAGGGTTTTAAAAATTAATTCGTGCACCAATAAACTATGTGGTTAATCCTTAAAAGATCTTTTTAATTTTAGAGGGCAGATCAGATATAAAATCATCTGTCGATTTTGACTTCCTTGTGCGTGGAGAATTTTTGAGGCAACCTCTAAATGAACTCTTAGAGGAAAGAAATGTATCATTTGAAGATGTTATTGATGTGGAATATGTCGAACAACACCCTACTCCTGAACCTATGGATTGTCTTATGCACGATGATTGGGTTTCAGCAGTACAAGTTCGCAATGGGTGGTGAGTACACTGTAAAAGAGATTTTCTTTATTGCATCCAAGGAAATAAAATCACAGTCCATAATCTCCTCATATTTTCATGCTACTTATGTTCAAATGTTTTATATATAGGAATGGGTTGTAATGCAGTGTAAATGCATTGTTTTTAATTTTCATCCCCAGGATTCTCACGGGCTGCTATGACAATACACTTCACATTTGGTCTAAAACTGGAACTCATCACCTTACCATCCCTGGTCACTCAGGTCCTGTCAAAGCAGTAGCCTGGGTTTCATTGACATCTACTGTGGGTTCATTTGTCAGGTAAGTTGTAATGCAATGAGTTGCTCAGTTCTAATCTGGATTCAAAAGGAAACTTTATGTAACTTTTTATTATTGCTATTATTATTTTTACAGTGTATCACATGACCAAACAGCCATGCTTTGGAAGTGGAATATTGAAGATAATTCAGTTGATTGTATACATGTTTGCCGTGGGCATGAAAGATCACTTGAATGTGTTTCTGTCAACCACAATTCAACTTTGATGGCTACAGGGGGGTGGGACACATTGCTTAAAATTTGGACAACATGTGAGACAATATTTTAAATGCACTCTTAAACATTTAATCATTTAAGAAAAAAAGAAATATACTTATAACTATTTTTTTTCCTGGTTTGAATTTTATTTGCCACTTGTAGCTATGTGGGATACATCTTTAACAGCCTCTCAATCTTCTGGAGATCTAGAAGAAACTGAAATTAAAAGAGCTAAATTGGATAGTGGTTCAAAGTCGCACATTAAGGTATTGTAAAGTTTTTGGTAATGCAGTTTCTATTTTACCGAATTCTATGTTATGCCTTACCTACACTCAATTTTTACCTCCCCTCCAGACACCAATAATGACTCTGAAAGGTCACAAGGAAGCAATTTCATCAGTGGTGTGGACAGATAATCAAGAACTAGCGACATCCTCTTGGGATCATACACTTCGTTTGTGGGATGCTGAACTTGGAGGCATTAAAAGCGAAATTGCCGGAAATAAGTCATTTTTTGATATGTCTCATTCATCTTTAAATAGAACCATTATTACAGCATCTGCTGATAGACACATAAGGTTATATGACCTTAGATCTACAGGTAATTTTTGTCTTTTAGAAACACTTTGCTAGAAGCTACTTAACTACTTGTCACAACAGTAATTTTATTGTAAAACTTTGCAGAGGGATCACTTGTGAAAAGTACTTTTACTTCCCATTCACAGTGGGTACAGTCTGTAATGTGGTCCACAACTGATGAGCACTTATTTATTTCTGGTGCTCATGACAGTCAAGTTTTACTTTGGGATTCAAGAAGGTATATGTCATATTTTAAAAAAATTATTAACACTAGGATTTTTTTTTTATTTTTTTAATGACTCTTATGTTTTCTATTTTAATTGGGTGGACTTTACAAATTTATTTTTTATTTCAGCCCTAAAGCTCCATTGTTTAACTTGGAGGGTCATGAGGACAAAGTCATGTGTGTTGACTGGAGTAATCCACGGTACATGGTATCTGGTGGAGCTGATAAAACCGTTAGAATTTTCAAATCTCGTCATGCACCTAGCAAGACAGGAGGCGAAGAAGCAAAAGAAGATTTGTAATTGATTCTATCATTCTGGATTCTCTTCATAGGTCTAATAATAAAAATTTGAAAACTTTGTCTGTGGTATTTTTATTTTTCTATTTCTGAAGGCATATTCACCTTCATTAATGCGTTTTCACATCTTGTGCAATAATTCTATTGTGTGGAATTATTTTCCTGATAAATTTCTGTTTCCTACCACGACCGCCAAAATGATATTCCCATTTGTGCCAAAGTTCAAAAACTACCGCCCTCCGTCTTCATCGCGGCCACGGCCTTCGAAACCATAAAAAGGTTTGCTGTTGTTGAAGTTAATGTGGCAACACTGTAACTTGCCACACGATCTGCCAACGTCCCCCGGTCTTCGGCGACAGAACAGACAGCACCGAAGATGGCAACATTAACGTTTTCGGGGAAATTGGGCGTTTTAACTGCATTAGCAACTTTATTTCTTGCCGTTAATGCTGGTGGAAATACATTAGTTCTTTTGGATAATTTAGCTATCAAGGAAACTCATTCAATTTTCTTCAAATCTCTGCAAGGTTAGTGCCGGTGTCGAAGACAAACAAGTTTTGTGCACGTATTAGGCAAACGCAAATTTGTAGCGTGTTAATCGACTTAATTTTTAAGACTTAGCTCGCTCTTAATCAATCTCTTTTACTTTTCTTGTGTACCATCACCAATTGCCTTTAAATTCGGGCTCTACCGGCAACGTCTAATGTCACTACATTTGTCATGGATATGTAATGGATCTTGTTTAATTCTTCCCAAAAAATTCAATTTCAGTACTTCACTTGCATCTTTTGCTGTAGTTTTGTGTACAGTGCAATTTTCGTGCTGCGATAGTCAAATTTTGTTTTCTTTCAACTGAGTCCACTGCATTGTGATATTTTAGTATTTTCTCTTTTTCTTTTCAGAAAGAGGCCATATTCTCACCTTCAAGTCAGCTGATGATGCCAGCCTAGCACTTACCAAGTATGGGGAATACATTTATGACCATCTCATTATATTTGCTCCGTCTGTTGATGAATTTGGAGGATCATTAAGTGTGGAATCCATCACAGAGTTCATTGATGGCGGAGGTATGTATTCTGTCCTATTTTTATACATTGTATTATGCGTTTTGTTTAATCACTCTCATTATTCTATGCTACAGGAAATCTTCTTGTTGCTGCAAGCTCCAGCACTAGCGATCTCATCCGTGAGCTAGCCTCTGAATGTGGGTTTGAAGTTGATGATGATGGTGCTGTTGTTATTGACCACTTAAATTATGATGTGAAAGACAGTGGAAAACACACCCTTATTGTGGCCAACCCTAACAACTTAATTGATGCTCCAGTCATTGTTGGTCCCAAAGCTGCTACACCCCTACTCTTCCAGGGTACTGGTTTGGTAGTGGACAGAGAGAACCCTCTTGTATTAACCCTTCTGTCTGCTGACAGCACAGCTTACAGCTACAACCCAGATAATTCAATAGTAGAGGTGTGTGATAATCATGACAATTCTTATACTTGTTGATGATGAGTGGAGTAAAATATCTTTGGATGTATTTTCAGTATCCGCATGCTGTTGGGAAGAACACTGCTCTCATTGCTGCTCTTCAAGCTCGCAACAATGCTCGTGTAGTGTTTTCTGGTTCCCTGTATTTCTTCTCTGATGAAGCATTTTCATCACCTGTCCAGAAAGCTTTGGTTGGTTATTTTCTACATTTCAGCAAAGCAGGGACATATTGATCTGTGATTGATTGTATAAAAATTTATTACATTCCAGGACACCAAGAAGTATCCAACTTCAGGAAATCTTCAAGTAGCCACATCTGTTAGTCAGTGGGTACTAAGAGAAAGTGGTGTACTGAGAGTAAAATCTGTTTCTCACCATAAAAAAGGCGAGACTTCTCCTCCAAGCAGTTACACCATCATGGAGACAGTTGTAAGTTGTAGAAAATACTAGCCAGGCAAGCCTTCGGCTTGGTTGCATGCGTATGTACATTTAAATTTTGGGAATGGGATAAATAGTAATAGGAAGATACCTCTGCTTAACTAAAGGTATACGGGGGGGGGGACATTTTCTCTGCCAAAATCCCCAACAGAGTGCTTCGCTTCGCTCAGCAAATTACGTTTGATTTCTGCAATTGTCAGCCTGACCAAAAGTTGGTATAACAAAATTGATACAACAACAATGTACATTTTTCACAATTACCTCTAAAATACTAAACAAAGTCAAACTACAGTATAAGCACGATTTAGCGTCAAGCCGCATTAAGAGTCACAATTCCGTTTCACCGATGAAAACTAGGGCTTTTCAGTGTTAAAAAATCTCGTATTTAGCATCAGCCGCATTTAGCGTCATGCCGCGTTTAACGTCGCTATTTAACATGCAAGAGGAAGGTGGTGTTGTAAAAAGCTTGGCTTTGCCTTTAATGTTGGAAGATGTTGTATTTTACTTGAGCTCAGCCAATCATACTGACAGAAGACTGGTACTGTTCCCTATATCCCCACAATACCATTCTTTAGGCAGAAGAGCTATAGGGAATGTCAGGAATGGTAGAGGGTATGAGGTGGCTATGTGGTTCTTTTGATTTTGGATTATCTACTGCTTATTTCAGTTTTGTTTATGCTGAATTTTTTTTTTTAAATCTTGGAAATTTTATTACAGGTGTATTCTATTGGAATTGAACAACTTGATGGAAACAAGTGGGTTCCATACAAAGCTAATGATGTGCAGATGGAATTTGTCCGCATTGATCCTTTTGTCAGAACAACATTGAACTACCAACAAAAATCTGGCTTGTACGAGGTGACATTTAAAATTCCAGATGTGTATGGAGTTTTCCAATTTAAGGTTGATTACAATCGCATCGGGTACACTAGGGTGTTTAGTACCACTCAGGTATTTTACTTTATTTTTGATATTAACTCATTAGAGGCATAAAAGGATTCTAAACTAACATCTTTTTTTCCTTTTCTTAGGTCTCTGTTCGGCCTTTGGAACATACACAGTATGAGCGTTTTATCCTTAGTGCATATCCTTATTATACCAGTGCATTTAGCATGATGATTGGAGTTGTTCTCCTCAGTTTTATCTATCTTCACTTCAAGGATGATCAAAAGAAAACAAAGAGCGAATGAGATGTGACTGCTGAAAATTTACCTGCACCTCTTTAGCTTAAGTCCTAACTATTTAATAAGATCTTGCATCTTTACCAATTTTGTATGGTTATTTTGTACCTTAGACTATATGTGTGAATACTGAGTCCTACTCATTTTTACCTGATTTTAAGAGTGTTGTTAACTTTGTTTGGAAGCCAAGATTTTTTTTTCTTCTGATGGCATTGAAAATGGGCTTGATGTATTATTTTTACTTCCAAGCTAGGTACAAGTTTTTGATCCAACTCAAATGTAATTCAGTCACATTCCAGAATAAAGAAGTGTTGAGTTTTCAGTGTATCTACAGTTGATTAAATTTTTCCCAACTCTTCATAGGTGGTGAAGGGAGCTGCTTTCATTTGCTTTTTTATCAGGGTTTCTAACATTGCGTACACTTAAGAGGATGATTGAAGGATTCGTTGGAAAATTGAATTTAATTATTACGATTAATATAAATTTATCTAACTTTTTTTTTACAGAAAATATGGGAAGAATTATGTACAAGCACGACAACTTTTAGTGAACATAAAAGAATGATTGAGGCTACAGTAAGATTAAGCCTAGTCACACATCACCACAACAGCAACACATGAATGAAGATAGCTTTACAATGTTTCATTAAAAATCTTAATTTATTTCTTAAACAAGCAATAAATCATGTTAAAACTATATTAAATATCACTGTTCAACAATGAAACAATTGGGTTGCCTCATCTAGTCATGAAAGGATTTTTTTCACATAGCTACACAACTTAGTCAAAGGCGTTATCACTTGGCCTATATAAAACAAGCTTTACAATGAACTCAATTGAAATAACCTAGCAAAGGTCAATTCTCTCATAGCATATTTAATGCATCACATAACAAAACCAAACTGCAAAATGAAACTGGTCACTTCATGATCATTACACAATGTTTTTAAGTAAAGTAATTTTGCAATCCAAATTGTTACAGCAAATAAACAACTAAACACGTTTTTCCAGCATTTACACACTGATTTAATTCACTTGCACACAGGGAGATGAGTCTTTATCCCGCCAGAAAAGACAATAGTATCATAAAGTGGTTAATCAAAGTTGAGATATGCGGGGAAGGACTGGTCTTAATATGATAACACGGAACAGATAAATTGAAAACCTACTAAACTAGGAGTCACAATACATAAATTTAGAAGAAAGCAATACAGTTTCTGCAGCCAAAACACATGTAGTTGATGCCGAAATAGGAATACCGCTACAAAATTTACACAGTCAAAGCGTCCAGAAAAACAAAATGCATTAATTTAACCCCACTGAAATATCAAAACATGAACAATAAGTTTGGAGTAAACAGAGAAAACAATCACTTTCCTTATACGCATTAAGCTTTACAGTCAACTCAAATGATGAAACAAAGGAGTAACATATGGTATATATATTTTAAAATAAAATAAATCTCTCTACAACAATTATGTAAACAAACAACCCTATAAAAAATTCTTACCATTGGGCTCAAGATCACCAATTAGCTGTGGTAGGCCCTGAACAAAACGGAACAAAGAACAACCCAAAAACGAATTTTGCTGAATGTTACTTACACAAGTCTATTTCCCACCCTATAATTCACAGTTCTGGGTCATAATGTAAAAAACATAAGCTGTGATAACTAAGCAAATTATCCATGTTAAAATTAGTACACCAGTAGAAGGAAGCACAGTTATTGAAGGGAATATGTGGGATACAATTGCCACAAATGTAGTTCATACCATTGAGTTATATTTTCTGTAAGATAATGATAAATGGGAGTTTTTCTAGAAGGTCCAGACTGTATTAATTTAATTTATAACTTCTCTCAATTTGCAATATGCCAAAATATGTTTCTAGCATTGGCTCAAAATGCAAGAGAACATTAAAAATTTGTCAGTAAAGATTTACCGCCTTTACGTTAGCCAGGAATACTTGGCAATTGGTTCATAATTCTAGCTTAATACTAAAAAGAAAACACAGAGGTCTTCTACTTAAACTTGACATTCAAGGAAAGCTGGCATACAAAGAAATAGAATGTGGCAGATGTGGGTATGAACAGTACAAAATGTTACGAAATATTAAATCCTAACTAAAGAAAGAGTTACACTTCTTTAAAAATTTGGTAACTGTCCAGTGCATTATTTTGTGCGAAAAAAGTTAAGGGTCACCACAAAACTACTCTCAATTGATTGTTGAACAAATATTTCTCCCCGTCTTATTCTGCACAAGTAATGAAGGATAAAGTACAGCAACATCTGAAATTCCTGATATGTTAATTAAAAAAGGAAAAAAAAAAAAAAAAGGAGACAACTCAGCAGCATACAAAATGTTCTTACTACTTCAGTGAGAGTTACAGTATCTTGGGATAAAATGGCAGTGAAAATTTAAGTTATTAAAAAAGAGAAAACAACTTTCAATAAAAAGTTGAGCTACAATGTCAATGTTATTGCCTAAATGTGTTTCAGTTAAGAAAGAGCTATTTATCAAGAGACTAGTTAAGTGATGCACCCAAACCAGCGGTGTTCTATGAAGTTTGTTAGTTTCTCTTGTGCTATCACAAAAGAGTGTAAACTGCACAAGAAGTGCAATACGAACTGGCAGCAGAGACAGCAAGTATGCAGATGAATAACCATTCACAAGCATTAACACACCCACACCTACTCACTGATTGCTAATAGATATGATTTACACAAACAT
The DNA here is from genome assembly GCA_033675135.1 of Frankliniella intonsa. Lineage (NCBI taxonomy): Eukaryota > Metazoa > Arthropoda > Insecta > Thysanoptera > Thripidae > Frankliniella > Frankliniella intonsa. The sequence continues at coordinate 6,159,216 of CM066250.1, forward strand.
TCCACAGATGTGTCAGGACATTATCCCCCCCTTTCCCCCCTGCCCCACTCTCATAGGCCCAATGAACTGTTAGAAAATTGGAAAGTGCTCCTTTGTTCCCTCAGTGTTAAAAAATAATCTTAATCTTTCGGACAGAATGAATTTTATAAATTTAATATGGATCAGTATTGCTATTCCAGCAATTTCTTGCGGAAAACCTGCTTATCAATGCTGACCCAAATGATTTCTAAGAATCACAGTCAGACAAATTTATGCGTTACAGAGAAGAGAATAAGACTTCCTAATGTGCACCAAAGAGACATTTCACAGTATTTGATTTCTCTTTTTAATATACAAATCAAATTAAGTCTTCTCTCTACGGTAAAAATAAACCATTTCCTACAAAACAAAGAAATCTTCTCAGGCTCTACAACAAAACACATTTCCTTTTCGGCTTGATAGGCATGACAGGACAAAGAACTGCACGAATAGCCTCATCAAAAACGGTCTTTAACCCTTTTTGAGTTAAAGCACTGCATTCCAAATATTTTACAGCTCCAATATCTTTGGCCATAGACAAACCCTAGGCAGAAGAATACCATTATAATTAGCTAATATTATAATCAATGCATGTTACGTTTAAAAGAATATTCAAATTTCTTACCTGTGGGTATGTAATGGGTGCCAACTTCTTTTCTTTCAGCTTTTCATTTGTGTCTTTGTCATCTCGAAGATCCAGCTTTGTACCAACCAGTATAATTGGTGTGGTAGGACAGTGATGTCGCACCTCTGGATACCACTGAAAAATTAGGTAAAAAAATAATAAGTCATTGTTTTCAAGGACAAGAAAATAAATTCACCAGATTTATAATCTTTACCTTCGCCCTGACGTTCTCAAATGATGCTGGATTTACCAGAGAGAAGCAGATGAGGAAAACATCCTGAAAATTGAAAATTAAATCAATATTTTTTATTTTTTTTTAAAAGAAGGGTGAGAAATTTAGTGCTAATTTTAATACTAACCGTTTGAGGATAAGATAAAGGTCTGAGACGGTCATAATCTTCCTGACCAGCTGTATCCCATAGACCTAGATTAATAGGTTTGCCATCAACCATAACATTTGCAGAATAGTTATCAAATCTGTGAACAGAAAGTGAAATTACACATCAGACAGACGGGTTGATTTAATACAGCACACAATTTAAGCTGAAAATACACTCACACTGTTGGGATATATTCTCCAGGGAAGGCATTGGTGGTGTAACTGATCAGAAGACAAGTTTTACCAACAGCACTGTAAGCAAACAAAAAAGTATGTTTAAAAGATCGCCATGGAAAGCAAAATTTAATAATGGGGATGAATTGGCGAATGCTAGTGTGGTTCTGGTGGAGGTGGTGGAGGTGGTGGAGGTGGTGGTGGTGGTGCTGGGGTAGGGCCCCTTTCTTTGATTCATTTTTAAATGTCACAAAGAAATGTCTGAAAAAATAAATGTGGAGTGGGGAGCTTGGGAGCGCTTCAGGGCCCATCCCACACCACACGCAGCGATAGCTATTTCGGTGCGCCCCCTCAAGGCCGTGAGCGGGGCTCTTGGGCGGGGCGGGGCGGGGCGGGGCGGGGCGGCCCAGAGGGGCAGGCGTGCAGGCGAGACCTAAACGCTAACCGATCCTAGAGGAGAAGCAAAAGGGTATTCACGCCACCGATACCCGCGTCCCGCCCGTGATAAAAAGCACAGCGCTCGGCTATGAACCAGGCTGAACGGGGAAGGAGGAAGGGAGTCATTTAGATTTTGCAGGCCCGGCCCGGCCGCGGCCGGGCACACGCGTTTTGCCACCGCAGACTAGAGCGTCCCCACCGCCTCTCCGCATGTCCCATTCCAGGAGCGACCCGCCGTCCCCGTCCCCACCCGCGCCGCGCCGCGCACAACGGGACTCCCCTAGCTGCTGTCAATAGCAGTTTCCGTTCCGTGCTTTCGCATCACGTCCAGCAGGTGGTCGAGATAGGAGCCGGCCGGCCGGCCGGGGAATGTCAGGACAAATAGCCACAGCCAAACATTCCGCGGCCCTGCCTGGACAAAACCTCCACCTGCCCTGCCCGGCCCGGCCCGGCACGGCCCGGGGCGTTCGCTTGGCCGCAGCGCTACCCATCTCGGCCCGGCTGGACTTCCCTCGCGGGCCGGGTGGGGCCGGGCGGGGCCGGGTGGGGCCGGGCGGGGCCGGGCGGGGTTGCTGGCTACTCTCACTGGCGAGGGACTCGGGCCGCTACGCTACGTACACTGCCGCCTTAACGTGTCAATAAGGCATAAGTCATGTCCTGCGCGGGGCGTGGCGGGGCGGGGCGGGCGGGGCAAGGGGCTTTCATTCGGCCTCAGCCCAGCGGTGCATGACCGCCACGCCCACGCCCTGCATTCAGGAGAGCGAATGTGTAGCACCGACGCCCGCGTCAGCTCTGTGAGCGCTTCATATCAAACAACATCTAGTGAAAAAAAAATGTTGCCTGCCCCCTCCCCCTCTCCCGCGAGAGAGTACGGCGTGGAGGTGGAGAGCCCACCCGCCCCGCCCCGCCCCGCCCTGCGCTCGGCCCGCATTCCCCTGCGCACCCAAGCGTCGCCACGCCCCGCCCCGCCCCGCCCTCATCAGGATTGGGAGATAGGATGGGGCTGGACAGTGGCGGTGGCGGGGCCGGGCGGGGCGCGGGACGCCGCCGTCAGCACGCCAGCGCACGCCACGCCAGCACATTGAGTCCGCGAGTCGGCCGCGATGCGATGGGGGGCGGGGCGGGGCGGGTAGGAGCGCCCCAGAACGCCCCGGAGGGGCTGTCGACCCGGGCCATGGCTGCAAAGGTCCTGCTGCCGGCGAGGGTAGAGTATCAAGGATGCAGGCAGTGCCCTGCGGCTGCTGGCTGGTGCCGCCAGGGGCCATTACGACACGGAACGCCCCACCCCACCCCGCCCCGCGGCGTGAGACCAGTGGTCGCGCACTTGAGCCCAAAGGCGCGGGGCGGGCGGGGCGGTGCGGGGTATCCTGCTGCAGTGCACACGAGCAGGCCTGCTGCCTGCTGTCCAGCCCGGTCCGGTCACTCGGCAGTGCGCGCTACACTGCGCGGCTAAGCTGGCGGCATGGCAGGGGCGGGGCGGGTCCAGGCAAACCGCGAGAGGGGCGGTAATGGGGTGGGTAATGTCGCGGAGGGTGGGGCGCGGTGCGCTGGGACTTCCCCTTCTTTTTGCAATATTGCTCTGCACAGCGCGCCGAGCCGTCTGGGCTGGTCTGGGCGGGCCGGAGCGGAGGGGCGGGGCGGGAGCGGAGTGGCTTCCACTAATGCCCCCCGGGCCGGGGCCGCCGCTCCCAGGCTCGCTCTAGAACACGCTCGGCCTGCCGCGCCGCACCGCGCCACCCTCGCCTCGCCGCCCACGCAGAGGAACCGCCAATGCCAAGGTGGAGGCCGCCCCGCCCCGCCCCGCCCCGCCCACCCCGCGGCCGCACGCACGGCACGGGCTGTCAAGGTAAACCGCCAGGGCCGGGCGGGGCGGGGCGGGGCAGCGTCCACATGGTCCAGACGCCCACTCCTCACCATCCATACGAACTATAACGGCCTCCAGGCTCGATAAATGAATGAGTGAATGCGTGAATGAATGACGCCTGGATTCAAATTCAACGCGTGTGAGCCACACGGTTGTGGGCTGGACTCGGGCGCTGACTCAGGCCGGGGCGGGACGGGACGGGAAGGACCAGTGCCATGACTCAAGACGAGGAGCGAAATCATTAACTGACTGGTGTTTGAACCGACGCTTGGCTGGCGTCAATCAGATCTGGCAGATGGTTTAGGGCGGCAAAACAGTTTGGCACAAATTTCTTACAGGGAGTTAGGTGTCGTACAAACTTTGTGTAGTTCTACACCTAATAACAGTAATAAAGTTAGAGAGCCAAACTAAACTTTAGTTGGAAAACTAGGTTTCACTATAGAGAAAATTGACTGACAGTATCAATTAACTTAAGAACACATGAGAAAAAGTAAATTACACTTATAATAAAAACAGATTTTATTGAGCGTATGATGGGAGTGGCATCTAATAAAAGAATACAGAAAATTTCAGTCTGCCTTAAGCTTGGCTTAAGGTCAAGTTCAGCTTGGAATGTGCATAATACGACCGGTAGTCTGGGCAGTATCCTGACCATAGATCATTCATAAAAATGGAAAAATTTTAACAGTATGGACATACTTTGCGTAACCTTTAACATTAGTGGTAAGAATGTGCTCATCAAAATATTATCAGAAAGGATTGTCAACTCTGGCCCAAAATGATTTACTATAATGATTTAATATGTAATATAATAGAAAATGTATGACCTTTCAGCAAAACAATCCTAACCTTAGACTCTTTTCTGTCACTATCCACAACAGTAAACATATACCACACACAAGAGCCAAAACAATCATATAAAAGAGTAAGACTATCCGAAAGAAAAACAAATTATTTAAATAGAAATTACGTCTGAGTTATTTACTCACATAAACACACTGATTTTGTGTACCTATATAATGGGAGCAGGTCCTTGTACACCCACAATTGTTGATTTTAGCAGAAAGTCATAAATTTCAAAGAAACAACACCGGTTTGAAAATAAAATAAAAATTCCACTTACCCGTCGCCCACAACAACACACTTGATGGCTTGCATTTTGAAGACAGATCTTCAAGAACTTGAGATATAGGCGTACTCGGGAGGAGAGCCGTAACTCGAGAAAAGGAGTTTTGGGATGGCCGCCCAACCTTCAATCCAATTTTCCGGCCGCCTCACAACACACGTCCGTACAAGGGCGTTTCCCGGTACTGCTCGAACTCCGGAAACTGTTAACACCACTCCAAACGACAATTCTTTTCGCACCGTAAGCAATTTACTTTAATTGAGTATCCACACGGTATCCTATCCTACTCTGGCTGACGTCGAGCAGGGCTGCCACTGTCTGCGGGGCTCGGAGTTTAGAAAATCCGCCGCGAGGGGGCGCGCAGGAGGCGCCGAAACTGATGCCAACCTGACGGTCCCGTCGCGACGGGATCGGGAAGCGCAATTAAACGACTAATGACGCTAAAATGAATCCCACTGCTTTAGAAGTATTATCCTAAAAAGAATGTTGTTCTTTCTGTGTATATTGTACATGTCTGGACCTTCGGCAGGTCATCTAGTGAAAGAGTAGAGTTGGCGCTCTTTCAAGCAGCTTTTTGGCACGAACATTAAAATATCGAGCTAAGACTGACACCGTTGCTAACCGCGCACTCAGGTACCTGGTGTTAAAAAAAAACTATTGGAGGTGAATTCGCATTACTTCGGCATTAAGTCACCCTGTTGCTCTGTTATCCGACACTATATCATGTCATGTCATGTCTGGCTGGACGTGCCGGGCCGGGACTGAGCGTCTATACTCCCTCGCATTCCGCGGTGCTTGCACTTTTCCTCCACCCGTCGCGTCGCTCGGCCTACTGCGGCGCGTCGCGCTGGAGCCATGAGACAGGGTGCGCAGCGCACCGCAGGTCGCAAACTCTTCAGGCGGGCAAGAAGGCAATAAACGGCGGGCCGACGCGCGGAGATAAGACGGATGACGTCACGGAGCGATTATCGTTTTCCTTGGATTTCCCTGTCACCCCGTCATGAGAGTTGGGCTACTTTATGGGATCTGGTTGTACCGGTATAGTACTCTCATATAGTAATACCCCCATTACTCTCAACGCCGTTTTCCCCGCCACTGGTCTTCCCTATCGCCTGTTCCAGATTCCAGACACTCGTCGGACGAAACGGCACTTGGTGCGTAAATTCTGTAGGACTGCCTATCGTATCGTACAAATCCTCGCGACAGCGCCGACGGGACGGCGACGGCGCGGCGCGTGCCACTGGACTACGTTCACCATCCTGACCTACGACCACAACGGCCCTACGTTTACGTCACACTATCCCTCGCCCACGTCCTCTCCTCTCGTCACTGAGACTACGCGCCACGAGCGCCTGTACGTGCTGCTGGGCTGAGGAGATGTGGTCGTCCCTCATCCCCAGGTCATCCTCCTGCTCCTCCTCCGCTCTGAGTCACGGGCACACGTATCAGTATCAAGTTCAATGCCAAAGCACGGCGGGGGTAGGGGGCCGAGCTCGCATCGTGTCGCAATCTGTATTGGTTTTTATATAGGAGGTCATTACCATACTGTTCTACCGTATGAGAGGCGCCTTATCACATGGGGGCGCCCCGCCACGGGCGGCTGCGGGGACCCGCCGCGGGGCAAGGAGGGGGGAGGGGAGGGGTCAACTCGACCACAACAGAGGTGTGACAAGACTTAATAAAAATAAAAACACGGAGTTTCTTTTCCTAGAGGGGTGTGATTCACACCGGTCCCCGGTGATGGTATCCACGCAGTCCGCCGGCATGAAGGGAGCGTGAGTATGGAGCACAAGGGAAGCACCACCCACCACCACGCTACTCACCTGCGGGGGGAGATACGTGGGGGCTTAAGGGACAGGTGTGGTGTGCTCGTGGCGCATATCAGAATGATATGCCTCACTCCGCACACATGTCGGCTGCAAAAGCGGGTCTTTCTGTGAAAACAGTTGAGCTGTTGTGCAAAGCACGCCCCCGGCCTGCTGTCCTGCCCCCACCCTCGACACAAGATGGGCACGCATTAAGTCCAATTGTTTTTTTGTCGTTTACGCCGCGCGTGTCTTCTTCTGGAAGGGAAGGGGTCAACGGAATGGTGGGGGAAGTGCGAGGCCGGGTCGAGCCGGCGTGGAACACGAAGCATGGCGCCAATTGCGACTGTGCATACAGCGAGAGGGCGCTGAGTGCAGCGTCCTCATCCTGCGAATAAGCACTTTGAAGAAGAAGATTACCCCAAGCAGCAGAGGCCCCGTGATCCGCACGGCACAGTACCACGGTCGCCAGAAGCGCCTGGTTCTGTTCCTCCTCCCGGCGCTGTCGTTTCATCATGGCGTACTGCATGCGAGTTTTGTACCGCAAGGTAATGTATTCATAGGCATATTCCCAATGCAAATCGTCTGTCGCCCAGCGGCTGCTCGCGCCCAGCTGACACTCCGACAATGATCTGCTTTTGCAGTTGTACCAAACGACCTATTTTTAGAATGGTCGATGTCTTGCCGCAATTTTTATGCTAGAGGTTGCAGAGGTCATATCTCTTTAATTCGTTTGACACAAAGTCTTGACGTGATTTTTTCTATTTATATTGTTAATTTTGTGAGCTTGTCTCCTTCAAAGATGTCAGTGCGTGCAGACGAGCCTTTCGGGCTCGTATTTCTGTCCAAGTATGTGCCTTCGATCCCCTTATTCGCGGCATTATCACTTTGCCCTGTAGTTCACTCTAAAGTCACGATACAGCCGGTTTTTGAATCGCATTGGAACTTCATTGACATAATGCACCGTCGTAGAAAAATCGATATTGTTGATACAAGTGAGGTTACATCCCCTTGGTCTTTTTTGGGTGGAGGTGTTAATTGAGTTTGGTGGCCCTTTACATTATCAGGTGTCCTTACATTCTGTCACATATGACCTCCTCTGATGACTTCTTTGCATTTATTGTTTTGGTTTGGGCTTGTTTTACTCAGGATGTCAATTTTCCGACACAGAATCAGAGCAACTTAAACCTCGACTTCTCTGAGATAACATAATCTTTACTTATAAATGATGAAGGACATAATTTCCTGTTTCTTTAATGAGTTAACTTAATGATATAGAAAATCTGAACATCAGAAATCTATAATGTGATAGCTGACAAGTCATGTGCCAGTGTTTTTGTTGATACGGTAGATCAAATGATAAAGGCGATTCAATCTCAAGGCCTTGTTTTGTCTGAGAGCCATTGACCCAAAACGAGGTGACATTGTATTGTTTGGCTTGGCATAATGTAGGTCATAAGAGTCATTGACATTTGTACCTTACTTTTCTAATTTTTATTTTCTCTTTTGCAGGGCCCTCAAGTTGCGGCCCTTGACGTACAACAACGATGCTTTTCAATCTCTCCACTCTCGGCCATGGCTGCCAAGGTAGCCATGAGCCGTTTAGATAAGAAGCCTTTGCCATACGACAAGTTGGCCGGCAACATTGAAGTTGTAAAGAAGCGGTAAGAAATATGGGTCAACAGTCCCTCATGTACTTTTTCCATATCTCTAATTGTGTGGTATTCTATTTCTGTTTTGTCTAGACTGGGGAGACCTTTGACTCTGTCTGAGAAGATCTTGTACTCCCATCTGGATGACCCCAAAGGCCAAGACATTGAGCGTGGTGTGTCATATCTACGTCTGCGACCTGACCGTGTAGCCATGCAGGATGCTACTGCCCAAATGGCTATGCTTCAATTTATTTCATCTGGTCTGCCTAAAGTAGCAGTTCCCTCAACTATTCACTGTGACCATCTGATTGAGGCCCAGGTGAATTCTTGATCAATTCTTTTTGTAATAGGGTCATCATTTACTGATAGGGTAGTTGAGATAATTTGCGTTCAGGGTTCAGTTTTTGGACCATGATGTTGGCTCTCTTGCAACGTATAGCGAGATTGGCCCCGTTATCTCTACTGATAAGGGAAAGAGTGTCGGCAGTGCCATTTTACTTTTCAAAGAGGCTCATCAACATGCAGCCAAATATTTTCTCTTTATTCCCTTTATCGTCTTTTAACCTATTTCATTCTATTCTGTTCTTTGAAATAGATTGAAGGAATTCAGGATCTTGCTCGTGCTAAGGACTTGAACAAGGAGGTTTATACCTTCCTGCGATCTGCTGGTGCCAAGTATGGCGTTGGTTTCTGGCACCCTGGATCTGGTATCATCCACCAGGTATACCTGTTTTCAAATTTATGTGCAATGTTTGGAGAAGAAATTTTAAAAAATATCTTTTCTTTTAAAAGATTGTATTGGAGAACTATGCCTTCCCCGGATTACTTTTGATTGGTACTGACTCCCACACCCCCAATGGTGGTGGTTTGGGTGGTTTGTGCATTGGTGTGGGAGGTGCTGATGCTGTGGATGTCATGGCTGATATTCCGTGGGAACTGAAGTGCCCTAAGGTCTGTTCTTTATCGTAGCACAATCTGACCCCAGTGATTGTCACATATGGAACTTTATGCGAATCATTCCATGTCCAGGTTATTGGTGTGAAGCTTACCGGTCAGCTCAAGGGATGGACCTCACCTAAAGACATAATCTTGAAGGTTGCTGGTATTCTCACTGTCAAGGGTGGTACTGGTGCAATTGTGGAGTACTTTGGCCCTGGTGTCGATTCTATTTCGTGCACTGGTATATTTCAACAATTTACTCTGTTCTTGTTGTCTGGCACTTTTATATCAAATATGATCCACCTTATTCATCCTCTTTAGGTATGGGCACAATCTGCAACATGGGAGCTGAAATTGGCGCTACCACTTCAGTTTTCCCATTCAACCACAGAATGGCTGCTTACCTGGAATCAACAGGCCGCAAAGATATTTCTGATGAGGCAAGCAGAGTTAAGGATGTTCTTCTCTCTCCTGACGCTGGATGCAAGTATGACCAGGTATGTTCAGTTTCATATGTAATATTTTAAATATGTCTGTTCAATATTTTTGTGACTTAATTTTGACTGCTATGTAGGTGATTGAAATTGATCTGAGCACACTTGAGCCTCATGTGAATGGTCCATTCACACCTGACTTGGCTCACCCCATCAGCAAACTTGGTGGAAATGCAAAGAAGGCTGGATGGCCCCTTGATATCAAAGTTGGCAAGTATTAAAATTATGCAAATTTTTAACTACAGTATTATTAATGATTCAACAATATTTTGATCTCTTTATTTGGACATCAGGTCTCATTGGAAGCTGCACTAACTCTTCCTATGAGGATATGACTCGCTGTGCCAGCATTGCTGAAGAAGCCATGAAGCATGGATTGAAGTCAAAGATCCCTTTTAATGTTACTCCTGGTTCTGAACAAGTCAGAGCTACCATTGAACGTGATGGCGTGGTGAGTTATTAAACCACTTCTAATTTCTTACTGCTTCAAACAAAATTCTTACTTGCTAAATCTAAATTGCAGTCTGAAACCCTTCGCCAATTTGGTGGTACAGTCTTAGCCAATGCTTGCGGTCCTTGCATTGGACAATGGGACAGGAAAGATGTCAAGAAGGGAGAGAAGAACACAATTGTCACATCCTACAACCGTAACTTCACTGGCCGTAATGATGCTAACCCTGCTACTCATGGATTTGTCACTTCACCTGAAATGGTCACTGCCCTGTCTATTGCTGGTACTCTGGACTTCAACCCCTTAACTGACACACTGAAGGGTGCTGATGGTAGGTGGATAAATTTCTGTATATTTTGGCTTTCTTGGGAAATTTTGCAAGTTTGTACATTTTTAACATTATAATTTGTAGGCAAGGAGTTCAAGTTGTCTGACCCCTTCGGTAAGGAGCTGCCTCCCCGTGGTTTTGACGCTGGTGAAAACACCTACCAGGCTCCTCCTCCTGATGGTAGCAACCTCAAGGTAGATGTTGACCCTAAGAGCCAGCGTCTTCAACTCCTGGAGCCTTTCGCCAAGTGGGACGGCAAAGATTACAAGGAACTCACTATTCTCATCAAGGTAATTGGAAGCACTTTGATTTTATTGTTTCTATTTTGTCAGTTGTCATTACAATTATTTTTGGATTAGGTCAAAGGAAAGTGCACAACTGATCACATATCTGCTGCTGGTCCTTGGCTCAAATACCGTGGACACCTTGACAACATTTCCAACAATTTGTTCCTCACGTACGTTTCTACTTCTATTGCGACACACATTGGTACAGTAAAATTTTAAATGATCACAACCAACTTTGCATTTGCAGAGCAACAAATGCTGAGAATGGAGAATTAAACAAGATCAAGAATCAGTTATCTGGCAACTATGGTGGTGTTTCTGAGGTTGCAAGAGCTTACAAAGCTAAGGGTGTTAAGTGGGTTGCTATTGGTGATGAGAACTACGGTAAGGAAAATTCTTAAAGCCTCAAGAATATTGATGATACTTAGAACATTTTGTGTTAATGTTGACTTTCTCTCTCAGGTGAGGGAAGCTCTCGCGAGCATGCCGCTCTCGAGCCCCGTCACTTGGGTGGTGTGGCCATTATTGTCAAATCATTTGCCCGCATTCATGAGACCAACTTGAAAAAGCAGGGTCTGTTGCCTCTTACTTTTGCCAACCCAGCTGATTATGACAAGATTACACCCTTTGACAAAGTGTCTCTTCTTGGTCTTAAGGACTTGGCTCCTGGCAAGGTATGCATCTTTTCTACTCACAATTTTTTCCAATTATTTTGTTTTTCTGTTAAATTATTTCTCTTCCTTGTTTGCAGCCTGTTCAGTGTGAGCTCAAGCACCCTGATGGCAAGACAGAACAAATTACTCTTAACCACACCATGAATGACCTTCAGATCAGCTGGTTCAGAGCTGGTAGTGCACTTAACAGAATGAAGGAGCTAGCAAAGTAGAATTTTAGTCTTAATCCATCAATTCCCACATCCTGTTTCTCTAGTCAGGCTCTTAATTTGGCGCATTGTAGTGCTATAGATTTTTATTCATCATGCAATTTGCAAGTGCAAATGATTTTTATTGCTAAATTTTCAAATTTTTTTGTTTGTAATTTGAAATTTTATTTCCTAGGAAAGATTAACCTAGGGATCTATGAGCTCCATTATAGTCTACGATTCTTTGACGAAACAAGTGAAGGGAGGTGCCATGCTCTATTCACTCGAGTCACAGTATTTTGTGGGTCCTCTCATAACCCATCTTGAGGTTGTATTATGTATTTTTACTTCGAACTATGTAAATGAATTGGCAATTAGAATAGTGTACATTTGTGATATAGTTCTTGTAAACATTTCAATCGGTGTTCAAATTTTATCGTCTCACTTGGACATGATTTTAAAGGTCGCCTTATGGTAAAGGGTTATGGTTCTGTAATGTTGCCAAATATTTGGAGAGCTTGTGAGAAGGATGCTTATTTTAAGGCAGCCTCACTGTTCCAGCCTGATGAAAACATGGTTTCTTTGGACAGTATGAAATGTGCTCAGTGTAATGTACAATTCTTGACTCCAGCTATGGTGCTCATGGTGTTATGGGCTTAAAGACTGATTTCTGGTAAATTATGCCACTATAAAGCTACAGCCCAAAACGGCAGTGCTTTATAAATTTCTCACAATACATTGTTGAATTTGAAATTTTTAATGCTCTGTTTGAATGCAGGTTATTTTACAAATATGTTATTGTGCGAGCTGTGAGTCTGCATTGTACATAATGTCTAATGAAAGCAGAGCAATAACCAATAAAGTAAAATATTGACAATATACTACGTGCATTAGTGCCCCCCCGTCGCCACTGAAATCAAGAACATTGACACAAACTTGAATTCCAGTAACTGTTGTGAAGTTTGTTGGATAGTACATTTTCTACCTCTTCTAGTACATATGTATATAGGGGTGCTAGTTTTACATGGAAACAGAATTAGGTCTGAGGGTTGCAAAGATCAAATTTTGAAAAGAAACTACAGACGAGGTTTGGCAGTTTGGACTTCCCTCCAAGTTGTTGAAATAGATAAATTCGAACATGGAGTAGTGCTGTTAGCCAGGGCGGCCAACAGAGGCGTTTTGTTGTCGTTATCGTTCGGGCTAGTTTTCAAGGTTTATGCCTTTAAAACCAACACGAATTGGCTAAAATTTTGTAAACTTGACAAAAATAATAAATTAGCGACTAATTTCGTCCGATGCGGTGACTTATTGTTCGTAGGGTATGGCGACATTATGTTGTCAACCTTGTTCCGTTGTTGTGGTAGTGTGTACCTAACGGCTATTTCGGCCGATTAAATTTTAATTTTTAACTGGTACTTTTTTAGCCCATGTTATGATTTCAGGAAGACTTAATCCCCTTTTGCTCCCGATTTTAATCAGAAGGATATCCTTTCGTGGTTATCATCGACATTCACCGCTCTGTTGTTTATCTCTGAGCGATAAACAGCTGCTTATAGTGAGGTTAGTGTCTTTGGATTAAGGATGTAACTCTATGATTTCATTCTTGTATGTCTTTGTCAGTCATTTTTCACTTTGCGAACGTATTTGGCACTCCCCCTCGTTCTCCTTTTCACTTATCATTTATCTTTCCATTCTCCAAAACGAGAGAAAGTCACAGTGAAAGTTGCTCTTTAACCCTTTGTCAAAATATCAATACATTCACTATCTTATCTTTTCTTTTTAGGCATTGGGGTGTTATCTCGAACCTGGGGTCTACCTGCAGCCATAGAGGTGGAGGTCTACGAAACATAATGGCAGGGAAATCAAGTGAAGTTCCAAAGCACAGTAATAGACTAGCCCAAGAACGATCACCATATCTTCGACAACATGCCAACAATCCTGTGCAGTGGTAAGTTTATCAAATATTAATATACTTATTTCAGTCTTTTAGCTTTTAATATGCTTATCTTTTGTTTTGATTGACAGGTTTCCATGGGGAGATGAGGCGATTGAGTTGGCACGAAAAGAGGGCAAACTTATATTTTTGTCAGTGGGCTATTCAACCTGTCATTGGTGTCATGTTATGGAAAGAGAAAGTTTTGAGAATGAGAGTGTTGCCAAAGTAATGAATGAAAATTATATTAATATTAAAGTTGACCGTGAAGAACGTCCTGACATTGATAAAGTGTACATGGCCTTTGTCCAGGTAAGAGGAAATAATTTTATACTTTTCTTTGTAATATTACATTGTCATATACGTCAGGTTTGTTCCTCTGTTAACAGGCGTCTTGTGGAGGAGGTGGTTGGCCAATGAGTGTGTTTTTAACTCCTGATCTCACACCAGTCATGGGTGGTACATACTTCCCTCCTGAAGACCAACATGGAAGACCAGGATTTAAATCTATGTTGCAGAGTGTTGCTAAATCTGTAAGTTAATTTTCAATAACTTTGAATTCTAATGTCTGAATGTTTTTGACTTTGAAATTATATTGCCTTCTTTTTTTCAGTGGAGGGAAAACCGCCAGAAATGTAACAATACGGGTAATCGTATTATGGATATTTTAAGAGAAACAACTGTTTTAGAAATACCAATTGCTGCACAACTCATTACCGGTGTTCCACCTTTGGAGGAGTGTGCCCCCAAATGTTATGAAAAATTGGTTCAAATATATGAATCCCGGTTTGGAGGATTTGGTCATGCTCCTAAGTTTCCTCAACCTTCAATTTTCACATTCCTATTCCATTTCTACGCACGTGATCCTTCATCTGTGAAAGGGAAGAAAGCATTAGATATGAGTTTATATTCACTGAGAATGATGGCCCGAGGAGGAATTCATGATCATATTGGGCAGGTCAGATCTTAATTTAACATTTTTTCCTTTTATTTAAATTACTTCTTTCTTTTTTTTTTTTTTTGAAAATTCTCTACTTTGTTTGAATCTATTCTTTTATATGTTTTTCTGATTTTGTATTTTTTTCTCTAGGGCTTTGCTCGATATTCAACTGATGTGAAATGGCATGTTCCTCACTTTGAAAAAATGCTGTATGACCAAGGGCAATTAGTTGTTTCATATTGCGACGCATTCCTTGCCACAAACAACAATTTTTATGCTGATGTTGCTCGAGGTATTCTGAAGTATGTGGAACGTGATTTAAGTGACGAGGTAAGATTATAGAGCTGGTTATTTATTCCTGGTCTCTTTTGCTGTGTTCAGTGTCAATAGAAATTTTTGCTTTTCATTCTTTCCAGTCTGGTGGATTTTATAGCGCCGAAGACGCCGACTCATTACCCACGCACGATTCAGCAGAGAAAAAAGAGGGCGCCTTTTATGTCTGGACCTTCGACGAAGTGCACGACGTTCTGAACCAACGCGTCGAAAACTGCCCGGCCGTCGACGGCAAGGAGGTCACCAACGGTGACATCTTCTGTTTCCATTACAATGTCAAGCCGTCCGGAAACGTGAACCCGAGCTCGGACCCTCACGGCGAGCTCGTCAACCAGAACGTACTCATCATGTTCGGCAGCGAGGAGGAGACCTCCAAGCACTTCCTGCTGCCCAAGGAGAAGGTCCAGGAGATCCTCCGCGAGGGCCGCGATAAACTGTTTGAGGTCCGGGGCGCACGCCCGAGGCCGCACCTCGACGACAAGATGCTGACCTCCTGGAACGGTGAGTCCGGCGCTCTCCAGCCGGCAGGGCAGGCCTCCTGGCCCTGCTCTTCACCCCCGGAATGTTAGTCATGTTCTCCCGCCCTTTTCCCTGCAAGGAAAAAAAAAAAAACAAAAAAATTTGTCTCAGCTAAGTTTTGAGCTTCGGAGAAAAAATAAATAGCTGCAGAGGCCCAGCTAATTTGTATAGCACTGGTACAATTTTTTTCACTGTACAGCTATCGATTAGCTACATAGCTATCTAGTAGCTGAGCAGCTAAACTCAATTAGCTCTGCAGCTAATTTTTTTCCTCCGGCCAATTTTTTTGCCGCGGGTGCTAAATTGGCCAGCTAAAACGGTTAGCACGGAACTGAATTTAATTTTTTTGCGTGTGTCCGCAGCACTCATGATCAGCGGCTTCGCCAAGGCCGCGCAGGCCCTGGGCGACGACCACTACGCGGAGCGGGCCGTGCGGGCCGCGCAGTTCGTCAAGAAGCACCTCTACGACGCGGTGAGCAACAGGCTCCTGCGCAGCTGCTACCGCGGCGACAACGGCGGCGTCATCCAGATCGCCAACCCCATCGGCGGCTTCCTGGACGACTACGCCTTCCTGATCCAGGCGCTCCTCGACCTGTACGAGACGACGTTCGACGCCAACTGGCTCGAGTGGGCCATGCAGCTGCAGCAGGTGCAGGACGAGCTGTTCTGGGACGAGGGCAGCGCCGCGTACTACACCAGCCCCAACACGGACCAGACCGTCATCCTGCGCATGAAGGAAGGTGAGTCAGTGAGTCACCAGCGTGTCACCACGCCAAGTCCGCACAACTCGATTTGTATTATAGTTCGGCGGTTCTCGCCGGAAAAGCAGGGCAAAAGCCTTGTTATTTCTTGACGCGTTTCTCACGTCGGCCTGTGGCCCCGCCCGGCCCCGCCCGGCCCCGCCCGGCCCCGCCCGGCCCCGCGAGGAGCAGCGGGGCCTGCCTTCCTTGCGCCACCGGGACAAAAATAGAGTTTCTTCTCGAGTTTGGACCGACTGACCCCTGCAGCGGAGATGCTCGCTGTACTGCCCCCCCCCTTTCTCCCCCCTTTCCTTACACCCCGCGCCGCGCCCGCACACGGCACCTATAAGGGCAAATCTGCCGTGAACGAAACGTATCCTGCAGCGCAGTGCCGCGCAGCTGGGGACAGGGCGCCCGGCAGGTAGGCAACCTCCGAGCCACTGCGCAGCCCTGTGTTGCCGTTGCCTACCTCCCGGGCGGTCCCTGTCGCCAAGTGCCGCTACCGCAGCACAGCCCGTCGCGGCGGAGGGAACTAGCGTGCTCATAAACGCGCCATTTCCGTCCCCGCGCCGCCCCACCCCGCCCGGCCCCGCCCCACCCCACCCCGCCTCGCCTCGCCCCGCCCCGCCCCGCCCCGTTCCTTATAGAGGAGAAGCGACAGCCCGCTGCAGCTGGTAATGACAGGAAAGGAGCTCCTTCCTGTGTCCACCCTGTCGTACTTCATTGAGCCACCCTGACTTCCTCGGCGGAATAGAGGGTCTTGGTGAGGGGCGGGGCGGGGCGGGCTCGGGTGGAGCCCGTCACGCGCTGACATGTGCTAGGTGGAGGAGGGGTAGGGGTGGCAGGGGGTGCCGGTGCCGATTATCGACTCCCACACCAATCTGGGCGCAGCGGCGACGTAAGCCGTACACACAAATGGAAGTGCTCCCCCTCCCCTCCCCCTCTCGCTCGCACCACCAGTGCGCTGTCGTCGGCCGTCGGCGTCTCTCTCGCACGCGCTCGCGAGCTGGCGGGGGATTGCAATCAGGCCGCGGTGGTGGCGGGGAGGAGGAGGAGGAGGGTGCCGAGGACGGGGTGGTTGTTAGAATATTGCGTCGCGCACCGCCGC
This sequence comes from Frankliniella intonsa, assembly GCA_033675135.1. Taxonomy (NCBI): domain Eukaryota; kingdom Metazoa; phylum Arthropoda; class Insecta; order Thysanoptera; family Thripidae; genus Frankliniella; species Frankliniella intonsa. The sequence continues at coordinate 6,176,231 of CM066250.1, forward strand.
GCCTGGAAGCAGCAGCAGCTGGAGCGTGCAGCGGACCAATCGACACGCCACCAACTCAAATGGATGTTCTTTTTTTCTTTGTAACTTTTATTTTTTAAAAGAAAACTGTCGACTGTCTTAAAACTTTTTGACGCAGATTTTGAAAAATATTTAACGTGGAATAGTTTTTAAAATGCTATTTCTTTTTTTTCTTTTGCATTGCGGGGCTGCGGCCTGCTGCGGGTGGGGGCGGGGGGTAGCTTGATGGCGACGTGTTGACGGACACTCACTCGTCTCACCCACAGCCTCCCTCCCTCCCTCCCTCCCTCCCTCCCTCCCTCTCACCCGCCCGTCTGCAATGACCACCCTTTCTCGTAGCGGGGTGGGGGAGCCCCGGGCCCGTCTCGCGCATTGTCCATATACCGAAAGCAAACAAGCTGCTCCTGGTATGCGGTGCGCCCCCCCCCCCCCCCCCCGCCCGGGCCCGCGGGGCAGAGCGGAGCGGCGCTTTCTGGGTCACGTTTGACCATCGGCTCGCCTCGCACGCCGCACCGGTTTTGAATAAGCGACCCCACACTACCCTACCCTACCCTACCCTACCCTACCCTACCCTACCCTACCCTACTGCCCTACCCTACCCTACCCTACCCTACCCTACCCTACCCTACCCTACCCCTACCTACCTACCCTACCTAACCCTACCCCTACCCTAACCCTACCCTACCCTACCCTACCCTAACCCTACCCGTACCCTACCCTAACCCTACCCTACCCTACCCCTACCCCTACCCTAACCCTAACCCTGCTCCCTACCCTACCCCTACCCTACCCTACCCTACCCCACCCCACCCCACCCCACCCCTCCTAGAGGCTGGTGGGCTAGGCTGGGGCTGGGCTTGGCGCGCCGGCCGGCTTTGTGCTACCTGCCCGCCGCCTCGTTACCAAAGTTTTGATAGAGTTGGTTTCCCCACCCCCACCCTTACCCCTTCACACCCCTTATATTGAACGAAGAACGACGCGCCGCGGGGGTAGTTGTCGGGCGGATCGTGCGGCAGGTGAAGTGACCGGCGGGGGGTGGACAAGGTGCCGGCGTGCCCGTGGCGTGCAGGACCATGGCGCCATCATCCCTGCTCCTCCACCGGCCTAAGTACATACTAAGCCTCTGGCTGGAGCCAGGAGTCGCTCCCCGAGCCCGCGACGCGACGCCCCGCAAACAACCCAGAATTTTAGGTGTGCAAGTGACGTAAATGTTTCTAATTTTTTTTTTCTTCTTAATTTTTTTGGGGGTGCGTCGAATGGCTTTGATTTGCGCTGAGTTAACCTAAACCATCTTGAAATTGCCATGGTAAACTGTAGGCGCAGATTTCTGTGTGTTGACGGCAAGGTTATTGATGTTCATTATGGTGATTAAGAGTGCAAGGCGAGGGCAGAGCGCTGCGGGTAGGTGGCGCCAGGGCACAGGGCGCGCGTGCGATAAGGAGAGGAGGCCCGGCCCCGCCCGGCCCCGCCCAGGGTCTGAGTGTGAGGGTCTGAGTGTGAGGGTCTGAGTGTGAGGGTCTGAGTGTGAGGGTCTGAGAGTGAGGGTCTGAGTGTGAGGGTCTGAGAGTGAGGGTCTGAGTGTGAGGGTCTGAGTGTGAGGGTCTGAGTGTGAGGGTCTGAGTGTGAGGGTCTGAGTGTGAGGGTCTGAGTGTGAGGGTCTGAGTGTGAGGGTCTGAGTGTGAGGGTCTGAGTGTGAGGGTCTGAGTGTGAGGGGCTGAGTGTGAGGGTCTGAGTGTGAGGGTCTGAGTGTGAGGGTCTGAGTGTGAGGGTCTGAGTGTGAGGGTCTGAGTGTGAGGGTCTGAGTGTGAGGGTCTGAGTGTGAGGGTCTGAGTGTGAGGGTCTGAGTGTGAGGGTCTGAGTGTGAGGGCCTGAGTGTGAGGGTCTGAGTGTGAGGGTCTGAGTGTGAGGGTCTGAGTGTGAGGGTCTGAGTGTGAGGGTCTGAGTGTGAGGGTCTGAGTGTGAGGGTCTGAGTGTGAGGGTCTGAGTGTGAGGGTCTGAGTGTGAGGGTCTGAGTGTGAGGGTCTGAGTGTGAGGGTCTGAGTGTGAGGGTCTGAGTGTGAGGGTCTGAGTGTGAGGGTCTGAGTGTGAGGGTCTGAGTGTGAGGGGGTGAGGGTCTGAGTGTGAGGGTCTGAGTGTGAGGGTCTGAGTGTGAGGGTCTGAGTGTGAGGGTCTGAGTGTGAGGGTCTGAGTGTGAGGGTCTGAGTGTGAGGGTCTGAGTGTGAGGGTCTGAGTGTGAGGGTCTGAGTGTGAGGGTCTGAGTGTGAGGGTCTGAGTGTGAGGGTCTGAGTGTGAGGGCCTGAGTGTGAGGGTCTGAGTGTGAGGGTCTGAGTGTGAGGGTCTGAGTGTGAGGGTCTGAGTGTGAGGGTCTGAGTGTGAGGGTCTGAGTGTGAGGGTCTGAGTGTGAGGGTCCGCCCGGCCCCGCCCCGCCCCGCCCTGCTCCCGCTCCACTTTTTATAGGTCTGTCAGGAACCTGTTCTTAAAAGCCTTGTTTCGATCTGTTGCTGGTGCGCGGTGCTGCTCCGCTCAGAGCTTTCAGCTCGGAGCTTTTGCTGCGGCCCGCCCCCATAAAGTAGCGAGCAGGGCGCTGGCCGGTCGGCCGTACGCGCCGCCGTTCGGCTTGCAGCACGCAGCGAATATAGAATTTGCCGACCGTGCCGGGGCCGGGGCCGGGCCGAGGAGAAGGAGAGTGACTTCCCCGTCCCGCTCCGCCCGGCCCGGCGCCTTCCTCTCCTCTCCTCTCCTCTCCTCTCCTCTCCTCTCCTCTCCTCTCCTCTCCTCTCCTCTCCTCTCCTCTCCTCTCCTCTCCTCTCCTCTCCTCCCCCTCTCCTCCGACCTCGCGGCGATGAGGCCCCGCGTGCCGTCTGCGCTAGTCGATAAACATCGCAACATTATTTCGCAGAACGCTGAGTCGAATGATGGGGAGTTTGAAGTGGAGGCGGAATGGGCGAGTGGTGCGGGCGAGCGCGTCCCCCAAGAACAGCCCGGCCCAGCTCTCTCGCAGCGCAGCGGGCAGCAAGGGCCACTGAGCCAGACCTGGACCAGAGATAGCAGCTGAGGACCGAGCAGGACGGAACAGGCTGTAAAAGCACGATCGCTGAAAGGGAGAGAGAGAGAGAGAGAGAGAGAGCGAGGGGTGAGGGGATGGCGCCTCGTTCAGGTGATCAGTGCCCAGCTCTTGACACCATGGTCATCTTACCATACCGTAAGTGTACCAGGGAAAAAAGTATACCCTTTTCAGTTGACATACTCCTCGCAAAACGCGTGGGACTTTAGCTAATCGGCATATCTTTTCAGAACGTGATATTTTTTCCCCCTGCTGTGTACTTTCCGCCCCTCATGCTCGCACTCACTCCCCAGTCTGAAGCAGCGCTGCTCAGAAGGGAGGCAGGCGTACTCGTTATTTACGCTGACACAATAGAGCCTGATTGCCGGTGCAGGGCTGCGCCTGTGCTCGAGAGAGAGGGAAGGGGAGAGGGAGAGAGAGAGAGAGGAGGGGGGGGGGGCAGGGGGTAGAGCGAGTGAGAGGGAGGGATAGCTGTGAGGGGTAGGGGAGTCAGAGAGAAAACTTGGGCGCGGCGCGGGGAGGGTTTTTGCGCGCCTAGCACAAGCAGCAGCACTTACTCGCTCGCTCTGCCCGCTCTGCTGATAACTGCCGGCGGGTGCCGATGCATGGCGCTGCCTGCATGCAGCTGCCAGCTGCATATCTCTGGGGCTCGGGCACGGCAGGGCAGGGCAGGGCTTAAGTGCAGAACTCACGGAGAAACTTGTTTTCAGCCGAAAAACGGTAAATCTGTTTCCTGGGATGCCCAGGAAAGTAGGCACTTTTCCAGGAAAGTTTCTGGGTATTTCCAGCAAAAGTACTGGAAAAGCCAGGAACTTTCCTGGGAGGTCCCAGGAAATTGATTCGCCGTGAAAGAAAGCGTTAATGCGTTCTCCCGTTGTTTTTTTATTTTTTATTTTTATTTTGCACACACGCGCATTTTTATTGTTATGCTACGCGTAACGCTCTAAGTAACCGCTTTCACGTAACGCTCTCACGTAACGCTTTATCTTAACTCTACGCGATTCTCCGTAACGTAACGCTACATAACGATGTGTAACGCCATGCACGGACTGCGCCCGCTCGCTGCTAGTTGAACCCTTTTGGCCCGTAACGCTGTACGGCGGCGCCCCGGAGACGACGTTAACCCCACCGCCGCGCGCGCCGAATAACGCTCCGCCTCCTCCGAGCGTGCATTTTTCATGGCGTCGTCAGTCAGTGTCAGCGGCACGTGACACCCACGTGACGCTGGCGCGGTGGTCGGGGTCGGCCATTAAAATTAGCGAGGGGCGAAGCAGTAACCCCCGCGCCCTGCCGCGCCGCGCCCTGCCCGCCCGCCTGCCTGCGCGATTGTCACCCTCGAGAGGCCTGCAAGGCGGTCTGAGGTCACGCCGGAGGGTCTTGGAGGGGCCCCGGGGGGTAGGGACCAGGCCACAGCCACCTCCCCCGCCGCGCCGACGGAGGGACGAGCCCCGCGGGGCTTACCCCCCGCCCCCGCCCCGCCCCCGCCCACGCCCCGCCCCCGTCCCCGTCTCACCCTCCACCTTCTTCACCCTCTTCCCCTCACTCGCCTCCTTCACCCCCTTTTGCGCCCCCATAATAATAGCTCTTGACCCAAAACCGCGCGGCGCATTCGCTCGGGGGAGGACGTGAGAAGTGTCGGGGCGGGGCGGGGCGGGGCGGGGCGGGGCGCGGCGGGTGTGCACTGGTGGGATTTTTGTAACGCGCACTGTCGCGCTGCTCATTCAGAAGCAGACAACGGCTGGATCCACCGCGCCGCGCCGTGCCTCCGTCTCGCCGGGGGATGGCCTTTTGAGGGGCGTTCCATGCGGGCGGGCGGGCGGACGGGCGGGCGGGGCGGGTAGACGGACGGGCGGGTGGGGCGGGCAGACAGACGGACGGGCGGGTGGGGCGGGCAGACAGACAGGCGGGCGGACGTGAAAAGAAGAGGGCCCTTCCGATCTGCGGAGTCTTGGCTGTGAGGAGATCCGGACTGGAAATCCTCCGTCTGAATAGAGAAGCCCCTTGCTGCTGCCGTCAAGGTCAGGCCGTCACATCGATGTGGCCGCCCGCCCCGCCCCGCACTGCAGCAGCGGTATTGTGAACTCACCCCAATGGCTGCAAAGCACTGTACAGGAGGATCGTCCGACGGGGCGGGGCGGGGCCGCTAGGACTGATTGCAAGTGCCGGTGACGGTGCGGTGCTGGCCGCCCACGCCCACCTGACCGATTGCAAAGCGCGGCGGGCGGGTAGCACTGGTGCGAGAGGGCTGAGAGAGAGCTGGGGCGGGGCGGGGCGGGGCGGGGCGGGGCGGGTCTGATTGCACGTTGGGGAGGCGCGCGGCAATACCGGACCCGTGTGTTCAAACGTGTGTTACTTCCCTCCGATTGACCTGCATCAGGACGGCGCGCCTGGCCCGGGCGGGGCGGGGTGGGGCGGGGCGGGGCGGGGCGGCGGGCTCGTGGCTGGCTGGCTGCACACAGTTCAACAGCCACTTGTTGTCCGGGGGGGGGGGGGGAGGGCTACGTGTTCGCCCCGCTGCTGGCGTGGCCTGCTTGGGCCGGGCCGGGCCGGCCGGGGTGCGGTGGGGTGAGCTGCCCGCCCCGTAAGGTCAATCAGACCCCCGGCCACCCACCTTGACGTTTGCAAGTGCACGCTCGAGTTTGAATTGCATGGATCGCACTTATTGAGAACTGTCCCTTTTGCTGCCGCTCCTGCTGCTGCCCCTCCTGCTGCTGCCCCTCCTGCTGCTGCCCCTCCTGCTGCTGCCCCTCCTGCTGCCATCCCGCTTGCCAGTAGTCAGTCGAGTGCTTAGGGGAGGCCACGTCGATAACGGGGGCGAAGCAGCGGCAGCAGCAGGATCCCCCGGAGGCCCCCCGGAAGGGAGGGGGCGGAGGAGGGTTGGGGGGAGGGCATGACAAAAAGACAGACCCCAGGGGGGAACTCTGTCTGGGCCGGGCGCGGAAACTACGCGTTCGAAAGAGAAAGAGCCGCAGGGAGCGAGAGAGACGGACCGGACGCGTGGTCTGAACCGCGGCGGGCGCTGCTTGTTGCAGACCAGGACGGCGCCGAGCCGAGCGGCAACACGGTGTCGACGTGGAACCTGCTGCGGCTGTCGGCGCTGCTGGAGCAGCCCGACCTGCACGAGCGCGCCGAGCGCCTGCTCTCCATCTTCACCTCGCGGCTCACCAGCCTGCCGCACGCGCTGCCCGGGCTCACCGCCGCCCTCATGCTGCACCACGACTCGCACACGCAGGTGAGTATCACGCCCACCGCCTCGCCTCGCCAGCATCAGCCCTTTATTTTTGTTGCATTCGCAAAAATGCGCACCAGTGTTCGTAAAGACCCCAAAGCCAATTAATTTTCTTCGTCAAAAAAAGCCAATTAATTTTCTTCGTCAAAAAAAGAAAATAACCAACGTTATGCGATACCAAGTTAACTCTACGAGTCGACTTGAATATTTTCTTCCTTTTTCACATAAAAATATTCTTATGTTTTAATCTTGCGATTTTTTTTTAAATCTGTCGATCGTTTAAATCTGAAGAGTCTCCATTTAACATATACATTTTAATTTGACAATCGCCGGACAATTTCCGCGCCCTTTTTCGATTTCCTCGCTTTTCTCATCTGCCTATACTTTTGAAGACATGTTTATTACTCGATCGAAAAGTTTTCGATCTTTTGAGATAACGCACGCATAATGGCTTCGCTTTCCGGCTTCGCTTTTTGTCTTCGATTTATTAACTCCAATGTCAAGTTTAAATTAATTTGAGAAGAGCACTGTGGATGGTTTGTATATGTATATTACAAGTTAAATGTGCATTTCTTTCCCTCTTGGCCGCTTTGTCGTGAGGGTTCTGTGAGGCTCCTCTGCTCCCTGCCGCAGGTGTTCGTGACGGGGAAGCTGTCGGACCCGGACACGGCGGCGCTGGTGGCGGAGGCGCGCCGGCGGCTGCTGCCCGGCCGGGTCCTGGCCCTGGCCGACGGCAACCGCGACTCGATCCTGTACCGCAAGTCGGAGGTGTTCCAGAGGCTGCGGCCCCAGGGCGGGCGCGCCGCCGCCTACGTGTGCCGCCACCACGCGTGCTCGCTGCCCGTCACCAGCCCCGAGGACCTGGACAAGCTGCTCACCACACAATAATCTTCTGTTTCATTATCAATAAAAGACAAATACTAGTTAGTTTACAATTAGGCCCTTCTTTGTGCTTGCAATATTTTTTTATGGTGGCGATTATTTTTTTTCTTCCCCGGTGTGATTTGGAATGCTTTTACGACGAGCGCCGTTCGTTTAATACGTTAATTGCGAGGATACTCATGAATGTGTAGGGAAAAAATGGCTGTGCGCATGTGTACCGTGCTGTGAAATAATTGTTGATATTTATCGTGTATCGTATATTTATGCATTGCGATTAAATCGTCCATCATGTTGCAGTGTGTTTGTTATTTAGTGTTTATCAGCTTGCACGACCAACAAACGATGCTCTCTAAATAGAATGCGCTATACAGAGCCTGCTGTTGTTACGGTGGTCTTGTGATAGTAACATACTCATCATTATAATTTTTGTATATTCATTCAACTCAGTGTCATAGAGTGGATAAGCCAAATAAAGTGGAGGCCCAGAAAGTCAGTGTGCCAAAAAAAAAAAGAAAAAGAAAAAAAAAAACTTGCGTCAGATTTCTTTTCCTATAGATGTGTTTCCTTCTCCTAACCAACAACCTACTGCTGTGCTTTATTGAAATTGAAATGTTCAATTTCTTAGAAACTGTGTCAAAATTAGTCAAAGTATAGCAAAACCATTTGAGTTTCCTGAAAATTATTTTTTAAATTTTCTATTAAACGAGACACACAGTAGAGTGCCTCTCCCCTGGCCTGCTACCACCACGCACCGTTCCGACCACCTCTCGCGCACATGCTTCGGGGCAGGGCAGGGGAGGGCTCCGAGCCGCTGTCACCCCCGTCCCGTACATGTAGCAGCTAATTACAAGACGTTCCACCAGCGCGGCTAGCGCGGCAGCTGTTGTGAGCCGTATGTGTCAGGACGGTGCGTGTGGGGGTGGGAGGTTATACAGTGTAGGGGGTTGCAGCGCCTCTTGTTTTTCCGGTCGCCCGGAACACGAGATAAGAAGTCCTCGGCTCGGACGCATATTATCCGCCACATTTGCCCGGAGAGCGGAGGCGGGGGGAGGAGAGGAGCGGGCCCCTCCCGGCCCCTCCCGGCCGCTCCTGCGCGAAACATTTGGAAGGCAAGCGGAACTGTCGGTCTATAAATAAGTGGGGACACTTTTATTGCGCCATTACGGTGATCTGCTTCTGTTTGGGTCCCCCGGGGGTCCGCGCGGCCCGGCCCGGCTCCGGTGATCACAGCCAGGCGGAGTGGTCCAGCGGGGGATCCTGCTGGCGACTCGAAGCTTTAGATTAGGAGGTGGCCACGGAGAGAGAGAGAGAGAGAGGGAGAAAAAAAATAGCGGCGAGAGGGGGGAAGAATTGAGTGTGTATAGGAGGGCCCGGGCCGTCCAATAAGACGGGATGAGGACTTGTGCTCCGCGGGGCTGAGGCTGGGGCTTCAGGTGCACAATGTGGGGGCGGGGCGGGGCGGGGTAGCGAGTCCTTCCGGCTCTGCTCCGCTCTCATATGGAGAAATATTTTCTCCTCCACCGCGATGTTCTCTTTTTTATTTTATTTTTTTTCTCTTCGCCTTTCCGTACCACGTTTGAAGAGAGTGCGCGCGCGGCGGTGCGCGCCGTACCGCGCCGTACCGCGCCGCGCGCACAATGAGCTTGCCGAGTCTGCATCAAGGCAGGAAAAAATATAAGAGAGCGGGCCGGGCCGGGCCGGGCCGGGTCTAATATAGAATGTTGTCACACGTTGTAAGAAACTTGGTGTGCGTCACACTGTAAAGACACTTTCTTGTATTTCAAGACCCGGTCTTTGGATCTTATGGAGAACACCAATATCATCCAAGACCGGGTCTTGAAATACTTTTTTACCGTGCAATGTCAAAGCCTTATTCTGTCTTAATGGTTATCTTTCTTGTACAAGCAGCACTATGTATCGTTAACATGTAGTTTGCCGCTCTTATGTTTAGACTGGCGCCCAGCTGCCCCCGCCCCGCCCCGACACCGCCAGACGGTGCATGGCGAAGAGGCGTGTGGCCACGACGGAGAGCGGAATCCCAACAAATGCCGCCGTGCCGCGGGAGAGGCCGCGCCAAAGGCCCCGCCCCGCCCCGCCCCGCCTGGGGGTAGGGACCCTTAAAGTGGTTAAGGTCCGGCGCAGGCAGGACTTCCTCGCGGCTATGGCTGGTCCCTGTTGTAAAGGTAGGCAACGGCAACGTCTCTGTGTGTATGTGTGTGTGCGCGCGCGCGCGCGCGTGTGTGTGTGTTGGGGAAGGCATGCGCCCGCATGGGGATGATACCCCTCCCCCGCCCCGCCCCGCCCCCCGCTCAACTCATCAGCGCGATCCATAATTTATCCACAACATAGGCGCACTGCGCACCGCCGCCGCCGCACCGCGAACAGTAGCGCGGCGGGGCGCGGCGGGGCGCGGCCTGCAAGTAGTAGTTGTAGCGGCGGTGGTGGTGGCGGTGGTGCTACTAGTAGTGGCAGTAAGCACAGCGCTGCCAACTGAAGCGCACTGGCGGGGCGGGGCGGGGTGGGGCGGGGCGCGCTTGTATGTGCTGCCTGTGGTGCGGGGCGCTGGCGTCGCCACCCGCTTAAACAGAAATACCTTGCTACACTCTTCTTGTTTTTTGTGTTTTTAACTGCAGGGAAAGTTTTATAGCGAACATAAATTGTTTCCGAACAAACCGTGTGCGGTGCTGACCAGTTTCGGTGGTTGCGTGCAGATTATTTCTGCGTGAGCAATGGTGCCAATTTCCACGGTCGGGTTTAACGTGCGTGAAAAGCGCCCCCCCCCCCCCCCACCCCCCGCAGCCCGGCCTATGTGCTCTGTGTAATTTCCTTTGCTCGATAAACGGCTCAAAGGAGGAGTCTTCCTCTCTGCCGCTGTATGCAAGTCCGCATATTACGTATACAACAGTAAGTCTTTTGTTCCTCGCTCCTCGCACGCCCACCTCTTAGCGCTCTCTCTCTCTCTCTCTCTCTCTCTCTCTCTCTCTCTCTCTCTCTCTCTCTCTCTCTCTCTCTCTCTCTCTCTCTCCACAGAAAAAATAAACGGGGTACGTCGCACGCCAAAAGGGGTGCTTTTAAAAACACGGTTTCCCTCTAATGCCTCTGTATAGAGACGAGAAGTGCTTAAAATCGCACCTTGCCTCTGTAGAGGCACTAGTGCAGGAGCATACCTGAGCGTGCTTCGAGGCACCTTTGTTTTCCAGTGTTTGCCTCTCCGGCCTCTCCCTGGAAAGAGAGAGGGAGAGAGAGAGAGAGGAGTGAGTGTGATGAGATATTTTATACGAGCGTTACAATGATACTACGCGCGGACCCGCCACCCCGCCACGCCCCGCCACGTCAGGCGACGTCTCGTAACCTTCCTCGCCGCCGCTGCTATACCCTTCAAATTTTATGTGGAGCAAAGTTTTGCGACTCGCAAAAAAAGACCTTTGCGTCGACCTAAAGCCTGCCCTCCCTGCCCTCAGCGCACTTTCCCCTACGGGCAGCGGCGGCGTCCCTGTCCCCGGCCCCCTCCCGCCGTGCCCCCCTGGTGCTCCGCCCTGTAGTTAGCCCTTCCCCCCCTCCCCCGACCTCGCCTCCTCCTACAGCTCGCCAAGCAGCAGTAGGGTTATGACTTATGCAGTGTACAAAGAGAGAGACGGGTGCGGTGGAGTCCGGACTTTGAATTGTGTTATTTATTACGGCGGAGGGGGGAGGGGGTAAGGTAAAGGGGTGGGTGCCTCGTGTATAGAGGTACAAGATGTACACTGTCATTGCCAATAAGGGACTTGAGTTACCCGGACGAGCAATAATTTGTGTTTGCAATGTCGGGAAATAAGCACGTGTGGATTACAGGGGAGGTGTAAAGCAATGAGATAGAAAAGGCTATAAACGGAAAACGGTAAAGGATGTGGCGGAAAAAAAAGCAATGCCTGAAACGTGCTGGGCTTAAAGACGGGCGCCCCTCGGCGCTAAGATGATTAGGACCCTGTTAGAGGAATGGGTGGCATAGCGGTCCCGCCTATCCGCGCCCCGCCTCTCTGCGCCCCGCCTCTCTACGCCCCGCCTCTCTACGCCCCGCCACGCCACACGGTATGCGAGACGAGACAAAAAGGGCAGAGGTGCCGTGTTGCCGTCGCAAGACGAATGTGTGCCCACCCCACCCCCACCCAACCCCACCCTCTACTGTGTGTCAGGAAGGGTCTTACCACCGTGACCTACAACCTAACATGCAGGGTAGTAAAAAAAAAACGGCAGTTTGAACCTTAGTTTTCTGCCTGCTCGACGCTCAGTTCTGTATTGGATTTATTTTTTCGGGACTAAAAGTCTAATAAGCCCTAAAAAACAACACCTGTTTATTTTATTTTTTTTAAACGTCACAAAACAAAAAAAAATTGGTTTGCTACTTTCGTACACAATATGTGATACATTATCTCCTATAGTCTTTCGCCTTCTAATTTGTATTTTTCCCCTGCGCATTTTACCTGTATTTTTCAAATGACTTAACGCTATCGCGCCGCCCCCGCCGGGCCTTCCACAATCGAGACGGCGGGGCGGGGGCGGCGCATCTTAAATGGCTGGCCGGCGCCTCGCCTAGCAGCGCCTAGCTTTCCGATCGAACCGTCTCGTTGGAATTATTCAAGACGGGTATGGGGGCGGGGCGGGGCGGGGCGGGGCGGGGCGGGGCGCTGGCGACAAGGCGCCGCCTCAAAGTGTCTAGCGCGGAAGGGGATGGAGCGTTAGTTCTACGCCCCCCTCCCCCCGAAAAAGAACCGCGGTAAGAAGTGAAATCAAAATGCGTACTACTGGGTTTTACCGAAATAGTTAAATAAGGCGAAGTAATAGTTGAGTCGGAAAATTTGCCATGAGGAGAGAGCGAAAGTACGAAAGTGAACACGAGATGCGCGGTAAATTAAAATAATTGTGATTGAAACGAGCCGGTGAAGTTGAAGGCGTGCGGCCAGGGCAGGGGCGGGCGGGGGCCGGGCCCTGCTAGGGTCCTGGTGGAGGAGCCAGTCAGGCGGATAGATTTAACTCGGCCCGGTTGAATCCTCCAGTCGCCTCGCGGTGCGGCAGGGCATGGGCCGTGCCGGGCCAGGCCGCGGGCTCAAGGGATGAAAGGTCGCACAAAACCGTCCGGGTCGCATGATAATGACTTGGTAATTACATTCAATGCGATGCTATGCAAATGACGGGGCACTAATTGCATCTCATTAACGCCTCGACAAACTCGCTTCATTTACCCGCGGCGGCCGCTGGGTATGGCTGCTCCGCGCCGTGCGGTGCTCCGTGCAGCGGATAGTATAGGTGGATGGATGCGCGCGGTGGCAGGCGGCGTGGCCAGGCCGGGGGCATCCCGGCCCGCCGGGGGTGCGAGAGAGACAGGCGCCGGCCCGGCCCGGCCCGGCCGGGGGTGCGAGAGAGACAGACACCGGCCCGGCCGGGGGTGTTCTTTCTCCTCATCTCCCTCGCTCCACACAGAGCAGCTGTATTCATTTTTCCTACAAAGCGCGACGCGGGGCGGGGCGGGGCGGGGGTGAGGGGGTACAGGTACGGCCTGCCTGCGGGGTCCAGGCGGGGCGGGGCGGGGCGCGGCGGGGCGGGGCGCGGCGGGGCCTCCAACCAGGCCAGGCGCAGCGCCCAGCCAGGCGCCAGGAGTCTGCCTCCCACCGCCCCTGCCGCGCCGCCCCCCGCGCCGCCCCCCCGCGCCGCCCCCACCCCCAGAGGGCTTCCCTCCCTGCGCTCCGGTCCGCAGTCGAGCGCGGTGCGTCGAGCAGGACAGACGTGTGTGTGCGTGAGTGAGTGTGAGTGCGAGAGTGTGAGTGCGAGCAAGAGGGACAGAGTGAGCGCTGGTGAGTGCCGGCGAGCTCACCGCTCCTACCGGGTCCGCAAGGCTCGCCAGTGAGCGCGCGTGGCGTGGCGTGGCGTGCGGTGAGCGGCGTCGCGTCGGTGAGCGCGCGTGGCCGCGCAGAGCGCTCTCGCCGCGGTGAGCGCTCCGCTCCGCTCGCGCCCGGTGAGCTGCCGCAGTGAGTGCTAGTGGTGAGCGCGTGTGGTGCGCATGAGGACGCCGCCTGTTGGGATGTGCTCCAGCGCGTAGCGGCCCGGCCTCACCAGGCCCCGCCAGAGAGGACCTACCGGCCTCATCGGGACATTCGAACAGGTGAGAGGAGGGGGACAGGTCCTCTGCTGGCTGGGCTCCGTCACCCGACCCGACGGCTTCGGTGTCCGCGGCTTTGTAGGGAAACGGAAACATTTTATGTTTTTATTTTTATTTTGGGAGGAAAGTGAAAATAATGCATTGCGCGTGCGTGTAAGTGTTTCTGCACGGCGCTGAGCATCCACTGTGAAAAGAAAAGCGTATTATTTCTGACTGGCGCAGGAAGTTATTTCTTTCGATGTAGCAGCCGACTATGCATTTTGAATGGAATCGTGCTCGGCTTATTAACAAAGTGGAAACGAAAAGCACTGCGGATACATAGGAATAAAAATTGCGAGTGCGAGTTATTTTAGAGCAGCACCCTCGCGTAGATGTCCGGCCCGGGACTGTATCGGCGCCCCAGTGGCGGGCGTGGTGGTCGCTCTGCACATCACGTTGATTCGGGCGCACCTGGTCAATCAGGTAGACCCTGCCTCTGCCCGGCTCTCTCTCTCATCGGCTAATTGGGGTCTGTGGCGGGGCGGGGCGGGGCGGCCAGGGGGCGCCAATGGTCAGCAAACGCAGTGTACAGCTCTGAGGGTCCCGGCCCGGCCCGGCCCGGGTGGGACACTCTGAGAGGAGAGGTTGAGATGAGCCGTGGGGCTCCTTGATTGGACAGCACTTGGCCGTCAGAATCGCCTCATCACAGGCTCTCTCTAAACCCTCTGCCCGGGACCCTACAGTAGCCGCTTCATTGCGCTGGCCCTGCCTGACCTCCACCCCCTCCCCCTCCCCCTCCGGCCCGCCCTTGAACCTCACCACCACTGTCCGTCGTCATTTTGCAAATGACACGAACTAGTAGTATTCTCCACCACAGCACACCACTATAGGCGGGGCGCGGGGGATGTAATAATTTCTCTTGAAAATAAATTTCCCGCTGTGCTCTTCTCTCTCTCGCGCACGGTCAAGTTGTTGATGTTGTTGTTTTTGTTGATGATGTTGTTGTTGATGTTGTTGGCGCGCGTTGGACTCCTCATGGAGACGCGCCCAATCATTACTCACGGTCCTGAGCTTACCCTCGAGCTTACCGCAAGTTTAAATCCTGCCCAGCCGTGGCCCGCCTTCAGCCCGCCCCGCCCCGCCCCGCCCCGCCCCGCCCCGCCCCGCCCCGCCCCGCCCCGCCCCGCCCCGGGTTTGTTATAACCTATTAATCATCGGCTTGTTTCGTTTGTTTACTGGGCGCGGCGCGGTGGCGGCGCCGCCGCTCCTCAAACAAATGTGCCAGACTTCATTTAATGGAGCGCCCGTGCCATGAGGCTCCGGTGTACCAACAATTATTACGCTTTATTGCACTGTGCACAGTGTGCAACAATTATGGCGCGGAGAGAATGCGGGGGCACGACAGCAAAATCAAGTATGTGAATGTTGCACGCTATGTGCGTTGCCATTCATACGCTTGTCACTACTTCGAGTTTGTGTTGTGGAATGCCCATACACTGTTAAATCGAATTGTCATGTGACGATAAATATTGCTACGAATATTTCGTCACAAGAGCGATGATGAAACAGTCGTCACATGACAAACATTTCGTCACATGACATGAATCTTTCGTCACATGTGATGAACCATTTGTCATTTAACATGTATCTCACGCCTTGTGACGAACCTTTCAAAAGTAAATTTTAGCACTGACTTTGTCGTAATATGACGACTTAAAATTTTACAGTGTAGGAAAATTCACAGCCACTATGCGAATGAGAATTGTACTGCTAACTAGTGTGGCCCGTGGCGGCCCATTGACACTATGCGGGTTCAGTGTTTGTGTATCTTGTGGTGGCTGCTGCGGCCGCACCGCGCGAATAGCTTCCCGCACAGTGCTGCGAGCCGCTTTGATGCGTACGGCTTGACGTCCCTCTCCGGGGCGGGCGGGGCGGGGTGGGGTGGGGTGGGGCGGGGCGGGGCGGGGCGCTACCTCCACCTTACCGGGCCTGCTGGGCGTTACGGTCTCCAGGCGAGTCCCTTACGGGGTGGGGCGGGCATGGGAAGGCGCCCTACCCGGGCTAATCCCCATCAAAGTGCCTGGCGTGCCAAGGCGGCCTGGGCGGGGCGGGGCGGGGCGGGGCCGGGGACGCGAGCGGACCACGGAAGTGCTCGGGGCCGGGCCGGGCCCGGGCGGGCCGTCCTGCCCGCCTGCCTGCCCGCTGGACATTTGGCTGCGAACTTGTTGATGCTGTTTGGGGGAAATATGCCTTGACTGGTCCGTGGTGGGGCCGGGGGTCCGGGAGGGGCCGGGAGGGGCCGGGAGGGGCCGAGGGGCCGGGCTGCAGCCCCAACTTGAGCAGAGCGGCGCTGCTCACCTAACTTCCATCCCTCCCGAGTCTATTGATCCGGCTTGAGCAGGCCCCGGATCGGAAAGGGCCGCCGCTGCCCCGCGCTGCTCCGCCCGGGCCGGGCCGGCGGCGCCTGGCCTGCAGGGTAGGTAGGTAGGTAGCCGGTGTGGCGCGGGGCGGGGCGGCGACACTGATCTAAGGGGATGAAGACAGTTTGCCTGTCGCCCATGCCGTGCCGTGCCGTGGTGTGCCCGGGCCCGGGGTGGAGGGTAGTAGTCGTGAATGGCCCCGCCGGGTTTAGTACGATAGTCGCACTAAGTCCAAACGCCCCGCCCCGCACCGCGCCTGCCTGCCTGCCTGCCTGGGCCCTACCGGCCGACGATAGGAATCCTTGCCTAGCTTGCATTATTCCGAGTTGAGGTGTTCGAGAGGCCGTCGCCAGTACTGCTGCACTGTCGACGTCCTTGTACATGGTACACGTATACTTTGAGTTTTCGATACTGGTACTCGCAGACTGCCCCACTGAGCGGAATCTCGAAAATTCGGGCCCAAATGCGATGTATTGCGCAAGTCGACGGGTGTTTTTTCCCCCCAGCTGACACGTTGGGAGTGCCCCATAACCCTTCCAGCGTGAACATCACGTGGCTCTTTTTAACGATCCAGGGCGGAGCGCAGGGGCGGGGCGGGGCGGGGCGGGGCGGGGCGCGGAGCCCACCTTTGCTTTTTATTAAGCAGCGCGCTGCGCGAGGGTCGCGTTTGTTTTTGGTCAAACCTCGTCAATTATTCCGTTTGAATTTGTTGCGCACACAGAGAGGTGGGGCGCCGCGCCGGGCCGGGCGCCCTCCTGCGCGCGGCGCTCTGCCAGGCCCGGCCCCGCACCCCGCCCAGCCAGCCAGGCGGTCCTGGATGGATGTCATGGGGAGGGATGAGAAATTTTGTGGGACCGATATATGATCTGCCTCCATCAGTTATGGCTCCATTAGGCGGGCCGTAGGCCGTAGGCGGGCGGGGCGGGGCGGGCTGCGCCTCCTCGGCGGCTCCCCTTTGGTGGCGGGGCCCCGGGGGAAAGCCTCTGACAATCGATTTCTGAACGGGGCTGAACTCTAGCGTAGTGGCGGGGATGATGGCGTGGAAGACTATTTCGTTTAGTGATGTTATCAGGTTTTCTCATCCGCCTTTTTTTCTCTCATCGGGCGACGTGTTCTCCTAATGTGTGTACCGCACTTCGTCATGTCATGTGACATCAGCAGCGGCGGACGGGAGCGCCTGTGGGATAGGCAACGCGGGCGCAGCCCTGCTCGCCGGGCAGGTCTAAGCCCCAGGCGGTTTCACTCGCGCCGGCCGGCCCGGCCCAGCCGGGCGCGGCTAGACTGGGTCGCTCCGTGGCGTGGCGTGGCGTGGCGTGGCGTGGTGGGGTCTGTGGCGCCGGCGCCGCGGGCCGGATGATAACATCGCTGGACCACCGCCAGCAGCATCCAGCCCGCGCCTGTGTCTGGTGACCCCGTGGGGACCCCGCCCGCCCCCGCCCCGCCCCCGCGCCGCCCCCGCCCCGCCCCCGCCCCGCCCCACCGCTAGCCTGTTTCACTCATGCTCCCTCCAGCAGCTCGGCCGCCCCCGCCCCATTAGCCCGTATCCACTCACGAGGAAGCTCGTTTTACCCTCCTGACGGCATGTCGCGCGGCCGTGTGCGACACAGACATTTCAGCTCTCTCTCTCCATCTCTCTTTCTCCCCACTCTCCCCTCCCTTCCTTTCTACCCCCCCCCCTCTCTTCCTCTCTTTTTCTCTCCCTCTCGAAAAAAGAAAAAATTCCTGAGCGTGAGAGGAAAACTCCACGCCCCCGCGCTCGCGCTCGGAAGCTTACATTAAAAAATACCGCGCCCGACATTGTTTCAACAATTTAAAAATGTACTCACTCCCTTACGCGCCGCGCGCCGCGCCTCTCCCCTACCAATATACAGCCGCACACTGCGGGGTTCTGGAAGATGGCGCCGCGCCACAGCAAAAACTCTGCCTCCCCTCAGGTAGTCCGGATAGAGGATCTACTCGCGTGTGAGACCAGCAGGCAGTCGGGCCGCACTCTGCGACCCCCACCACTTCTCTTGCTTTTAAGCTCCTGTGAAACATGAGGACGATCCTTATCCCGCCGCGTCGTGC
Organism: Frankliniella intonsa; assembly: GCA_033675135.1. Classification (NCBI taxonomy): domain Eukaryota; kingdom Metazoa; phylum Arthropoda; class Insecta; order Thysanoptera; family Thripidae; genus Frankliniella; species Frankliniella intonsa. The sequence goes on from CM066250.1 coordinate 6,194,023, forward strand.
TCCGAATGAGCCAGAAAAAAAAAATATATCTATTCGCAGCGCGGCGGCCGCGCTTGTTATTATTCGCAGACCGTTATTTCCAGGAAGAGATAAGCAGGCGCGCCCTGGCGTCGTGTTCATCTGCGACTGGAGCGCCGCTGCTGCTGAGAGCTAGGCAGACGTGATGTAAACACGTCTAGCACCAGATCGACCTAGTTATTTTCTATTTCGGTCTCGCGCAGAGTGCGCTGTCGGCGAGCTCAATTACCCGTCATTATCAAAATTATCACCAGCGCGTCGCAATCATGGTGTATGGCTTCCACTCCAGTGGACTGCGTCTCCACTCGCGGTATTATATTTCGTATTCCAATTTCAATATTCTTTTTTTTTTATTGCGCGCAAATATAATCGACACGTCGATAATCGCAGCAGTCACCTCGTGGCTCCGCGCCCGGGCCGCCCCCGGACCCGGAAGCGCTCCTCCCCCCCCCCCCCCCTTCCCATCTTTCTCTATTTCTGGCCCAGCTCGCGGTGATCGGATTAGTGGAGGGCTTTTCTGTGCGACTCGCCGGCGCCCCGCCCCGCCCCGCCCGGCCCGGGCAACAACTGCCATACCATTAGCTGCAGCGGCTTATCGCTGCGGTGCTGATTTCCCGATGACGCGATGCGTGATGTAATGATGTCCACAGCGACACGACCCGTCCGCTGCGACACTGCTGGGCTGGGCCGGGCCGGGCCGACAGGTCCAGTGGTGGTGGTGTGCGCCGGACTGCAATGGCCACTACCGCGCTGCTCCGGAGGGAGAAGCATGCCGCCCCGCTCGCCCCGCCCCGCTCGCCCCGCCCCGCCCCGCCCCGCCCCGCCCTGCGGCGGCGCGGCGGCCCAGACCGCAGTGTCATTCATTTCCAATTCATTGTCGCTCGCCGTCCCGTCGCCGTGCTGGTGCTGGCCGCGACCGCCCCGCCCCGCCCCGCCCCGCCCCGCCCCGCCCCGCCCCGCCCCGCCCCGCCCCGCCCCACCCGCCTCGCCCCGCCCCGCCTCGCCCCACCCCGCCCCGCCCCGCCGCGCCGCGCCGCGGCGCCAGCTTTATGGCCGTGCCCCGCTCCGCTGCCCGCTGTACACTGTCGCAAAACGAGTCGAGCGAGTGGCAATATCGCATCACGACACTGTATACTCGCGGCGTAACTCGTCTGCACGAAATTTTCTCTAAGATTCCTGAAACTAATTGACAACTGAGTGCGTGCACAAAAAATAAATATGCATGATGTTTTTGCTAGCTTGATCACTGCGAGAAATAATTGTAAGGAGGGTCTGAGTGTGAGGGTCTGAGTGTGAGGGTCTGAGTGTGAGGGTCTGAGTGTGAGGGTCTGAGTGTGAGGGTCTGAGTGTGAGGGTCTGAGTGTGAGGGCGTGAGTGTGAGGGTCTGAGGTGAGTCTGAGTGTGAGGGCCTGAGGTGTGAGGTGAGGGCGTGAGTGTGAGGGCCTGAGTGTGAGGGTCTGAGTGTGAGGGTCTGAGTGTGAGGGTCTGAGTGTGAGGGTCTGAGTGTGAGGGTCTGAGTGTGAGGGTCTGAGTGTGAGGGTCTGAGTGTGAGGGTCTGAGTGTGAGGGTGTAAGGTTTACGCGGGAAAATTTTCCATGAGATGTCTTGTAAAGTTACGATGTCAAATTGTAAAGTTACAAAACTGTAATGACATTTGCTATCGACTTGACCTTCTTCAACGAGCACAAATAGGCCTTCGTCAAGTTACGATATCGATCGTAAAACTACAACATTAGTTGTAAATCACAAATTATACGAGAAATGTTGTAAATTTACAAAGATATTTTTTGTACAGTGGAGGAAACTACGTATAGATATATTCGTAATGCAGGACTTAAAGTGTTTCGTTTGGTATATATTTCACGGCGGCCGGTCTCTTCCCTTACCTGCTTCCCCGGCAGGTCCCGGAGACAGACGGTGGCACTCAGGGCGGGGTGGGGCGGACGTAATGCCCTCGGATTTGCATATTTTCAGGAAGGTATTACACATGTGCCTGCGAGCCTCCTGTGTGTTGTGTAGTCACTCCCGCACCGCCGCCAGACTCGCTGCCGAGAGCTTTGCAAAACGGATGCACCGGCGGGGAACTGTTTTCTTGAGTAAAGGGAATTCCCTTTCGTTTATTTTCCTTGCACGCAAGCCGTTATTTTGTTTCCTGTTCTGGGGTGCGGCATTACTAACGAGCCGAGATGTTCTCAGCGACGTCCGATGGAAAATTGAAACTGTCGTCAGCAATATTTTGTCCGCGGGGAACTCGTGGGTTGTCCGCCTTTTTTCCCTCCTCGCCAAATAAATGTATGTATGGTAATTGAGCGCCACGATCGAAATCTCTTGGCGCCTGTCGAGTGTCCGTCCGATATGCAGTCTGTCGTGTCGTGCCCCGCGCCGCCCCGCCCCGCCCGCTGCACACAGCACGCTGCACTCAACAGGTCCTTTTATATCATTTTGCTCTTTTCGCCGAGCTGACTTTTGCACTTGTGTGGGTGCGCGCCGTGGAGCGCTGCGCGCGCGCGCGTGTGTATGTGTGTGTCTGTGTGCCCCGCCCGATCAGACCCATCCTCTTGTCGCTCTATCTGGGTATTTTTTTTCGCGTTTTATTGTTTTTTTTTCTCTCTTTTTCGTGGGAGATAAAAATGTATGACTGTCCGTCTGATTTCGGGAGGGGGGCAATCGGAGTCACGTACCCTCGGCGCCTGCGTGCGGAGCTGCGTGGTGAGGCGGGGCGGGGCGGGGTGGGGTGGGGCGGGGCGGGGCGGGGCGGGGCGGGGCGCCCCCTACGTGATCGGCCTGAATGGCCAGCGTGGAGCGACTGGGCCTGGGCTGATTGAAACAAAAGCGGCGCCGAAGGAGGAGAGGAGAGCGCGGCCCGCCCCGCCCCGCCCCGCCCCGCCCACAGCAGCAGTACTGGCAGCGCCCCGCCCCGCCCCGCCCCGCCCCGCCCCGCCCCGCCCCTGGCCTGGCCGGCCACTGCACCAGAAGCAGCAGTGTTTTGTTTTCATTTCGGCGCGCGCGTTTTTTGCTGCTGCTGTTGTAGGAGCCGATTATAATACCGAGGGGCTTCCTGCTGCCGCTCTAACAAGGAAACGGCCATGATGGAGAGGGAGGGAGGAAGGGAGAGAGAGAGAGAGAGAGAGAGAGAGAGAGAGAGAGAGAGAGAGAGAGAGAGAGAGAGAGAGAGAGAGAGAGAACCGCGCGTACCTGATAGGGAAGGAAGCGGTGTGCTGCTGACAACACCGCGCCGCACTACTGTATCGCGGTTCCTCGCCTCGGGGCGGGGCGGGGCGCGTCGTCTGCTCGTGGGAGTTGATGACGTGAAGGTGCGGCGCCCCGCCCCACCCCGCCCCGCCCCGCCCTCGCGCTATCACGCTCGCATCCCCACCGGCCGCCAAGTTGAGACGAAGGGCGGCATGTGCCACGTGGAGGTTCGTCGGTGTACAAGTTGTAGTTTTACCGCCTAGTTTAAGATTTTTGTCTGGTTTGAAACTAAACATTAGTATCATTATTGTGAAAAAAAAAACGGTTTTCTTTGCGTTCTTTCGTCCCGTCGCGCTGGGCGGTGCGGTGGTGGTGGTGGAGGGAGGCTGGGGGCGGGGGCGGGGGCGGCAGCGGGGGCGGTGCGGCGTGTATTTACCAATCTGGAAATGGGATTCCACGCTGCGCCGCCCCTGGCGGCCTGCCCTGCCCTGCCCTGCCCGGCGGCCCACGCTAGAGCTCTCCTCCCATGCCTCGCCCACGACGGGCACCCATGCCTCTCTGACAACCAGCCTCTCTTTCTCTTCCTCTCCCTCTCCCCCTCCCTCTCCCTCTCCCTCTCCCTCCCTCCCTCTGTTCTCACACGCACCACCCCCACATCCTCCTCGCGGCGTTTTCTTTGCCCCCTAATCCTGATTTCTTGTTTCTGTCCTTGTCGTCGCTGATAATTATCGTCCTCCCTTTATCTTCGGATCTTATCCCCCCCCCCCTCTCTCTCTCTCTCTCTGTCCCTCCCCTTCTCACCCCCTCACCGCCCCGCTGCTACCCGCGGCGGCGGGGGCAGTTATGCATCTCGCACAGCAGCACGTCGCTGCAGCAGACAGCAATGTGTTTGCCGTCGCCCGCCCCGCCGCACCCCGCCCCACCCCGCCCCGCCGCACCCCGCCCCACCCCGCCCCACCCCGCCCCGCCGCGCCACACGACTACCCGAATTGACTTTAGCGGGCGCGGAGGGGCGCTGCTGCGGGGCGGGGCGGGGGAGGCGCCAGCAGGCGCCGGCGGGCCGGGCGGGGCCGGCAGGGGGAGGCGCGTGAGTTGCGTGATTGGCTCCCAACGCGAGCAAATATTTTACTTTGTGACTCGGAAGGTGTTTTCCTCACCGCCGCTGCCGCTGCAGCGCGCGAGAAATCGACCAAAAGTTGAGGGGCCGGGGGTGTGGTCTTCCGAGGGGGCGGGGAGGTCCGACGGGCAGGGACAGGGACGGTCTGAGTCGACTCCTTCGTCTCCTCCCCCTCCTCCTCCTCTTCCTCCTCCTCCTCCTCTCTGTCCCTGCCTCCCCTTCACTTTCTCCAGAGGCTGCTCCTTTTCCTTCTTCACCTTGAGAAGTGAACGTTTGCTACGAAAGAATTTTGAGAAAGCGTGTGTCGGGCACCACTCAGCCGTGTCGTGCACCTTGAACATCTTTTTAGAGTATTTTCATAATCACTATTTTAAAAATAAATAAATTGGAATCAAGGCGTAAAACATCGCCAGCGACGTAATAATAAAACGAGGAAAATTGTGCCGAGGAAATGTTGATCGGCTTGCAGTGGGCGCTACGTCTCCAATTAAAATGGTGCGCTCAGATGGAGTGTATTGCGAAAAGTAAGGGGGTTAAAAAAAATCTATACATAAGAAAAAGTTTTGCTTTCAACTGCGGCCCCGTCCGAGCTCCTCAACCGAGGGAAGCTGATCAGGTCTGCGTCTCGGCGCGGCCCGCGACCCACTCAGCGCCCCGCCCCACCCCGCCCCGCCCCGCCCCGCCCCGCGCACCCAGACCGGATGGCGCGCGTTGCGTCCTTGTTTGGAAACAAAGAAGTAACGAAACATGTTGTTCCGGACGGGGGGTGGGCACCGCCCCGCCCCGCCCCGTCCCCTCCCCCCGAGCCCCGCGGGGCCCCCTCCAGCATGACAATGCAACGGAGTGCGCATAGTGCCCCTCTCTCCCTCCTGCTTCTCTCCCCTCTCTCTCTCTCTCTCTCACTCTCTCACTCTCTCTCTCTCTCTCTCTCACTCTGTCTCTCTCTCTCTGGTGTGCCCGTAACTCTTGCCAACTATCGAAAAACCACAACTCGCGCATCGAGCGATGGGAAACAGATTGCGAGCGGTGCGTGCTTCTTTATATCTCGCCCCGCCCCTTCGCGCTTTTACATTCGTTTTATTCCTCGTTTCACAAGGCGCCCCGCCGTGACTGGAACAAAAACAGAAAGAGGCAAAATGAAAATAATAAAAAAATGCTACAAAAAAAAGTCAAAGATAACTGCTCGCTTTCGCGCGCCTGGAGGCTGATTTTCGAGGGTTTTGAATACCAAAATACGGGCGATCGCTTATAGCATGAAGACGAGGGGATGAAATGTGACATGAGTCGAAGCACGCGACGTGCTGCTGGCGTAATGGCGGAGTGGGGTGGGGCGGGGCGGGTTGGGGTGGGGTGGGGCGGGGTGGAGCGGGGCGGGGGACGTGCCGTGAATTATTAATATTGCGGGAGTATCAGCTGGGTGCGGCGCGGCGCCGGGGCGGGGCGGGGCGGGGGCGGCAAGTGGCTCATCATAAAAAGGCATCTATATCAAATGAATGTATACATCACCCTGCTAGTCGGCCCCGACCCAGGCGAGTTTTAAATTATTATCACTATTATGATCATCATCAAACATTCACATTGACTGACGTTGTAAAGTTTGTCGCCGAAAAGTCTCCGATATTTTAATTTATAACACCAGGTGGCTGAAAAACCCCGCGCACTTTCGTAGTTGTACTGTACCGCATGCAGCCGTGCGGGCGGGCTTGCCTATCGTCGCTCGCCGAGGCGCTTCACGGCCCCGTGCGAGTATGCAACCCGCCCGCACACATGCATTGCGGTACGGTATAACTCCGAAAGTGCGCGGGGGTTTGCAGCCACCTGGTGTACAGTAGTACCGTGTGTGGTATACTTTCTTGCCGAGGACGTACGTACTTTTACAATCGGAAATGTTCATCACCAGCGCTCTGAGCTCGGTGGTCTCGCGGTCCCAGTGCGGGATGGATGTACCTGCGGTCCTAACGCTACCTGGGAGTGAGGCTGGCTGCAGTAGTATTTCACAGCGGGGCCGTATTTCTCTACGCGATGGTCGGCACGCCGCCGCCCCGAGCGGAGCTAGTGTATATCTATGGCCGGCGTGATTTTTCACTTGATGCGCTAGGCCCGCCCCCGCCCCGCCCCGCCCCGCCCCGCCCCGCCCCGCCCCGCCCCGCCCCTGTCACTTTGACAGCTTTGGTCCGGCAGCAGCGGCCCGGCCCGGCAGGGCTTTATTGTTTTATTGATTCGGAGAGGCGAGTGGAATGAGGGACGTACGCGCCGAGAGAGGCAGCGGGCCAGGGGGGCCAGGGGCGTATATATGGGGAGAAAGAAATGAATCATTGAGCACGTGTACCTTCCCAGAACACGCAGGCAAACCGAGGATATGGAGTGTGGGCAATTGCAGGGAATTTCAGCAACGAGGGAAAGTTAGTTGATGTTGCGCATTTTGATCCCACATTTACTAGTTCAAATATTCTAGAAAGCGGGCAGGGAGGTGGCACTGGCACACTTTGTGTTAATGTTAAACCTTGGTTAAGGGTTCTTATTCTGCCTACAGTTTTTGACAGCGAGTTCAGGCTGTATTTTCCCTCTCCCTCTCTCCCTCTCTCTCTCTCTCTCTCTCTCGCTCTCTCGCTCTCTCTCCCTCCCTCCCTCTCTCTCCCCCTCTCTCCCTCTCCACTGCCACGGGCCCGCTTGGCACCGGAATGCCTCCCTCCATATGTGGCGATGATAGCGCCATTACGCGGCCCGTAATCGGCAATTATTATTGAATAAAGCGGCTGGGCCCCGCAGATTGACTTCCGGTGCGGACATAACGAGCGGGGGGAGAAAAGCACGAAATAATATAGCGGAATGTGGGTCGCGCCCGACAGACGAAAGAGCTTCATTTAATTTGCGTTTCTGAATTTAAAAAAAAATAAAAATATCGGTAGTTACTATTTTGCTGGCAGTGTGTGAGTGTGTGTGTGTGTGCGGGAGAGAGAGAGAGGGGAAAAGGGGGGGTGGGGTCGGAGGCCGCGGGGTCGTAGGTGGGATGCCACGCGTAGTGATTCAGAGACATCCGCCCCGCCCCGCCACTGTGCCCGTCATCTTCGCGGAATTTACTCCGCTGGAGAAAGATCCCCGAGCGCTGTAAATCTGGAGCGGAGTCGTGGAGGCTGCTGGAGGGGAGGGGAGGGGGCCACTCGGGCTTTAGTGCCAACATGTGGTGGGCTGGGCTGGGCTGGGCTGGGCTGGGCTGGGCTGGGCTCGGACCACGCTGGCAGCGCCCTGGACCAGCACGCTATGCTTCTTAACCCGCCCGAAAAGCGTTTCCTTCTTCTCTTTCCTTCCCTTTTCCTTCCCCCTGGGGCTCTCCTCATGTCACTGCCACGTCCCCGTCGCGCGGCATTCCCTCTCCGCGTGCACGCCCGCGCGTCTCTCTGTCTCTCTACTCTACCCCCACCCCACCCGCCGCATTTCTTCTTTTTTTTTTATTTTGCTTGGCGCCACCCTGCTCCGCCCACCCGGATCCTAGATGTCTTGTTTTGGTCACGACACAGCGGTTTGGAACACACTGCTGCACGGGGGGAGGTTGCCTACCCTCCCGGGCGCCCAGACGTCGGGGCTGGCTGAGATGGCGCGGGGCGGTGGTGGTGGTGGAGGGGGTAGGAGGGTCCGGGGCCGCTCGGCGGGGCGCAGCAGTTGCCTGCGGGGTCATAACTGACGCCCCCACCCCCACCCTCCTCCCCCTCCCCCTCCTACCATAACTCACAGGCAGCGATACGTTTGTTGCTAATAATTTACATGGGGGTCCTGCTCGACAGCCTCCAAAGTACCGGAACAGTGAAAGCAACAGCGGCCAGCCCTGCCCTGCAGGGGGCGCCCCTGACGTAAGGACGTGCAGCAAGGCCCGGCGTGGGAGGAGGAGGAGGAGGAGGAGGTGGTGACCCTCACACTCAGACCCTCACACTCAGACCCTCACACTCAGACCCTCACACTCAGACCCTCACACTCAGACCCTCACACTCAGACCCTCACACTCAGACCCTCACACTCAGACCCTCACACTCAGACCCTCACACTCAGACCCTCACACTCAGACCCTCACCTCAGACCCTCACAATCAGACCCTCACACTCAGACCCTCACACTCAGACCCTCACACTCAGACCCTCACACTCAGACCCTCACACTCAGACCCTCACACTCAGACCCTCACCTCAGACCCTCACACTCAGACCCTCACACTCAGACCCTCACACTCAGACCCTCACCTCAGACCCTCACACCTAGACCCTCACACTCAGACCCTCACACTCAGACCCTCACACTCAGACCCTCCACACTCAGACCCTCACACTCAGACCCTCACCTCAGACCCTCACACTCAGACCCTCACACTCACCTCAGACCCTCACACTCAGACCCTCACCTCAGACCCTCACACTCAGACCCTCACACTCAGACCCTCACACTCAGACCCTCACACTCAGACCCTCACACTCAGGCCCTCACACCTCAGGACCCCTCACACTCAGACCCTCACCTCAGACCCTCACACTCAGACCCTCACTCAGACCTCACCTCAGACCCTCACCTCAGACCCTCACACTCAGACCCTACCTCAGACCCTCACACTCAGACCCTCACGCTCAGACCCTCACATCAGACCCTCACACTCAGACCCTCACACTCAGACCCTCACACTCAGACCCTCACATTTTCAGACCCTCACTCAGACCCTCACTCAGACCCTCACCTCAGACCCTACACTCAGATCATCTTGTTGACCCCCTCACAGACCCTCACCTCAGACCCTCACACTCAGGCCCTCACACGCAGACCCTCACCTCAGACCACTCACACTCAGACCTCACACTCAGACCCTCACACGCATCTAACACGAGACCCTCACACTCAGACCCTGACACTCAGACCCTCACACGCAGACCCTTACACGCAGACCCTCACACTCAGGACCCTCACCTCAGACCCTCCACACTCAGACCCTCACACCTCAGACCCTCACCTCAGACCCTCACCTCAGACCCTCACACTCATGCCTCCTCAGACCCTCACACTCAGACCCTCACACGCAGACCCTCACACGCAGACCCTCCTCAGACATTTCTTCACCTCAGACCCTGAAGAGACCCTCACACTCAGACCCTTTCACTTGACCCTCACACTCAGACCCTCACACTCAGACCCTCACCTCGGCCCTCACACTCAGACCCTCACACTCAGACCCCTCACCCAGACCCTCACCTCAGACCCTCCCTCAGACCCTCACTCAGACCCTCGGCCTCAGACCCTCACCTCAGACCCTCCACTCAGACCCTCAAACTCACCCAAAGAATTTTGGTGGATGGAACGTGGTTTCCACGGAAGAATCACGTGATTCCACGTGGATCGTCCACGTAAAATCACGTAAATGTCACAGCTTTTAACCGACTTTTCGACGTTGAAAATAACGTGGAATCCACGTGTTCGCCACTTCTTAAAATTTACTTTTGAGCATTGGTGTCGGAAATCGCGAAAATAATTCCTTTACTTATTCTTACGTTCGCACGTAGTACTCACTGTAGATAATTTCGAGCATTCTTTCTCTTTTTTTACCTTATAAGTTGAACCGGGATCGTGAGTTGGAAGTCTTGTACCATACCTGTTAGCCTACGACGTGCTTTGGGGAGGAGCGCCAGTAGCTAGATTATCAACTCACAGCTCGCTGGCAGTCTTAGGGAACACATACGACTGAATTCACTGCTATTATTGGTGACGGATCGGTAATGCAACATTATCTATAAGGTGAAGAAAGTTTACATTTAAACAAACTGAGATTTGGTCTGAATTTTGAACGTTGAGATTTCGTGGATACCACGTGGATTCCACGTCTATTTCCAGTACAAACATTAGAACTTGAAAAGTCGTAGATCAGCTCGGGGACATACTGCAGTAGAAATTCGCCAGCATTTTCAGAAGTACCAGTATTACTAGTAGTAACTAGTTGAGTATGGTGGATCGGTCCACAGTGGAGGAAAACACGTTGATTCCGTTATTTCCACGCAACCGACTATGATTTCAGCAAATCATAGACGCCTATCTCATAAATCATAGAAAAGTATGGACAAAAGTCTACAGCACAGGAAAACCAGGTGGATTCAGTACAAGTAGTTGAAATATGGTGGACCGGTCCTACGGTGGATGAAATAGACGTCCATTCCACGTTTTGTCAACGTAGTCTTGCAAGTTCGGCTTTCAAGCAGTTTTTACTGGTCATTATTTTCCAAATGACAGTTTCCTCCGAACACTATGATGATGATATTTTAAAACAGGGACTAGTAGTTGAATTTTAGTGGATTCATCCACGTCCACGATAGATCCACGCATCCACGTGGAATCCACGTTGAATCCACGTCACGCTTCTCTTTGGGTCAGACCCTCACACTCAGACCCTCACACTCAGACCCTCACACGCAGACCCTCACACGCAGACCCTCACACTCAGACCCTCACACTCAGACCCTCGTGGTGGTATGAGATTTAACCCGAGAACACGAAGGTTGTGTTTGTGCCGCGTTAGAATGCCGTCGAGCTTGGGCAGGGGCAGGCCGCGGGTACGTCGGACGGCTCGGCTCGCAGCAGGGGAAGAGAGAGAGAGAGGGAGATAGAGAGAGGAGGAGGAAAGGGTTGTCTTGTTTACGTCTACATCGCTCTAACCACGCAACGCTACGTTACGCCATGTTGCCGTACTGCCGGGGGAAAGGGCGCCGGGCGAGGGGGGATGGGGGGTGGGGGCGTGCACGGATGGAAGCACTGACTGAGCTCTGTTCCACAAGGTGGGAGGAGAGGAGAGGAAGCTCGTCCGCGCGCACGAGCAGCTTGTTGAATAGAATAGGGAAAAGAAAATCGGCGAGAGCCGCGCGCGAGGCTTGATGTACTGATTCGGAGATCAATTATCTCCTCTTGCTATATAATGGAGGAGGGAGAGTGTATGGGCGCGCTGCTGCTGCTGCTGCAGGCGTGCTCAGGCTGGAATATAGGGATATATGTGGGTCGAGCCGGAGGGTGGGGGAGGGGGGGGGGCGCCAGGGGGTCTGGATCTGCTCAAGTGTCTGTCTGTCTGTCTGGGTGGCCAGGGCGCGCGCGCGCGTCACCACAATATATTTAGCGCTTCTCTCGGACTGCTTGCTGTGGAGTGGTGCGTGCTCCACGCAGTGTGGGCCAGGGTCAGAGAGGGAGGGAGGGAGGGAGGCGGTTCCTGGGCACTGGCCACTGGGCTGGGCCGGGCGGTCAGTCGATTGTCTCCCGGTTTGTTTTCTCACGGGTTCGCTTCGTGTCGGACTCGTTTCGGAGCTAATCCACTCCCCCTGGCCTGGTGGCGCTACAGTGTACCGCCGCGCCAGCCGGCAGAATGCGCGTGGCCACGCCGCTGGGCATCCGCCCCCGCCGCCCCCAGCCTCGTTTGCCTACCTTGGTCCACATTCCAATCGTTCCGCAGCATTCTTCCACCGCCCCACCCCGCCCCGCCCCGCCCCGCCCCGCTGCTCTGCTCTGCCAAGGCCGAACAGACCGCAACCGAGCAGCGTGGGCGTGAGCGCGCGGCCGGGCCGGGCCGGGCCGCAGGGGAAAGCGAACCCTTGTAAACCGGTGAAAACAGTATATACTGGTCATTTATTTAAAATGCTGCGGGCGGTGGGTGGGTCTGTACCGTGCCGCATGTGTGTGTGTGCGCACGCGCGCGGAAAGCAACTCTCACTTCGCACCGATGCCTTGACCGATTTCCACGCAGCGCGGCGCTCCTGCTCAGTATCCTCCCTAGCCGTCCCTCCCTCCCCTCCCTCGCCTCGCCGGCCGCTACGCTCGGCGCCAGAAGCCTGTTGGGTTGGGACTAACTATATTCGCGGTTCGGAGAAACTGTTCTGTTCTGCGGTGTTACTAATGGACCGCAAGGCAGCGCAAGGAACAGTAGCCATCCTCTCGTGATGCTGCTACTACGCGCGATGAAAACCATAACTTGAACTATGTTCATCCCGAGGGCGACGACCTTTTGGGGTTTTATACCGGAGGCCCTGGTCCATCACGTGAGGTTATTATTATTTCTGAATTATTCCACGCCCTAAAATGGAGCCAAAAACCCGGTGGTGGCGTGGAGCCGTACTTGTTTCCGGCGTGGGTAGGTGTAGGGCTCTCTCTCCACTCCATCTTTGATGAATAAATATTACAGAGTACCGCCCCGCGAGCCCAGCGCTGCGCAGCGCAGCCCTCTAGCAGCGGCAATGATTATGCGGAACACGGGCGGCCCGGCCCGGCGCGGCAGTCACACTTGTCACGGGCAGGACGGAAGCGGAAGGATCCGGCCGGGAGAAAGGCGCGGCGGGGCGGGGTGGGGTGGGGCGGGGTGCGCGACGCGTGAGGGAGGGAGGTACGCCCGCTGCTACTGGTCGTCCTGACCAGACCAGACCAGACCGACGGGGCCGCCCCGCCCCGCCCCGCCCCGCCCCCGCCGTGCCAGGCCATTCGCCCCGCCCCGCCCCGCCTCCCTACGCCACCCGCCCGCCTAGTTTCAATGAAACCGTTTGTTGCGGGGCAGAGCGCGGTGCCGGGCGGGGCGGGGTGGGGCGGGGTGAGCCATTGTGTACCGGCCGCTGCTGGGTCACCCTCCCCCGCTGGACAGGACCACAGCGCCCCACCCCGCCCCACCCCACCTCGCCCCGCCACGCCACGCCCCGCTGCACTGCTGCTGAGTCTGCGGCTGCGTAGGCCACACTGCTTTGCCGTGCCCCTCCTCGGACGAAACTTTGGTCGCTCAGTCTCTCTGCTCCGTGATTGCTCTCTTTCGCCCCGGCGACCTGATCAAAGCTCAGCGGGGCGCGGCGGTGGTGCTCGCGGACAGCACCGAGGAGCGTTACACCACGCCTCTGGAGTGCAGCGGGGCGCCTGCGTCCCCCCCGTCACCCTCCCCTCCCCGCCCATAGCCTCCAGCAGGGCGGCTCTGCTTGCAGACAGGGAAGGGAGTGTGACTGTTTGTCTGGGAAAGTCGCTCGTGATTGATGATGTGGCTCAAATTAATGCCCTGGTCCTGCTCTCCTGCCTCTCTGTCCACCTCTCCCCCCACGGCGAGGCGGAGAGGGATGCTCGGGTGCCTCTCTCTCTCTATCCCTCTCCCCCTCTCTCCCTCTCCCCCTCTCTCCCTCTCCTCTCTCTCCTCTCCTCTCCCCCTCCCCCTCCCCCTCTCCCTGCCCCTCCCCTCCCCTCTCGCTGTCCTCCCTGAGGTCTCGCCGGCCGGACGGTCGGCATGGCGGCCAGGTCGGGCCGGGCGCTCCGCTCCTCATAACCTGTGAGGGATTACACTCAGTCAGATGCCATCACGCACGGCGCACTCTTCTGTCAGGACTGACAGCGTCCCTCCCTGACGTGACGTGACGTGACGTGCAGCTCGACGGACATTGCCTGCGCTGCGCGGGGCGCACCTCGGAGAAGGGAATGTAATGCGAGGGCGCAAGTGTGCCTCTGTGTGTGTGGCCTTAGCAGATTTCACTCTGATATTCGTCGCGGTTATATTGCTTTTTCAAGGGCAGCGCTGGCGCGCAGGGGGGCTGAAGTCTGAGGTAGACGTTGGCTGCACGCGGGCTCGATCGACCTGGCCGCCTCGCCTCTCTGCGCCGTGTGTGTGTGTGTGTGTTTGGCGAGGCTGCTCGTAAACCACACACACCCGCCCCCGCCCCGTCCCGCCCCGCGTGGCTAGTCCGGTCCAGGCCCGCGAGTGAGCCCAGCCCAGCCCGCCGTGCCCGCCGGGCAGAGCCCCCAGTACAGGTCCGCGGCGGGGCCGGGCCGGGCCGGGACGCCGGCGTCCATTTTGGTGCCCGCCCGGTCTGTACTTTTGTTTTACAGTCGTCCAGCCAGCAGTAGCCCCCCGCCCCGCCCGGCCTGGCAGCACCCATTTGGCAGGGTGCGCGCCGCGCCGGCCCGCCGGCCCTGAGTGGCTGTGCCTCTGGTGGTGCTGGCTTTTGTGCCCCGCCACGCCCCGCCCCGCCCCCCCGCCCCGCCGCGCCGCCGTCAGAGTACACCTCTGAAGACCTTCTCCCACTTGTTGTACCCGCCGCGTTGCACATCGGGAACGGCTCGGCCCTGAGCAGGCGATGCGAGGCGCGCCGTCGTGGTCGCCTTCTGTGCACCGCACTACGGTAGCTGGTAGCCTAAGTGTGTGAGTGTCGCTCAGTAGTAGGTGTGTGGCGGGGTGGCCTACCTTCAGCCTGTGTGTGTGTGCGTGTCAGGTCAGCTCGGCCTTATTGCCCCGTTCTTTCGCGGAGACTGTTGTGTTTCCCGTGGCCGAGCAGAGTCATTTATCTTTGCTTCGGACGGCGGCCGCCGGAGAGAAAAAAAAACATAATAAAGAGAGTGACGCGAAGAGATTGGCGTTGTAATGACGAGGCGGCGGAGGCGGCTTCATCGTGAAGTCTTCACGACGCCGGCGAGGGCTGCGGCTGCGCCGCTGAAGCGCGCCAAGTTCAAATCATTTTACCACCTCCGCCCCGCCCTGCCCCACCCCGCCCGAGCTCCGCCCCGCCGGCCGAGCACGACCGCTTGAAACTTTGTGCCTGGCGCTGTTACGGCCCAACAAAAGTTTGAGGCTTGGCAGCAGACAAAAAGGGCTGCGTGGCGTCTTTCTTTTTTGGTCTCCGTGCCGCCGCTGCTGCTGCTGTCGGCACAGCCCCTGCTGCTGCTCCACATGTTGATTTCGCAGAATAAGAACATCGTCACGACGTCCTTGTATTCCCGTCGGGTGGCGGGGCGTGGTGGTGGAGCGTGGCCCGGTGGTGTGGAACACTGTGGGCAAACCTTTTGTCCGATATCTCTCTCTCCCTCCCTCACCTCCTCTCTTTATCTAATCTCTTTTCTCCAGCGTGTCCTCTCTCTCTCTCTCTCCTCCCTCTTACCTTGCGCGACTCGCTCTCTCCTTGTTCCGGTGACTTCCCCCTCCCCCTTGAGCGGATGCTCCTCCGCCCTCCGCCCCGATATGGCGATACGCGAGCGAGGTGTTTGCCATGCGCTCTGATGTGTGACCCGCTGGAGTGGTCTGCCTGTAGACCGGCAGGGGCTGGGCTGGGCTGGGCTCGGAGGGGCTGGGGCTGGAGGCAGGCCTACTGGAGATCCGGCAGGCCCGGCCCGGCCCGGCCGGTGCTGGAGCTCGTTGTATCGGAAGGCCCCTAGCCCAGCGCGCCGCTCCCCATCCCCTTTGCGCGGGGCGGGGCGGGGCGGGCTACCCCGAGGGGTCCTCCAGGCGGCCCTCGACGCTCCATTGTCTCCAGGCCGCTCCAGGACCTCTCCAGCGGCGGGGCGGCGCGGGGCGGGGAGGCTGTAGGCTGAGGCTGTAGGACTAGTGCGCTATGCCGCGCTGCTGCCGGGGCCGCTGTCTTTGAGGGGCGCAGCAGCGAGGGGCGCCACTTCTTGCGGTCAGCTGCCCGGGCGGGGCGGGGCGGAGCCAGAGGCCGGAATCGGCGCCCGAACGCCGCTCGCTACTGCTCACTCGGAGCTGCTGCTTGCTCGCTCGCTGCCCGCCCGTTCGGCTGCTGCCCGCTCATGCCCGCCCAGTGGGACTCGCACTGGCGAACGGGTCCCGTTTGCAAAATAGGTGCGGCACGCCACGGCTAGGCACGGCACGGCAGACGCAGTCAGCCCAGCGCCACGCCATGCCACGCCCTCAGGTGACCGGCAGGCGAGACTCGGACACCCAAACGGGTCCCGTTCGCTCGGGTGCATTCGGCAATGTTCGGCCCATGTTCATCGAGCACCTCGGGTTTCTCGCTCTGTCTCCCTCGCACACTGACTGCGCACAGCGCGCGCCTAGAGTGGGACTCGTTCGGGCACGGATTCCGGCCTCTGGGCGGAGCACTCCCTCCCACACGCTGTCACGAGCGACCGCTTCCGCTAATGCTTCATCGCCACCCTGCGGAAGTCCGTCGCCTTAGCCACCCCACCGCGCTCTTCTTCTTCTTCTTCTTCTTCTTCTTCTTCTTCTTCTTCTTCTTCTTCTTCTTCTTCTTCTTCTTCTTCTTCTTCTTCTTCTTCTTCTTCTTCTTCTTTCTGTTCTCCTTCCTCGAGAAACTTGGCTGTCACATTTACATTTGGAACTCTCCGGCCGGCGCGGCGCGGAGGGAGTAGCAGCAGAGGTGGGCAAATCGTCGCGGCGAGCGAGGCATTCCGTCGAAAATCTCCACCGAATTTTACAGAATTTAAATTTCGGGCGGCGTTCTCAATCATCTCCTTCTTCGGTGGAGGCACCAGCGATGGAATGGAACCTTTGTTTAATTGTTTTTTTTTTTTTAAAGTTAAAACTGGTATAAGTTTTACTTTTATCGAAAATCTGATGTCTATATTTTTTTTTCTCTGTGTCTTCACTCGGTATTGCCACGCTCCTCGCGCCGCAGTGATGGCGGGTGATTTGCTAGCGCACCAGGCAAGGCGCTTGACTTAGAGAGGCGTTCGCGGTGTGCGCGCTGGTGGGCAATGGCGGCCGCGGCGGGGCGGGGCGGGGCGGGGCGGGGCGGGGCGGGCCTCGCGCGAGGCGAGCACCGGCTGCCGGCCCGCCCCGCCCAAATTGCACCCCCGCCCTGCCCCGCCCCGCCCCGCCCCGCCCCGCCCCACCCCGCCCCGCCGCCCGCCGAACTTGGCAAACTTGATTCCGGCCGCCCCGTAATTTGATCTGCCATTTAAGGCAAGACGCTAAATTCATGCGATCCCCAAACTCAGCGGCGCGCCCCGCCCCGCCCCGCCCCGCCCCGCCCCGCCCTCAGTGTCTCTCTCTTAACCGTTTTACTTTCCGTATTTCTCGGTTCGCCGCGCCGTCGAGTTATCACGCGCCGCGCCTCGTTTCGATTGCGCCGCTGCGGCCGCTGCCTTCCGCCGGCCGGGCCGGGCGGGGCGGCCAATCACGCCACCGTTGCAGCCCCGTGTCTGGTGGGGCGGGGCGGGGTGGGGTGGGGTGGGGCGGGCGGGGTGCCGGTCAGCGCCGCATAAAAGTTCGTGGAGTAACACGAGAGATCAGCTCTTTGGGGATTCGTACCAACACAGAGAGGAGAGTGGGTACGGGCCGGCGCCCTCGGGATCCTGGTCCTGCTTACGAAGGGGAAACAACTCTGAATTTTAGCGTACAAATGTCGTGAATTTTTATTGAAGTTTTAGCAATTTTGGCTTCGAAAATTTTTTTAATTTTTTTTTAAAATTCGAAATTTTCTGAAATTTTCTGATTTTTTTTTCTGAATTACTAGGTGTACTAAAATTTTAAAGTTGTGCCACCAGCACCTTTGGAAAGCGGAATATTGCTACAACTCGGGTTTGAGAGCCACTCACCTATCGGAGCCCTATTCCCAATTCTCCCGTTGGTAATTTTGTAATTTTTTTAAGAAATCGCTTAGGCGTCGAATGGGCTGCCTAGCCTCCAGGCGCTCTCCAGCTTCTGCTCCAGCGCCTGCCCCGCCCCGCCACCCTCGCCGCCGTGCGCCACCTCCACCCCTTCCACATTCTCTCCGGACTTCCCTCCGCTCCTGGTGAGCTCCTGGGGGGTTGGTTTGGCCATTAGCCGCAGCGCGAGCGCAAGCGGATCTAGGCGGGGCGGGGCGGGGCGGGGTGAGGCGGGGCGGGCGGGGTGAGGCGGGGCGGGGCGGGGTGAGGCGGGGTGCTGCTGCCGTGAGCCATTCCTTACCCCGCCGGTTTGATGATAACAGATGGGCCCGCAGACAGCCCTGCTTGATCTGCGGGGCGGAGCGGGGCGGCGGACCAGGAGAGAGAGAGAGAGAGAGAGAGAGAGAGAGAGAGAGAGAGAGAGAGAGAGAGAGAGAGAGAGAGAGGCGGGCTCTCGCTTTTCTGATCGCCTCCCCTCCCCCGCCACTCGCCCCGCACCGCCACGTCCTACAGCCGGCCCCCCACACCGGGTGACTTGTGGGCCTGATGAGTTGTTGCTCACTCAGCCCAGCTCGCTCCTTTCACCGGCCTGCCGCGGCCGGGGCCCTGGGCAGCCCAGGGCGCCCCTCAGGAGCGCGGCGCGGCGGGGCGGGGCGGGGCGGGGCGGGGCGGCCCACAGGTCCGCGGGGCCTAATTGAAGGGATCAGTGCGGAGCTGGGAGGGGACAGGAAGCTACATCGCTCGCGCCCTCAACGAGGTCGGACCAGTGCGATTACCCCCCCCCCCCTCTCTCTCTCGCTCACTCGCTCGCTCTCTGGCGCTCTCTGTGTGTTATCCCTCTCGAGCCCCCTTTGTCCAACTGTGCGATGCCGTCGAATGCGACTGACACCACACCCACACACACACGCCTCTAATTGAGCGGGTGGCAGCCCCCCTCCCCCGGTCCGCAGCTATATGACGGCGTGGCCGGCCCACTACTGCAGCGAGACGGCAATACGCTGTGAGACTACACTGCAAAAAAAAATCCTGTCAAAGAAGCCCCAGAGAGAAATGCGGCTGTAGGGGACAAAATTTGGCAATTTCGGGAAGCTCACGTGACGAGTTACTATACGGTGCTCTTCGGGTCGGGTCGGGTCTGGGACAGCAGCGCCCTTGCTCTGCCGCCGCGCCGCCACCGCCCTCCATATACACGGCAAAGACAAACGACGACTCTTTCCTCCGCCCCCCTTCTTCTGCCCCGTCATGTCGTCCCTCACCGAGTGGCATATATTTCCTTTCTCCCCGGGCGCACCGGCACGGCGCAGGCGCAGGTGTGTCCGGTAATGTACCACAGTAGTTGTACCAACCGCACCGCACAGTGTACGGCTGTGTTTTATACACCCCGACCACTTCCCCTTTCCATCCAGACCGCTGCTCGCCCCCTCCCATTTTTATGATTTTGCCCTCTCTCTCTCTCTCTCTCTCACTCGCTCTCATGTCCCTCTCTTCTCCCTCACTTTTTTTTTCCTGTCCTGTCGCCCGAACGCGTCTCTTCTGCTGCTGCTGGCCTGCGGTCTGCGGAATGCACGGAATGCTGCACAACAATCTCGCGCCCCGCCCCGCCCCGCCCCGCCCCGCCCCGCCCCGCCCCGCCCCGCCCCGCCCCGCCCCGCCCCGCCCCACACCGTCCCACCCCACCCCGACAGAATGAAGGTTGGAATAAAATGAGGTGGGACGAAGGGGAGGCAGGCAGGCAGGGAAAACCGATAGCCAGACATGCAGGGGAAAACAATTATACAGCCGACATGTGTGTCGTCTGTGCTAATCCCTTTCGCTTTCTATATCACATCGGCTGCCGGTTGGATTTTGTTTTGCAGGCGGTTTACTTTTCCAGATGAGGCAGCGAGCTGGCTCGCGCTAGCTCTATACGCGAGTCGTCGCTCTCTGTTCTTTTATTTTGTTGCTTTCCTACTGGAAAATACTTCTTATATACCGTCCGCAGTGCTTGGAGCGCGGCCGTGAGAGAAGTGGGAGTCGGGAGCCGCATGACGAGGTTGCAGCGAAATGAGACACCAGCGGGACAAACGACTGGAGGGAGAGAGAGAGAGGGAGAGGGAGGGAAGCAGGAGGGAGGGAGAGGTAGCGCTAGAGTGTATACCAAAGGGAGCGAGAAACACTGGCCGATAGTCATGCGGCGCAAGTGGAAACGGTGGCGCAAAGTAGAAAGGGAAGTATCTCCCTGCCTGCCTTTGGTGTGAGTTTCTCTCTGTGTGCGGAGCCGAGCTGTGTGTGCCGTGCGGGGGCGTTGTGCGTGTGGGCGCGCGCGTGTGTGTGTGTGTGTGTGTGCTATCATCAAAGACACCGGCGACTTCATTATGCGTTCCGGCCGTCTGTGATAGAGTAGCCGTCACTATAGCGCGCCGGGCCGGGCCGGGCCGGGGGTGTGGGGCAGACCAGGGCCAGGCAGTGAGCCCAGCCAGCGCTAGCCTCACTCTCTACACACCCCTCCTCCGGTGCCTGCCTCCGGGGGTCATCTCCGGTGCCCCCTCCCCCCACTCGGTGCCCTCGAGTGAGAGAGCGACCCCCCCCCCCCCGGGAATCAGCGGGGCAATCAAAATGCGTGAGTCACGCCGGAATGGGGTCAGAGAGTTATTACTGTCGAACTAAAACTGGCGCCGTACACGCGTGTTGTGTCTTTGGCGCTCGGCCCGCGGAGCGTGATGGGGGCCTCACGTGGTGGGAGCTCGCTGTATGGAGAGTTATGTGTGCACAGAGTACTGAAACCTGCTGTATGGGATGGTCCGGATAGAACGTCATTTTTCTTACGCAGATTTATTTAGTGCGGACTCCGATCGAACTCGGCGCCTGCCAGATTCAGGATAGGCCTGCCCGCAGGGCGCTTAAGCGCTACGAGTCAGATTGCCTACCCAGCAGGCGCTAAGCCGAAGTAAGGACGTCGCGGGTGTTGAAGAGAACCCGTGGTCTAGTTGACCTTACAGTTTCATGTGTACCGAAGGTGGCCCTCTCTGCGCTGCACCGGAGCCTCCAGCGGCCGGGGCGGGGCCCCTGCTGCCAGTGGCGGGGCGGGGTGGGGTGGGGCGGGGCGGGGCGGGGCGGGGCGGGGCGGCCAGGCAGCAGGTGCAGCCTTGTTGCGCTTTAAACTTTCAGCTGGAATGAAAAGCTGGCGGTGTTTCGCGCGGTCGGCACGGCCACTCCCTTTCCTGGCGGGAAATTGAGCCTGGAATATGCAGACCTTCGCCGGACTCTCCCCCTACCTCCTCTCTCTCTCTCACTCTCTCGCTCTTTCCCCCTCTCCCTCTCCTTCTATCTCTCCCTCTCCCTCCTCTGATTTCTCTCTTTCCTTCCCGCCCGCGCGTTCCTGTAACCTTCATCTGTTTCTCGGTTCGTTTTTTCCCCTCGTTTCCCTCCTCTCTCTATGTATTGTGTAACTCAGGGGTGGGGAGGGCTCAGCGGTCCAGTCGGCTCATCCTCCCCCCCCTCCCCCCGCCTCGGCTCCCGCCTACCCCCCTTGCGCCTCCCTGATGCCTAAATGGGGAATTACCTTCACCTCCCGGCTGTTTGTTTTCCTTGTCTCTCGCTGTCGCTCTTTTTCCTTCGCGCCCACTCTCTGTCTGCCTCTATCTCTCACTCTCTCTCTCGTGCACGCGTAGTTTCAGATACCCGACGCGGAGGAAGCTATTTGCTCCTGTGAATCTTTTTTTTTTGCTTCTCTAAACAAAATTCTTTGATATTTGCTTGCTCTACAAAAAAACTGTGCGTCCCAGTTCATCTCCCGGAGTGGGGCGGTGCGCGGCGAGCTGCCCGTGGTAGTGCGCGCCCGCCCCGCCCCTCCCCGCCCCGGCTTCCTACCGCTCTTCTGCGAACACTACTCGCACTGCCTGTAAGCTGCAAAGCTCGCCAAAGCTTTCAGTAAAGCTCCTGTGAGTCGCGCGACAACTCTCAACTTATTGCTGTGCCCTTCTGACGGGGAAGAGAGCGAGAGAGAGAGAGAGAGGGAGAGGGACAAAAGTCTTCCCGCTGCCCCTACTTGCTCGGGGCCTAAGACCCTCCCTTACGTTCCCCGCTTCAGTGGGGGTTGAACACATGATTGCGTCGTTGAGAGGCTGGGCTCGGGTGCGCCCACAGTGGCGCCCGCGCAAACACTCAACGACACACAGACACGGGGGCAATTAGGTAGAGAGAGAGCTGAGAGCTGCCTGCCTGCCTGCCAGGAGAGAGGATTGTTACCGATCTTCAGCAATCAGACCAAAAGAAATATATCGTGATTGGCAAGCGAGTGTAAGTTTATTTTTTTTTCCCGCCCAAGTTATAACTGGCTGATTGATGTGATTTCCGCTCCTGCTACATGTACGGCCCGGGCTGCAGGGCGCTGTCGGGTCGGCGGGGCGCTGCGGGCGCCGCGGCGTCGCGTTGCGCCGAGCGAAAACTTGAAACGCTTTCAAACTTTAATTGCTGCTGGAAAGTTTTCCTCCTCCTCCTTTTCGCCGCCGACACTTTTCCGGCGGCGGCGGCGGCGGCCAGCCCGACCCGAACAGGCCCGACTGCGCTAACGGTCCGCGGTTACTCGCAGCCGGACGCCGGGTGAAATACACACACACACACAGCTTGTTTGTTTTATCTGCGGCCGATAACTGTAAAAGAAAAAGAGAAAAAATAACAAGATGGTGTGGCTCTGCTTGTTGCGGTGCCCGATATGGAAGGGCTCTGAATGTGTGGCTAGTGAAACGTTAAATTCGCGAACAATGGCGCCCTCTACTTGTGGGCCGGGCGGTGCTCACCTAGGCCTGCTCGCACCTCGCCCCCTGCGTGTGGGCCAAGCGGGCATGCCGGCCTCCCATCCCTGTCCTCCTACCCCCCCCCCCCCCCCCTGCTCCTCCTAGCTCGTCCTCCTCTTCCTTTCTTCGCTGTTTACGCGATACCCGGCGATCATAGGTCTGAATTATGCATGGGCCGGGAGGCCGGGGTGGGGCGGGGCGGTGGGGTGTGTTGCGCTGTGCGGGGGAGAGCCTGGCCCCGCCACCCGCCCCGCCCGGCCTGGGGGGCACAGAGCTTCGCGCTGCCACTGGCCTGCCGGGGGCGGGGTGGGGTAGGGTGGGGCGGGGTGGGGCGGCGTGGTCGAGACGCCCGCGGGCTGGCCGCAAAATACACAAGACCGTGTGCGGGTGGTGATGGTGTCCGCCGGGCGGGTCAGGCCGGGTACCGCGCTGAGGCCCGCGCCCCGCCCCGCCCCGCCTAGCCCCGCCCCACCCCGCCCCACTCATGCTTTTACCCCACCTAATTTTGCATTCAAGTTTTGACTCATACTCTTGGAATTTTCCGTCAGACAGACGTCCATATTCGCCACTCCATCGACCCCGCGTCGGCGAAATTCTCATTGCCGACCTGGCCTACCGTGAAGTCCTCGTGACCGGCTTCGTCGCCCACCCCGCCCCGCCCCGCCCCGCCCCGTCCCGTTTCGCCAGGCGATGCCCTACTCCCCTCACCTCCCTCCCCCGGGGTCCCCGATCGCTTGCCGCTGATGCCGCAGTAAACATGAGCGGCTGCCTCTCTAATTATCTGCGCCAACTTGCCGCGTGTGCGCGCTCTCCGCCCGCCCCGCCCCGCCCCGCCCCGCCCCGCCCCGCCCCGCCCCGCTGTGCAAACGAGCAGTGCGCCCCAATCAATTTACACCGCGGGGTCGGCAGAGTGAGAGAGAGCCAGAGCCGGAGGGAGAAAGAGCGAGAGAGAGAGAGAGAGAGAGAGAGAGAGAGAGAGATGATAGGACGGGGTGAAAAACGAGCGTATAGCAGCGAGTGTAAAGGGGCGCAGCTATCAGTGTACTACCGCTGTGCTGCGCTGCGGTCCACTCGGCCGCGGCTCGTTTCCATGACAACAGGCAGGCAGGTCGCTCGGCTGGCTCCGGCAGGACCGCAGCACCGCCACCGTGCCCTTCTCATCCCGCTCATCACCGCACAGCTACTGCTGCCCCGCCCTGCCCTGCCTGCCCGTGCTCATGGCAATCTCCGGTGCCCCCCCCTCTCTCTCTCTCTCTCTCTCTCTCTCTCTCTCTCTCTCTCTCTCTCTCTCTCTGGGCATAGCGCAGCAGCTTGCCGCCCCCGCCGCGCCACGCGTTGCCATTGAGCAGCCTGTCATCCTGGGAGGTAGGCACCCTCAGCACGGCTGCGCGAAGTGTTCCGCACGGGCTGGCCTACCTCCCAGGCTGATGTGTTGGCGGTGCCTCCCGCTCTCTCTCGCGCGCTCTTTTTCTCTTCCTCACTCACTCTCTCTCTCTCTCTCTCCCCTGTCTCACCCTCTCTCTCACTCTCTCTCTCCCGCTTTTCTCTCTCCCTCTCTCCCGCTCTCTCCCTCCCACTCTCTCTCTCCCGCTTTTTCTCCCACCCTCTCTCCCGCTCTCTCCCTCACTCTCTCTCTCCGCTTTTTCTCCCACCCTCTCTCCCGCTCTCTCTCTCCCCCTCTCTCTCTCTCTCTCCCGCTCTCTCTCTCTCTCCCGCTCTCTCTCTCTCTCTCTCTCTCTCTCTCTCTCTCTCTCTCTCTCTCTGTCGCGCGCGCGCGCTCTCTCCCCCTCTCTCTGTGTACACCTCGGTTCTCTTTTTCCCTGTCGCTTCTGCTCTCTGCGGGCGCGCTGGCGCTGAGATCGTTACGTCGTTTCCTCGTGTGTATGTATATCATTGCAGCGGCGCGTGACGGAACGCACTTGAATTAGGGGAGAGGGGGGGGGCGCATGTCGCGTCGTTATCTCGTGCGAAGGCCTTTTGTCGTGTTATACTGCGGCGAGGGCGCTCGTCAGGACTCTTATATCACGTCGCGCACGTGCTACTCGGAAAACTGTCGGAGTAATTAAATAATAAAAAAAAAACTCACATGTACAAATAATAACAGTTGGAACATAGTAGCGGATATAGTTCGTTTGAATAATTTTGTTTTAGTTTATAAAGATTCTAGCAAAAATATTGCCTGCCGAATATTTCCAGTGCGCGTCTAGGTCAGCCAGCCACAACAGCTCTGGCTTAGTTTGGGGCAGCTTCGGCAGTAGTACCGTGGGCGCGAAAGGTTTTTTTTTGGCAGTGTACTTGTAGGCAGGTGCGCAGGTGCGGCGCGACGCGGTCGAATGGGCGTCCGTCGGGCGCGCCTGCTGCGCCGCCCGGAATAGACCACTTTGCGGCCACTGCGAATGCAATGCGATGCGCGCCCCTCTCTGCCCCTTTATCGCTACGGGAGCGCGCCCCATCACTCGTTTTCAAAAACGGAAAAAAAAATATAACCCAACTACCCATTTTTTTTTCGTCCCTCATTCGAAATCGATTGAAGTCGGCTCACGCGACACACACACACTCACACGTTTCCATTGCTACAGACGAGTGTATTTTATTGATTTTCCTGAAAAGGCCGCGCGAGCGACGCATTGCAGGTCTTGTGTAAGCAGCGGGCCCGCGTAGCTAATGTAATATTTTTATCTGCCTCTCTCGCTCTCGTCTCTCTCCCCCTCCCTCTCTCGCTCTCTTCTCTCTCTCCCCCCGCCCTCTCTCGCTCTCTTCTCTCTCTCCCCCTCCCTCTCTCTCGCTCGCACACTTACTGCCCTGTTGCGTGCTGGCTGTACCGCTGCTCGCCCGCCTCTCTGCCGGATTATTCCTGATTCCTTAAAGAAAGACTTTGTGTAATCCTTGCCTCCTCCCCCCTCCCGCTCTCTCTCTCCCTCTCTCTTCCTCCCTGTCCCTTCTCATCCCTCTCTTCATCCCGCTCCTCATCCCTTGTCCCGCTGCCGCTGCTTGCCCGGCAGCGCTCGGCTCCACACAAAGCAAGCTTACAAAGCCGTGGGGGGTGGACGGGTGAGTGGCGAGTGGGTTGGAGGGCGAGGGGTAAGAAGGGGTCCATATCTGCACAGCGGCGGCCTGCGGCCCGTAGGACGGGCCGTCTTGAGATCAACTTGGACGGCTTTGCTCCTCGGTTTTTATTTAAGCGCAGGCGATGGTTAAACCTGATTGGCCGACTCTCGTCGCCTCCGTGGTCTGATTGGCCGGCTCTCGTGGTCTGACGTGCTGCTTGTGTGTGTTGCAGGACGACGATGCTGCCCGGGCGCCGCCTCCGCCACCGCCGCCATGGCCCCCAGGCGGCCGGCACCACCTAGCCGGGGCCCCGGGAGGCCCCCCGCGGCCCATGGGGCTGCACGGGGCGCAGGCGGGGCCGGGGGCGCCGGGGGCGCCGGGGGCGTGCGGCAGCCTGATGGACGCCTCGCGGCCCCCCGAGGGACCCCCGCCGCCTCCGCACCCGCATCACGG
The DNA here is from genome assembly GCA_033675135.1 of Frankliniella intonsa. Taxonomy (NCBI): domain Eukaryota; kingdom Metazoa; phylum Arthropoda; class Insecta; order Thysanoptera; family Thripidae; genus Frankliniella; species Frankliniella intonsa. The sequence goes on from CM066250.1 coordinate 6,219,988, forward strand.
CCTGTACGAGGGCTGCTCCGAGGCGGACTTCGCCGCGCTCTCCGACTTCGAGGACGACGGCGACGAGGATGACGACGACCTCGAGGAGGAGGAGGAGGAGGACGACGAGGAGGATGACGACGAGGAGGACGACGAGGCCGAGGAGGACGGGGCGGAGAAGGGCACGCCGTACCCGGGATTCGTGCCCATCGCGCTCAAGTACCTGGACCAGCACACGCGGCCCCGCTCCTGGTGCCTCGCCATGATCACCAACCCATATCCTTTCAAGCGTAGCCATGAGTAGTGAGCCTCCAGCGCGCCGCCCGCCCGGCCCAGCCCAGCCCAGCCCAGCGCCGCCCAGCCCAGCGCCGCCCGCACGAGCACAGGTGAGTCCACGAGCGTGACCGTCTCTCCGGGCGGGGCGGGGTGGGGTGGGGTGGGGTGGCCAGTCTGCTGCTGTTGCTGCTGGCGCCCCCGCCCCGCCCCGCCCCGCCCCGCGCTGCGCTGCTGCTGCTGCGAAATGTGTTTTGCTCCATTTCCGGAGCGGAAAGCGACGCTTCGCCAACTTCAATCATCTCAAAACAGATTTGCCGGCCATTACGTCCCCAGCCTCCCCCCCCCCCCTCCCTCCTCCCCCGCGCCCACGCCAGCTCCCCGCCCGCTCCCCGCCCCGCCTTGGTAAAGTTGGAGTCGGTGAAGATTCCCTGTGTAAACTACGTTAAGCCAAGTTTGCCACAGCAGCATGGGCCGTTGCCGGTCGTGGCGTGGCGTGGCGCGGCGCGGCGGCGCTGCAGCGGCCCGTTGAATGCCCTTCTTTTGCTCCCCCCCCACCCCCACCCCCTTTCCTGTCCCGAGCCTGACTGCCCTGCTGGCACTGGGCCCAGAGTGTTAGGAGGGAGTACCGTGGTGTGGCGGGGCGGGGCGGGGCCTGGCGGCGGGGCGTTCATTCGCAGCAGTAGACCTGTTGCTGGCGCGGGCTGGCCGGGCCCGGGGGCCACTGGGTCACGGCGCGCCACGCCACGCCCGGGGGGGGAGGGGGGGGGGTCAAAGATCCTCAAGGACATATGGCAGGCAATAAAGAAATGGGGGTGGAGCGGGCTGCTGGGGCTAGCAGGACCAGGACAGGCACGGGGGCTGCAGCGTGTACACGGCTGGGAAAGGGGCCGAATCGATCCTCTGTGTGTGTGTGTGTGTGAGCGTCTAGCAATATGTCCTGCGGGGAAAGGGTGGAAAAAAGGTGAGGGGTGACCAAGCAGCAGGCAGGCAGGTCCTGTGGCCGCCGGGCCGCTCCTCGCCACGCCCCGTGCGCTTGGCTCCCCTTCTGGTGGCGGACCCTGGATGCCAAGCGGCGGCCATCAATCTCGTGGGAGAGAGAGAGAGAGAGAGAGAGAGAGAGAGAGAGAGAGAGAGAGAGAGAGGTGGGGGTGGGGATCGGGTAGATATCCGCTTGCTCCCCCGGGGTGTTTCTCACACGTGGTCAGACGCCCCTCTCCGGCTTGCGCGACAACCACTACACACTGATCAGGTGTCAGAAAGGCGGGGATGTCTGCCTTGACCTGCCAGGCCCTGCCCGGCAAGGGATAAGGGACGTGAAAAGTTTTAACCAAATCGTTTGACAAAGTAAAAGAGAGGATCATCGCGTGAGCGAGTGCGGGCCTGGGGCAGGGAGCAGCAGCGCGGGGTGGCGGCGGCTGGCTCCGGCTGTTCTGAATAATAACGCCCCCCCCCCCTCTCTTTCTCTCTCACTCCATCTCGGGCAGCAGTCAAGGAACCTTCAGACTGCGAAATTCTCCGTCGTCGCCGGGGGAAATTCCTGGCCGCGGGGCAGGGCGGGGCAGATGGGGTCCACGACGGGCCGAGCAGAGCAGGCAGGGGCAGCTGAGCCTTATCGCCACGCACCTGTGCATTATTCAAATTGCGCGAGGCGCCGGGAAAAAAAAAAAGACAAGAGTTGCGCCAGGCCAGCGGCGGGGCTGCTGCTGCGCCTGCGCGCCTGCGTCCTGCCCGGGACTTTTGTACAGGCGCGCAACACCAAGGAATTTTTCATCCGCAGCTGGGCTGCTGCCACGCTCCCCGCCGCGCCCTGCAGGCCCGCCCCGCCGCGCCCCGCCGCGCCCCGCCGCGCCCCGCCGCGCCCCGCCGCGCCCCGCCGCGCCCCGCCGCGCCCCGCCGCGCCTGGGCACCAGAATGGCACGGTGGCGCGGGGCGGCCCGGCTGCGCGAGAGGTAAACCGAGTTTGTTTGCGCGCCGAGCTGGCCAGCACGGTGGAGGCGGTGGTGGTGCCCGGCAAAAGTATACGCCGCGGGAACGGCAAGGCTGTGAGGCTAGCCTCTCTCCCAATCCCTCCCTCACCCCCTCCATCTCTCGCTTTCACTTATAATTTTTCTCGCCCACTCGCTCACAGTAGTAGTGTATGCAATAATGGCACCCGCTGAGGAATACGTTGGAACTATTCAAATTCGGCACGTATATGTTGCAATCGCCTGAATCGAAAAAGTCGCGAGTACCATGGTGTTTCATTTTTTCTCGCGGGCGTGATAGATAAGGTATATGTAGAGGGCCATGTCTCTGTGCTTGCTGTGCACTTACATTCCTGGTACAACCCCCCTCCCCCCTCCACACCGTGCTCACTGTGCTCGTGCTCGCCCCGCAACATGACGTCTTTACTTCCAGCGGGTGTATTGGTGCGGCGCCCTTAAGCCCCGGCCCCACCCTGCGATCCGCCGCGCTTTGTGCCAGTTCAGACCCCCGGGACGGGGCGGGGCGGGGTGGCGACTCTCGGCGCTGTAAGCTCTTTGAGTGCCCACCCCGCCCCGCCCCGCCCCGCCCCGCCCCGCCCCGCCCCGCCCCGCCCCGCCCCGCCCCGCCCCGCCCCCGTGCACGCTGCTGCTGCCGTCGCCTCATTGCGATCGGTCCTCGTACACTTTTCCCAGAACACGTACGGAGAGGGCCGGTCCGGACCCCTGCTCATCGCATTCCAGCAGTAGGGGGCCGAGCAGAGAGAGAGAGAGAGAGAGAGAGAGAGAGAGAGAGAGAGAGAGAGAGAGAGAGAGAGAGAGAGGGCGGGAAAAGGGCATGGCAGAGCGGCAGAACCGGCCTGGCCGCGTTGTACTCAGCAGAACAGCAGCGGCCGCTTGATTTGCTTTTCATTTGATGGTTGTGGCCCACGGGCGTGGTGGTGTGCGGCGTGTTCGCCCCGCCTCGCCCCGCCCCGCCCCGCCCCGCCCCGCCTCGCCCCGCCCCGCCCCGCCCCGCCCCGCCCCGCCCCGCCCAACCCTGCCCCGGCACGCCACGCCCCGCTACGCCCCGGCCGCCGCTCACCGACAGACCCATTCCCGCCCCCGGAATGGAGAACACGCACAGAGAGAGAGAGAGAGAGGAGAGAGAGCTGTAGAGAGAGGGAAGGACCAGGCGGTAGGGCTGTGCAGAGCGTTGGGGTCCGGGTCAGATGCCCCTCCCGTGCAGCTGTGTTGGGGGGCGCGGCGGCCAGCCCCTGTATTTCTGTGCACACGGTGTTTGTGTTCCTTGTGTTTTTGTGTATTTGTATTCGGGAAAATGAGTCGCGTCCCCTCGCGCGTTCCGCGGAAATTTTATTTTATTGAAAACATGGTGTTGTATACTACTTGCGGTAAAATAAACGGTCCGAAGAGAGGTGAGTTCGTGACGCTCACAGCCTTCTCTGAAGAGGAGACAGGATTGTGCCCTCGCGTTCTCTCTCTCTCTCTCTCTCTCTCTCTCTCTCTCTCTCTCTCTCTCTCTCTCTCTCTCTCTCTCTCTCTCTCAACACCCCACTCCAATCGCGGCGCAGCACTTTTAACAGCTACTGCAGCCCCCGGGGCGCCCCGCACCGCCCGGCCCGGCCGTACCGTACCGTACCGGGGGTGCCTCACACGTTCGCATGAATGTTTAATTTTTAATTTGGCCCCATAGTTTCTGTTGTCATGGCAGCGACCGGTGGGCTGGGCCCCTTCCGCCGCATTCCCCTTCCCACACCAACCCTTCTCTCTCTCTCTCTCTCTCTCTCTCTCTCTCTCTCTCTCTCTCTCTCTCTCTCTCTCTCTCTCTCTCTCTCTCTCTCTCTCTCTCTCTCTCTCTCCACTCTCCTGCTGCTGCTGCTGTCCTTTCTGTCCCTTTGAAGAGGGCTGCTTTTGTGAACCGACGCGACGCACAGGGAGGGGAATAGGAACAACTACTAGGAAGCCGCCCCTGTAGCCGAAAAAGAATGAGAAAGAAAGGAGAGAGACAGAGAGAGAGAGAGAGAGAGAGAGAGAGAGAGAGAGAGAGGGGGGGGGGGCTGGGGAAGTCAAAGGGTCGTCAGCGTTTCGACCTCCCCGGAAGAGGCTCAGGCTACTGCGAACGAATAAGGCAAGTGGATGGTCATTTTAATCCCACAAAGGACCCAAACATGACCCTGCTGCTGGGCCAGGCCTGGCTAGGCCCCTGCCCAGCCCCGGCCCGGCCCGGCCCCAGGGACCCCCGCTCCGCTCCGCACCGGGCACGCGCTCTCTAATACTCTTCCATCCGAAAAGAGACTTTGGGAAAAAAAATCGTTGTCCTCGTTGAACCCGAAGAGTCATCCATCCTCTCTTTTCTATATCCCTCGCGCTTCATCCCACTCTTCTCTGTCTCTCTCTCCTTCCCTCCCTCTCTCTCTCGCTCTCTCTCTCCCTTTCTCTCTATCTCCCTCCCTCGCTTTCACTCTTAAGCGAGATTAGATGCTAGGCGACGACATGCTGCAGCACCTCCGGCAGGAGTGAGAGAGCTAGGTAGATAGAGTAGTCTGTCGCTCATCACCGGAGACTCTCATTCTTTACACCGCCCGCCCCGCCCCGCCCCGCTCCCGTGCTAGCTGTACGCCTCTCACCGCTCGCTCACCTGCTTCATCCTCCAGCAGCTCCAGTTCCCCTCCTCCCAGGACACTCATTCGCGTCGGCCAGCCGTAACTCGCAGCTAGCAGCGGGGCGGGGCGGGGCGGGGCAGGCGTGAGTCCCGGGTTCAATACCCACTCGCTGCCCCGTTCGTTTTTACCCCGCTGGTGCTGCCGCGCGGCCTTGTGTGACGTGTGACTGTGACTCCATTCATCACTGCGCTGCTAATTACCAGCGCACCTCCCGCCCCCGCCCCCGCCCCCGCCGCCTACGGACAAGCAGCCTCGGTACTACTCACCACCGTTATTCCTTCCTACTGCTGCAGCAGCCGCCCCCGCCCCCCGTCTTTCAGCTACCCTCTCTCTTTTCGTTTTCTTCCCCTCTTTCTCTCTCCCTTTATTCGCCCCTATTGACGCTACGGCATTAAATCACTGTTAACACCCACCACTCTGCTCTCCATTCGCTTATATTTTTTTTCCAACCCACCCCTTCTCTCTCTCTCTCTCTCTCTCTCTCTCTCTCTCTCTCTCTCTCTCTCTCTCTCTCTCTCTCTCTCACGTACCCATCGCAATATTTCATGCAGTTATAATTTCTAAAATACATAATCTTGTACCTGCTTATTCGCAAAATAAATTTAATAGAGGGTTTCGGCTCTCGGCACTTGGAGAAGAAGTAAGAAAATCAGGACCGGAACCAGTATCAAAATCTCAGCAAATCCGCGTGCATCTGATCTGAAAGTTTTACTAGAGTTCCCTGACGACAACTTAGCTTTGCAATAGGGTTAAAATTGAAAAAAAAAAAGCGAGGATTATGGTACTGGTTTCGGTCCTGATTTCCTTATTTCTTCTTGAAATGCCAAGAGCCTGAAAGGTCTATTTCGTACCCCGCTCTGCGTGAAATGTTTGGTATCGATCTGCGTTTCCGCTGTCGTGCTGTCGTGTGCTGTCCTGCATGTGGCACTCGGTCTCGCCGCTGACGCCCTCGTGCAGCAGGTGTGGTATAGATAGCTGGCCCCGGCCGGCCCGGCCCGGCGCCACCCCGGCGCCGACAGTGGCGGCGTCGCCGTACAACACAAATGTCCGAGCCGGGTTACTTACGCAAAGCCGGCCGGTCCGGTCGGCTGCCTGTCCCGGACGGGACGGGGTGTGGTGGCCTTTCGTTTGGTTGATGGCGTTCCATCAATAATTCAACGCCACTTATCCGTCTAGGCGGCGGGGGGAGGGGGGGGAGAGGGGCGTGGCGGGGCGCGGTGGGGTGTCGGCATGGTCGATACAGTACGCACCGAGTACCATCAGGGCGGCGGCCCGGGCCCCGCACCAGGAAAAAGGAAAAGGGCGGCAAAAAGAAAAAAAAAAGAACGAGAGAAAGAAATGAGACACGTGTGGACATAGACACCCCGTGTGACGCGACGCGTGCGCTTGATTTCGTTTTCTCTCCTCGTTTTAATCCTTTTCCGTTCATTTTTTTCCCCTCGCTCCACCCCTTTTTTTCCATGTCGGGGGCGTGACATGATTGCTTTGACGCAACACCGGCAAAACCAGCGTGTTACATAGCACATGTGGCGAGTCCCTCCCAGGTCAGCGGTGTTCTATGGGCTCAGCTGAAGCCACTCAAAGGAGAAGAATTTGTCATTTTCTCTGTCATGCTACTGCTATGAAAATGTATTCTCCCCATCGGAAAAACAAATAGGTGCTAAACAACGCCTTTCCTGGGGCGCTAAAATCAAGTGCTAAGTTTAGTGCCCTTCCTGGTGCACTAAACATTAGTACCTTTCCGGACGCACTAAATTTTGTTAGCGCCTTTTAAAGGCAGGACTTAGCACCTTTGTTTTTCCAGTGACATGATTTCAGAATGTTATCTGCAAAATACCTCATAGTACTCGGCACTGAAAATCGATAAGCACTAAGTGCGCGGAAGTACATAAAAAAATAGCAACTGAAATTGTGTCGGAGTGGGCGGCTCTGACGTCACGACATTACTCTCGCTGATGGCCTGCGCTGCGCTGTGAGTGTTCCTCGTTGTAATCGCGACTGTCTTTATTGTGGGGTGGTGGGCCACTTGGGCTGCGCGTGCGATTAACTCGCCGCGGACGTGGCGTGGCGCGGCGTGGCGTGGAGGCGCTTCAGCCCCCCCACCCCTCACCCCTCACCCCCGCCTCACCCCCCACCCAACCCTCAGTTTCCATTAACTCGAACCTGATCTGTTGCGTAATGGCTTACGGCCTGAATAATTTAAACTGGTTCGGCCTCTATACAACTCGCTCTCACCGCAATTCTATACCACCGCCCAGCGCCCCCCCCCCTCTCTCTCTCTCTCTCTCTCTCTCTCTCTCTCTGTAAGTCCCTCTATCACTCTCTCCTGCGTGTTCCTCCTCTGACTGAATCGTAGATCAAGAACAAGGGAAGTAACCTGAACTCAATTTGTCCCACCAGTTTTAGCGCCTTGCTCAAGTTTTCTCAAGGGTTTGAAATTTTAAACACCGCGCAATGAAATTTAAAAAAAATAAAAAAAATAACTGGTTTTTAAAAAAATGGAAACTTGGGAAAAATGTACACGAAAATTCATAGTGTTGTCGTTTTTCACTCGCGTTTTCCTTGCTTTCCCTGCATCTAACGACATCCTGAAAATAGAAGGGTGCCCGGCCCGGTCCTTTGGCCACCTCCAGTGTCTCGTTGACGAAGGCGGTGGCGGCGGCACCGGCGCGGAGAGCTAGCGGGACTCACTAGAGGCGACCCCTCCTCAGTCACGCCCCTAACCGTGACGTCTCTTTCTTTGAGACTCTCTCTCCACAGCCGCTCTCTCTCTCTCTCTCTCTCTCTCTCTCTCTCTCTCTCTCTCTCTCTCTCTCTCTCTCTCTCTCTCTCTCTCGACTTCCCACACCCCACGACACTCCTTCCTCGCGCGCGACAGTTAGGATCGCGGCGCCCGTCCCTGGCAGAGGCAAGCAAGTGGCCCAACTTTGAAGCAGCGGCCCTGGGACAGCCCGCCCGGCCCGCCCCGCCCCGCCCCGCCCCGCCCCGGTCCGGACCCACTCTGAGAGTAAGAGGAAAGAATTTTCCCCGGCGCTGGCCTGGTATACGCCGGCCCGGCACGGGGGTAGGGGTAGGGGTAGGGCCGGTAAGCGACTGTTGTAAACTGACTCGCAACTAACTCTCAAGAGGCCCGTGGATGGATAGTGATAAAGAGTTTTATGTGGCCTCTCGCCTCGTCACAGTCCGAATCGCCGCCTCTGCTATCTATTTTTCTCTCTCACTCTCTCACCCCCATCTCTTTTTACCCCCTTACTCTCCTCCGCGCGGTGTGTATAGGAGAGAGAGAGATAGAGAAGGGGAGAGGGCTAGACCTAGAAGAGAAAAATGATAAAACGCGAAGAAAAGGAAGTTATAAAACAATCGGCTCGCACTTAATTAATTACGGTTGATGAGCCAGTTCATCTCTTGAGACGCGAAACAAACGAGAACACCTCTCCTTTTTTTTTCTTCATCGCCCTTTTAATCACGCCATATAACCCCATCCCAACCCCTCCGCTCTGAGCCGGCTAGCCGGCGCTTTACGCACTGGGGCGCGTAGGACCGGGAAGCCCCGCCCCGCCGCGAGGGCCCCCAATCAAACCGAAACCCTCTCCGTTAGCTGTCGAACCCGCCCCGCCTCGCCCTACCCCGCCCCGCCCCGCCCCGCCCCCCACGCCCCACTGCCCCACTCCGCTGCCCCACCCCGCCGTGTTTCTTCTCTCGCTGCCATCACACCTTCCTCTCTCTTCCCTTAGAAGTCTTTCTCTCTCTCTCTCTGTGTCTCTCTCTCTCTCTCTCGCTCGCTCTCCGCGTCGCTTTGCGCTGCCTTGACGCTGAGATTAAATGTCATTCCAGCCAGTGGGCCGGATATCAATGGAGACTTCCCCTCGACTCATTTTTGCCGTATTAAACATCTGTCCGCTGTTCGATATTATTGCCCTTCTTCCCCGCCGCGCCGCGCCCCGCCGCGCTGTTGTGCCTGATCTGACCTGACCAGTCCGATGACAAGTAATCTCTGGCGGGCTCGAGCTCTGCCATTGCTTAATGGCTCGATAGAAAAGAGTTGTGCTCTCTCTCTCTCTCTCTCTCTCTCTCTCTCCTCTCCTCTCCTCTCCTCTCCTCTCCTCTCCCACCTCTTAGTCCTCTCCGCCGCTCTCCTTCCCTCTCTCTCCCTCGCGTTTACCCCGGCCGTGTCGTCACTGCACCCCCATCCCGGGCCCCGCATCAGAAAACGATGAAAACGCTCGTAAATTCGGTTAAGGTCGCCATAAGCCTCCATGCGGTGGGGGCGTGGCGGGGCGTGGTGGGGCGGGGCGTGGCGGGGCGTGGCGGGGCGTGGCGGGGCGTGGCGGGGCGTCATGATACAGACATGACTCTGCAACTCGAGGGGGCGGTCGCCACGCGGCCCTCACGTACAATATTCCTTTTCCCCTTTTCTCTATGTTGAATTCTTTCTTTTCCCTTTCTCCAGCTATAAATCTGCAAGCAAGTGCAAAGAAAAACAAAAATTAAAAATTAATAAGAACTAAAAATAAAAGAAAACAAATTTTCAAATTATAAATTATGGGGGAAATGAGGTATGTTGGTCGACGCCGCGGTAGGAAAGCCCCTTTATTGCAAGACCCCTGCTGCCGTTGCAGCGCTTCATTATCCCCGGCGTGCTGCTGCAGGCCCGCCACGCCCCGCCACGCCCCGCCACGCCCCGCCACGCCCCGCCACGCCACGCCCCGCCACGCCACGCCCCGCCACGCCCCGCCAGGTCCCTTCTCCCCGTGATTGTCCGCCAGCCTTGGCGCCCGGCTGCCCGGCCGGGCCCGGCCTCGGACACCTGGCGGATTGAATAGGACTGGATAGGGAGGGCCGGGGCCGGGGCCGGGGCCGGGGCGGGCCGAGGCCGAGGCCGGGTCCAGCGCGCTCGTGAGATTGATGACGGCCAAGGCTATCGACCGCCTGACCGTGGCCAGGCAGGCAGGCAGCCCGGAGGTGTGAGCTGGCGGCGGGCGGGGCGGGGCGGGGCGGGGCGGGGCGGGGCGGGGCCCGCAGGGGAGACTGGCCCGCTGCTTTAGTGCTGCTTTAAGGCCTGTGTGTGCGTGCGTGCGTGTGTGTGTGTGGCGCCGGGGGGACCCGTCGCGTCCCTGCGCGCCTCCGTGTAGTCCGGACCGGAGCACGGTCTCCGGGACGCTCCGGGGCGGGGCGGGGCGGGGGTGTCCCCGCGTCGGTGTCGCCTCCTCTCGAGCGCCTCTCGGCCGGGCCCCCCGAGGGGAGCCAGCGTGCGCCCACGCCCCGGCGAGGGGCGCGCGGGGCTGTGCGGGGCCGCAAAGCAGCAGGCACGGTGTAGTCTGGTGGAACGGGAGAGAGAGAGAGAGAGAGAGAGAGAGAGAGAGAGAGAGAGAGAGAGAGAGAGTGACCCAGTGCCCCAGGAGCTGGACCCTGAGCTGGAGTGGCGGTACTGGTGCTGCTTGAGTCCGGAGCTCTCCTAGGAGAGAGAGAGAGATGCTAAGAGAAGAGAGAGTGGGGAGGGGGGGGGGCGCATCTCCTCTCCCACCCCCTGGCGCTGGAGTGCCGCTGGAGCCGCTGGAGTCAGCCTGATACGCCTCGAGCAGGTGCTCAATAATGCCTGAGCCCCCAGCCCCCATGCCCCGCCCCGCCATGCCCCGCCCCGCCCCGCCCGGCTGGAGCCTGCAGAGTGACATCCGCATTCTCTTTCACCGGGGCGGGGCGCGGCGTTGGGGTGTCGGAGGCGTCGGATTGAGGCCGAATATTCCGGAACAGGAAATCCACGCAAAGAGGTCTTCGTGTTCAATGTTGTTATTAAGACTCTTTTTCCAATTTGTGTGTGTGTGTTTTTTTTGTTGTTGTTTTTTTTTTTTTTGGCGGGTGGGGGGGAGTATTGTATTGCGCCTTGCCATGTACCATGCGCGACCATGCGGACGTCAGAAAATAAGCATTTTTTCCGTCGGAGGCGTACTTTTATACACATTAATTTTGATGACGCTAATTAAAAATATCTATTATATACTGTGGGCACACATATCACCAACTAAGTGGTTTTTCAGAGTGTTGAGTCATATGTGTTCCTAAATGTTGTTTTTTTTTTCTTCTCCAGGTGAGTGGTGTTCTTCATATCGAGCCGCATGTGTGCCGTCCCGTAAGTTATCTCCACGTTTTGTCCCCCGCGCGACTTACCCTCGCGGTGGCTGCGGAGGGTGGGTAGGGGTGGGGAGTGACGCGACGGGCCCGCTTCAAGTTTTGCATAACGGAGGAAACGCGAGTGTAGGTAAGGAATGGAGGGTGAGAGAGAGAGAGAGAGAGAGAGAGAGAGAGAGAGAGAGAGAGAGAGAGAGAGAGAGAGAGCGTAGAGCCGGGCGGCTGAGGTACGAAACGCCTTTACGTCGTTTTCCCTGCTATATAACGGCTCGTGTGTGAGGAGAGGAAGGGGTGGTTTGTAGGGTCACCCCCCGCGACCGCGCCGTTACGTCCCAAAGATTTTTCCTCCTCCGTGGAGCGCGGGCGGAAAGGCAAAGGTAGAAAGGATATAACGTTGCATATTATGGCCCCCGATTTCACACACACGCGAAAATCAATGCACGCGCCGAGCATGGGAGGGGAGGGGGTAGGGAGGGGGTGGGGGAAGGGGCGGGAGAGTGGTGAGAGCCACGGTTATTATTCCAGAGGCTTGGTATCCCGCTGCGCCCTGACCTCTCCGGGCCCCCTCGGGGCCGCACGGACCGACCGCCCCCCCCTCCCCCCCTCCCCCGGAGCCAGCAGGAATACTGCTGATCTAATCATGTCGCATTGGAGAGCACGGCGGAATGGCGGGGAGGGCGGAGAGGGGGGGGGGGGGTTAGGGGTCGGCTCCGATGCTGTGACTTGGCGGTCCCTTTCGGAGCGTTGCGCCGCTCTCAGTCACTGGGCCCCGCCCCGCCCCGCCCTACCCGCCCACCTCACCTCTTCGTTATCTCTTGTGTTTTCCCCCCGGCGATAATCTGGTTGTGCAATCGTGGTTGTGCCTCTGCTAGGAGGGCCGCCAGCCCGGCCCGGCGCGGCTCGCGGCCGCCATGGCGTGCAAGGCAACGAGGTCAGCGTCTTCAATAGTCTGGCAATCACTTGTTGGTTCGCGCCGGCCGGCGGAAAGTGCAACTTTGCTTTCGTTTTTTTGCGGGCGCAATATCAGCGGAGATGTGTGTATATACTGTATAGTATTACACTGTCACAAAAGCGAAAAAATGCAATATAGCGCCGCGGGTGGGCGGGCGGGCGCACGGAAGTCGCCTGTATGTGTTTTCCATTTGCTTGCGTAAGCGAGATCCATTCCCCTACTTGGAGGCCTCCCTCCCTCCCTCCCCTGTGTCGCCGCAGAGCCTCCAGCTCCGCCCGCCCCGCCCCGCCCCGCCTCGCCCCCCAGCCCCACCCCGCTCCGCCGGTCAGAGACAGGGTCGCGCACGCCCAACTGAGCACACCCCGGCCTGGCGCGGCGGGGCGGGGCGGGGCGGGGCGGGGTGAGCCTGCTGCCTTCCTGGCGTCCCCGTTTGGTCTCCGTTGCAAACTCAATTGTGAGGCAAAGCTGTATTGAGTCAGTGGCGAGGCGGGGCGGGGCGGGCGGGTCAGGGTGGAACGCTCGTGTGGCGGTGTTGTTACCGCTCAAAGGGGAGGAGCAGAAGGACTGCCAGGGGAAATTGGAGAGGAAAAGGGGGGGAGGGGTGGTTAGGGGGTTAGGGTGGTGGGCATTGTCTGTATGTAGCGGCGCGTCGTCTCGGTGGTGTTTAGAGGCGTGGCGGGGCGGGGCGGGGCGGGGTGGGGGGCAGCGGGTTGCGGCTAATTTTACGGGGCCGGCGTAAAGGCGGGACAACATGTGCGCAGCCTGTACCTGCCGCCCAGTTTATGAACCGTGCTGGGTCCCGTGGCAGGGGCCGTAGTGCCGCCAGTGCCGCCTGCAGGGTAGGCAACAGTAAACCACGTGCTAGGTAGGTGATCGCCCAGGCGCGGCGTGGCAGGTCCGCACAAGGCCCTGAACATTGCCTCTTATTATTTTCTTTTTCAACGATGGGATTTTCTTTGATTTTTTTTGCGGCGACTGCTTTTGGCAGCACTGTTCCTCCAAGTGTGTGACATGACCAGAGCCAATGTACAGGGCGTGTGTGGGCGGCTCAGTCGCGTGTCATTTCAGAGCTCAGTCCCCCGCCGCGCCTCGCCCCTCCCCGCCCCGCCCCGCCCCGCCCCGCACTCAGCACGTCAGCGATAGCGATAGGGTGCTCCAGTATACACAATGCCCTGGAGTGGCGGGGCCTCTAATGAGGTTAGGCCCCGCGAGGCACTTCGGCAATTGAAGCGACACGCCGGGCGACCACCTCGTGTTTATTCGTAGCACGGGGCCTGTGGCGGGGCGGGGCGGGGCGGGGCGGGGCGGGGCGTGGTGGGGCGGTAGTTAGGGGGACTCCTCGAGCTGAAGGGGGAGGGGGGAGGCGGGCGACCGCCGCGCCACCAGCCGTCCTGCCGGGGTCCTTCCTTTTCCTGCAGGCTACGACGAAGAGCCGAAGCTGGAGGCAAAGTTGTCGGCGAAAACTTGCGGCCCCCTAGGTCGTCCCCCCCCCCTCTCGCACCCCTCCTCCTGCCGGGCCGCCGCGCCGGGGAGGGGTCGCGGAGCCGCTATAGGCCCTGCGTGCGTTCAGAACCCTCCGCGCGGCAAATTTTTGTGAGCAGCGAAATGTATTATTGGGGAATTGGAACGGTGTTCATGGAGGCAAAGCATTTGTAGTTTAATCCGCATCCGCGATGTGTTTTTATATTTCTGAAATGTATGTTAAGTTATGGAGTTGCATGTCACACATGACTGTTTTGTGTGTGATTCATGTTGTTTTGGAAAAATTTGGGCAGTGTGAAAAGTACGTGAGCATAGTTGGATGATATACCGTGGCGTGGCTCGTCCAGCGGCAGTGCCGGAAGCAGTTGGGCGGGCCGGGCGCCGCGTGCGTCTGCCACCCACCCCCCTCGACCCACACCCCTACCCCACCTCCACCCACACCCCCACCCCCAACGCCAACCCCTAGTGGAGCGGGAACTGCCGCGTGGATACGCCCCGCGAATAGTTAAGTTAAAATCAGCAAAACCACTGGCTGGGCGGGGCGGGCTGCGTGGGCTGTATCCGCACAGTCCCACCACCGAGCCCCGCCCCGCTCCGCCCCGCGGGACCACTGCCCCCCCCCCCCCCCTGCCCGCCGCCCCTCTTCACTGCGGTAAGAAAGTTCCCGCTTCCCTCCAGTCGATGTACATTGTGCTCTGGAGTTAGTTCTGCCCCGCGATTAGCCTGTGAATCATTTAATGGGCAGCGCCTCGCTGGTGTCTGGCTGGAGTCGTACTGGTCTGGGTGAATAGGCTCATACTGAAGGCTGAATGGAAGTTCGCTGAAGTCTGGGTATGCCTGGTGGAGGCTGGCTGGGGGCTGGCGGGGGCCTGGCTGGGGGCTGCCTAGCAGAGGATGGCTGGAGGCTGAATAAGGCGAACTGAGCTGAGACCTCGCTGGGAGCCTCCTGGAGGCTCCGCAAGGGACTGGAATCTCTCATGAGGACCAACTCATGCTGTCTGAGAGGCTCCCCCGCGGCCCCCGCGCGCCGTGCAGTGTCTCGCGCTCTGCCCCGCCCCGCCCCGCCCCGCCCCGCCCCGCCCCGCCCCGCCCCGGCCCCACTGACCACCTGCTGGAGCGCGCTGGCTCGGTGCGCCGCCGCGCCGCGCCGCACCCGCCGGGGCCCGGCCGGGGAGAGGAGGGGAGAATGGTGGGAATTAAATTAGCCCTCCCCTCTGGTTGCTGCGGGGACCCGAAGTAGAGCACGAGGCAGGTAGGGTTCCGCGGCGGGGCGGGGCGGGGCGGGGCGGGGCGGGGCCGGCTGCCACTACTATTGCATTAGGCCTCGCGGCCACCCCGTTAGCCGGCCCGAGTCACTTTATCAAATCCATTTCTCTATTTCCTCTCGCGCCCTCGCCTCGCCCCGCCACGCCCCGCCCCGCCGCCGTGTAGTGGCCTCTTCTATCTCTACCTCACGCACAGTGGTTTGCCCAGTGCACATATCACCCAGACGCGTGTGCGGGCACCACAATGAGGCCTATACTCCGGCCCGCCCCGCCCCCCGCCCCGCCCGCCACGCCCCCGGGCGGGTGATCGGAGAGGGGGAGGGGCGGGGCGGGGCGGGGCGGGGCGGGGCGCTCTGGTAAGTGGGTCACGTGGGGTGCACTACACGGAGATACCAGGGCCGTGCGGCGCGTGGTCTGAAGGCAAGGCAGCGGAGGGGCAAGAAGGGCGTAAGAAATGATTTTGAACCGTAACGCTCGTGTTGCGCTGGAACGCTTTTTTTCCTCATCTCTTATTGATTCTTTATATTTTCTCATTTCGGTTCATCACATTTCCACCGTATCAAAGCAGGCAGTTATTTATTGTTTTCCTAATATTGATAAATTTGATTACATGGATCGCGTCGAACGCCTCTTCGGGGCGGGGCGGGGCGGGGCGGGGCAGGCCCCTGGAGCGGATCTCTCCAGGCGGGTCCGGTCGGTCCGCTCCTGTCCGCAGCACTTGTTGAAGCCTCCCCCTTTGTTTTGTTGTGACCGTCCGGAGGAGTTGAGCCCCGTACCCCCCTCCCCACCCCACCCACTTCCCCGTCTCTGCTATTCCGTTTTGCTACGGGGACGCTGCTCTGCCGGCTGACCCTCCCAACCCTCCCTCCCGCCCTGGGGCGGGGCTGTACCGTGGAACCCTTCCCTGCCCCTCCCCTCTCCTCCCCCGCCCGAACCTTCGAGTTGGCGCGCTCGTGGAAGAGATGCGGGTGGAAGAGGAAACTAAGGGTGTGAATTTTTGATAACGGCCCGCACGGAGGCCGCCCGCCCGCCCGCGGCAGTGGCGGTATTAAGGGGGGCTGTCGTCCTAGTGAGCCGCCCGGTGGGTAGGCAATATGCACGGTAGCGCCCCTGCAAGTAGGCAACCCGTGATGCCCGGCGGTCCTCCCTGCCAGGTAGACCAGGAAAACCGCCGCCCGCGCCGCGTGGTCGCCTTCATATACTCGTATAAAGAGAAATCATTGAAATGATTGAAATGAATGTAAATGTTCTAAAAGAGAGGTGCCCTGAGCCTTTTATATTTTCAAATAATAAGATAGATCGGGGCTATTGGTCCTGGCCGGGCCGGGCCGGGCCGGACCGCGCGCTCCGCCGCGCAGCTTCTATCGGGCACATTGGATGCAAACGAGCACGCGGCGGCATTATGGGAGAAATTTGTTGTAGCGTTATCCACCGTGCCGCTGCTGCCCTCCCCCCCCCCCCCTCTCCTCCTCTTTCCTACCCAACCCCGTTTTGCTCCGACTGGTCCAATTCGCCCGCCCTTGTTGTTCCTGTCAGAGCCCAAAGCCGCAGGAGCTTTTTGTAGCACACACACACACACACACACCGTCTCTCTCTCTCTCTCTCTCTCTCTCTCTCTCTCTCTCTCTCTCTCTCTCTCTCTCGTACGCAGACGGGGCTTTGGCTTTTGCGATTCGTAGTCTGCTATAAACTGGATGGGTCGAGTTTATCGCGGTGGAAAAGCCATACGGGTGAAACCCCTTTTATCTGTCAGGAAGGAGCGAGCGAGAGCGTTGTCGGCGTTGTCGTGTCTGTGTGCGTGTGTGTGTGTGTGTGAAGTGAAAGAGAGATTGAGATAAGAAAGGGGTAGGAGTGACAGACGAACGACTATGACAGCAGCGTGTACAGTACATTAGGGTTCTCGCCTCCAAGGATCTGCTGGAAAAGCAGACTATTGTTTCGAATACAATTTTAATAATAATAGTAGTGGTACGAAGGAGGCGCTGTGCTGCGGGCGGGCGGGCCGCGCATCCCATCAGTGCTCGCTCGGTTATTTGGCTGCGGTGCGGGCCGCTGGCTGGCTGGGCTGGCTGGAGCACTAGTTGAGTCTGCTGGAGGCCCGCGCGCCCGATGCTGGAACTGAGCCGAACACAATCCGACGCGAAACTTTCCTCGCTTCGTACCCCCTCTCCCTCTCCCTCTCCCTCTCCCTCTCCCTCTCCCTCTCCCTCTCCCTCTCCCTCTCTCTCTCTCTCTCTCTCCTTTCCCTTCCCCTTCCTCCGCCTTCAGTGCCTTTTCTCTTCATCCCGGTTCTTTGTCTGTGTAGGCCTCCGAGGGCCAGGCATCAGAAAATGAGCGATGAATTGGATTAATTTTCGAAGCTCCGCTGGCGGAGGTGGACATAACATGTATATTTTTTTCCGTGCAGACAGATACGCTTGGGCGGACCAGGCTTGGCGTGGCCATTGTGAGCGCACACACATGCATAAGTAAGCGCTGCCGGAGCTCCGGCGATGGGCTCGACTCGATCTGCGGTCAGCAGGGGCCGCAGGCCTGTTGGATCTGCCGTTGTGCTCAGCAGCTACAGGGATCGCAGGACTGTCGGCTCCACTCCTGCTGGCCCTGGGTGTGCTCAGCAGCAGCAGCAACAGGGCTCGCAGCAGGCCTGCTGGTGTGCTCAGCAGTAGCATGCTTACACCTCCGCGTGAGGAGCACTCACCCACTCGTGCGACGTGCAGCAGGAAGGAGCGCGGGGCTGTATAGTTCTCACCGCGAGCGGCTCACAGTAGTCCTGTTCCTGCAGCCTGCTCACGTATCCTGCTGCGGTCAGGGCGGGGCGGGGCGGGGCGGGCGCTCCGCTCTGCGAGACAGTTCTCTTATGCAAATATTCTACTGCGTCCCGCCCCACCCCGCCCCGCCCCGCCCGGGGACGCGTCACGATTCGTAGCGCCTTCGCGAGGGAATCGAGTAGCGACATAATCAATCTATTTTGCGACTCACTCAGACGACGTCCTGGCGGTGACGGCCACGCTGTGCCGCGAGCGGCATTTTCTGTTGGCAGATTACTTAGTTTCTCTTTGGGCGTCTGGAGAAAGGTGGTGAAAAAGAGTGTTAGCGTCTTACACCAGCCCGCCCGGCCCGGCCAGTCTCTGCGCGGTAAGAAATTACGTGACGCAATTTGCATGTCTCGCGGGGCCATTCGTCCCTTATGGTGGTGGGCCCCCTGGGGGACACTGGGGTGGGGGTGGGGTGTAGAGGGGGAGTAGGAGGGGAGAGGGGAGTGTCTCGTCGCCGCGCTGCAGATAAGATAGATGGCAAAAGTTTGGGGTGCGGCGCTCCTATCCTGTTTGAAAAGGGAGGGGGACCTCCCCGACATAGGGAGGGGGTAGGGGGAGGGAGGGTAGCATGGAGGAAGGATCATGGGGAGAAAAGGAAGAGGGGTAATAAAGGAGTGTGTCTAGGGGGATGTGATGAAGGAGGGAGAGAGGGGGGGCGGGTGGGGGCGGTGAGACAGCGTGCGGGCGGGCGGGCTGGACCACGCTCCCTCCCGCTACGCTCGAGCGTAGCGGGCACGCTTACGCCCTACAAGATCAGCTGGTGGAGCAGCAGCGCGCTGGCGGGGCGGGGCGGGGGGGGGCGGGCCAGCCGCCGGTCGGGGGGTGGGGCTAGTGCTGGTGCCGGGGGGGGCCCGTCCGCAGCTCTGCGGGTCGGGCCGGGCCGGGGCACTCCAGGTCACGGGAGCGTGGAGGTGGGGCGTGGCGTGGCGTGGCGGGGCTGGGAGTGGCGGGGCGCGGTGGGGTGGGGTGGGGGGGTCGTGCGGGTTGCAGTAGTGGGGGCAGCTGCCCGAGCTGCGCGGTGTAGCGTGGCCAGAGTGGTGGTGTGAGCCCCGTGCGGAGGGAGGGAGGGAGCCCTCTTGTCGTGTACTTGTTGAGGAGGAGGGCTTTGTTGATGACCAGGCGCTCGTCCCCCTCCACTCGTGTGTCCTTGGCCCTGCCGTACGACACCGTGTGTGTGTGTGTGTGTGTGCACGCGCTCCAGGAGACGGTACTGTGATTTTATTGCGTAGGTAATGCGAGCAGCGCGCTGGCCTCGCTCCCCGGCCTCGGCGCGCTGCGCGCTGCGGCCTCGGCCCCGGCCCAGGCCCAGTCTCGGCCACAGGTGTCCTGGACGTGAGCGCAAAGTTTCGTCTGCTCGGCCTCGGCAGATTAGTGGTGCGGCTGCTGGCGTGGGGGTGCGGTGGGGTGGGGCGGGCTGGGGCGGGGTGGGGTGGGGTGGGGTGGGGTGTGCAGCTGGACCGCGCGGACGGACGTGGGACGGCGGGTGCGGGGCAAGTGCGAGGGTTCTGGCGGTGTGCGCTGTGCTGTAACGCCCTTTGGAGAACAGAGTTTAAAAGGTTTTTTTTTTTAAATGCCCTTTGGAGAACACACTGCGTTTGATAGGGGTTGGTCGCTCTTCGCAAAAGGTTTTTTTTTTTAAATGCGTCTCTAACTTTTTGTTTTTGTGGTTATATAGAATATCTACTTTGCATAAAACTATATACACGAAAGTGAGTGTAAGACGCATGCCATGCAGTGTGCTTGCGTTTATACATCGGTAAACGCCCCCTTCCCCTCCCGCGGCCCGGCCCCGCCCGGAGCAGCAGGTCCCTCCTGAGGACATGACGGGGCGGGGCGGGGCGGGGCGGGGCGGGGCGCGCTCTGTCTGCGGAGCTCAAACACACGCCGGCCCGGCCCGTTTGCTCAGTATTTAACACTGGCGAGTTGTGTGTGTGTGTGTGTGTGTGTGTGTGTGTGTGTGGTGTTGGTAGTGGTGGGCGGGGGGCGGATGGGTTCCCGCGGGCGCACCGGGCCGGAGGAAGACGCTCTCGCTCGAGTGGCAAGCTCTGTGAGGGGCCCGGCCCGGCCTAGTGGAGGGTCCCAAGTCAATCAGATAGTATAGGAGATAGCATAAGCCTTACAGTTTTGAAAAAAAAGGGGAATTTTTTGTCAAAGAAATATTTCCGAACCGTGCATAATTGTTTCAGGTATTTGAAATTTTTATAATACCCCGCCCCCTCCCCCCGAAAGAAAAGTTCACTTTAACTTTCCTTTCCATTTTTTTTGTTACTGTTAAGCAAAAAAACTATTCACTTTGAGTGCAGAGAGAGAGGAGAGAGAGAGAGAGAGAGAGAGAGAGAGAGAGAGAGGGAGGGAGGGGGGGATTGGGGGGACGCGGGGCTCCCCGAGTGGGCACACGGCACAATGCTTTTTATACTTTTGGCGCGCGTCCGCCAAAGAATAAATCACAGCTCGTTTCGTGGGGACGTGTATCTATAGATATATATAATGCGGTGCACAAAAGGCCCGCCCGGCCCGGCCTCGCGACTCGTTTTTGCGAAGGAGAATGAGAGGAGGAGTGGTGTGGGGCGGGCGGTAGCAAGCTCTCCGCGAGGCGGGTGCCCCTGCCCCGACCCGCCCCGCCCGCACCCTCGGCCCCACCGGTCCGTTAGACACAACTCTGCCGGTGAGAAATCGCCTCCCCGGCTGGAAAATGAGGATCATTTTCCTTTCGGTGTGCCCTGCCGTTGTGCTGCTTGTGTGTGTGCGTGTGTGCGTGTGCGCCCGTCTTAGTGTGTTGGGCAGGGTATCGGTGTAGGCAACAGCCCCGAGGCTGCATGGCGTAATATGCGCATGCGCAAGGTGGCTTTTTAAAATTTGTCTATAAAAGTAAAATCACGGACCAATGACTTACCTTATTTTTTTAGCCGCCACAAAAATAACAGTATTGTAGCCATGCTAAAATTTTAACATGGCAGATGAAATTTGCTGTCGGTTTTCCTAAAGGTACATACTCACTCAACCCGTTAGCGGCCGAGCGGTGTCGAGTAGAAAAGCGAGTCATGCCGATTAAGATTCGGCAATTACCTGTTCCGCTGCTTCAGCCGAACGGTTATCACTCTGGGGTCCGTGATAGGAATCGACTCCGGGCGGGGCCCAGGGCCTCCGGGGGCTGCTGTCGGGGCGGGGCGGGTTGGGGTGGGGTGGGGTGGGGCGGGGCGGGGCGGGGCGGGGCGAGGTGGGACGGGGCGGGAGCACCTGGCTCGGGAGCTCCATTATTAAACCAACATGGAAATCCTTTCCGACCAGCCGGTCGGCGGGAGTAGCGGCGGGGCGGGGCGGGGCGGGCGGGGCGGGCGGGGCCGAGCAGTGCCACACTGACTGGCGGGGTGGCTCCGGGGCGTTGTAAGCGCTGTACATTCACAGAGGAACACCTATACGCACACGACCCGCCCGCCCCGCACCGCCATCAACATGTACCTCATCACGGTCGTGCTTGCGTGCGTGGGCTGGAATATATTTACCCCCTTGCGGTGGCGACGCCGACTTTCCTCCTTGCTGTTCGGCGGCGCTCCAATTTCGCCCCGCGTAGCGCACAGAGAGCCAGTTATTTGATACGAAATGTGAAACGCCGTGTACCGTAGAGCTGTCGTGTATTGAGGTTGCACTACGTAGCGCGTGACCAAAACTGGTCACACATGTCACATTAGTTTTTCACTGTGAAGTTTTAATAATTATAATATTAAAAAAAAAAAAAAAACGGTGGCGTTTTGAGGATGCAGATCGTAAAACAGGAGAGGTTGCAATCATATCTTGTCATCGTCGTGATTGTAAGAGTGAAACGATGAGGGAGGTCCGCATGTGAGGAATCATTCCCGATCCGTCATCGCCATGCCGCTGTGCACGGCGGGCGGGGCGGGGCGGGGCGGGGCGGGGCAGGGCAGGGTAGCAGGGCAGGCTGTTGCTGTGCCACAACTTTCCGGTCCTATTCTCTCCCCGCAGCTCCGCCTGCCCGCCTGGCCTGCGCGCTTGCCTTGTCGGGGAGTTGTTTGACGTGGGTAAACAACCAATTCAACGATCCGGCCAATAATGTCTGTTCGTTACTGTTTCCAGCGCGGCCTGGCCTGGCCGCCTGGCCGCCTGCTCGCCTCCGCACCCTGCTGTCGGCAGCGAGTCTGTCGGAGGGAGAGTAGCATTTGTGCATGTTTGATGTGGGACGGGACGGGTTATGCACACACCGACGAACCTGCTCGTTTGGTGGATCGTATCGTCACGAGCTCCAAGTGAATTGCATACGCTTTTGAACAAAATTTTTCGACGCCAACATACTGAACGTTACCTGAGCTTTATTTTGAAACTCAGTTTTGTGATGGCGTTATTTGTGAGTGTAGGCCACCGTGCTATTCCTGTACGTCCCCCGCGCGTGTGTCCGCGGCAGTACCGATCAGTGTATCGGCCGGGCCGGGCCGGGCGGGCCGCTGCGGGCTCAAACAGACACGAGAGATCTGCTCGGCCGATTCCGACTCGCGAGCGGGGAAGGGAAGGGCCGCGTCGCACGCCACCGTGTTGGCTGGCGCCTGGGCCTGTTATAATGGGACACAGTCATGCCAAAATAAAATAAATATAGAGGGAGAGAGAGAGACGAGGGAAAAAACATGGAAAGGAAATTATCAAGAAAGAGATCGTCGGAAAGCAAGGCAGGAGCCCGCCCCAACCCAGCAGCGCGAGACGAGGCCGCCCGCCCGACCCGGCCGGTCAGTCGTTGGATCGGCAGTTTTAATCTTTGGCCCGGGTGAGTGTTTTATTTTGTTTTGATCCTGGGGGTGGTCCTGGCTGCTGCCGGGCCGGGCCATGGGCCGAATCAATGAATGGGATCTGTGAAGGACCGGGACGGACTGGGCCGGGGGCGGGGGGGCGGGCGGGGGGCGGGCAGGGGGACACCCTCCTCCTCCCTGAGGGCGGCAGCGGCACGGCGACCCCCGGGGATAACGGACCCGAGAGAGAGAAAGAGAGATATTCTCCGCTAGGAAACGGAAATCGCTCCCTCACCCCGTTAGAGACAGAGATACAGAGAGAGAGAGAGAGAGAGAGAGAGAGGGGGGGGGGGAGTGAGGGAGACAGAGGGAAGTAGGCAACGGCCCGAGAGAGGGGGGAGGGTGGTGAGAGAATAATATGAAGAGAAAACAGCGGGGCTGGCCGGTCGGGGCGCGCCGCGCTGCGTCCTCTAGGTTCCCACCCCTCCGCTCCGCGTCTTGTCCGGAACAGTCCGATGGCAAAGACTCCCTCCTCTCATATCGACAATGGTCCGCGCGGCCCCGCCCCGCCCCGGGGTGAGGGGAGATACAGTGGCGCCTTATTATGGCGCCGGCGGCGCCAGGGTCGTCGCGACGCCTCCTGCCTCGTCGTCGCGCGGTGACGTCGCCTTTGTGACGGTCACGCGCCCCCCTGTGACGACGACGGCGACGCGGTTTCGAAGGGACCCGAGTGAAACCCCCCGCAGCTGCGTGGCGTTGACGCGACGGTTAATAAATGGAGCCGTTTATTGCTCTCTCGATGGGGTGGAAAAGAAAAAGAGCACAAAAAAATAGACTTCCGAAAAAAGTAAATTCCCTTTGGGACGGCGCCGGCGTGACGAGGTGGCGGCAGGAGGTAGGTCCCCGCACGGCCAACGGGTTCATCAGCCCCGAGAGCCCCGTGTGCGCGGCCGTGTGCGCCCTCCCCTGCGCCCGCCCCGCCCCGCCCCGCCGCGCCCCGCCACGCCCCGCCACGCCCCGCCGCACCCCTCGCGTGTCTATCTCACCGCGGCTCACGAGACCTGTACCGGCCGATGACAGCCTCCGCAGGCAGGTGGAGGAGGCCCTGCTTGTAGTGCGCGGGCGGGGCGGGGCCGGGCCGGGGGCGATGCACTGCGCGAGATATGAGCGGGGGCGGGGCGGGGCGGGGCGGGGCGGGGCGTGGCAGGCCGAACGCATGGTTCAAAGTTTACTACACCCAGTCATGTGATAGGATACGCCATATGGAAGCCGGGGTGGAGATAGAGATAAGCCAGGATGAGGAGTGCAGGAGGAAAAGGCGCAGGGCAGAATAGGTGAAATAGGGAGAACGACGCGTGGTGAGGGCGGAGGAGGGTAGTACAAAGACCCACGCCGGTAAAGAGAGAGACGCGGGCGCGGCGCGGCGGGGGCTTCCATTGTACCGTGCCCTCCGACCTTGTGTGTGCTCCGCCCCGCCCCGCCCCGTCCCGCCAGGTGTGAGAGTCGCACGAGCAATTAGCGGTATGTGTAAGGTATGGGAAGGGCGGGCGGGGGGCACAGCGGAGAAACTACACTGCCAGAAATTTCCACGGTACTTTCTACGGTTTTTGCCGTTAATTTTTTACCAGGTCTGACCGTTTTCAGTGGGTACGGGACGTCCGTAGTACGTATGACCGTACTGCCTTTAATTTAACTTTTTTCGAAGTTTGGATAAACTTAACTACGGAATTGGTCACGGAAAACACCGTATTTTTAAGATACGGCTGTTCCGTAATCAAACAAAACGGATTTTACCGTAGTATCTGTCGAATGGGGTACGGGATTTTTAACAGTGTACGTCGAAATTTTCCAGCAGATTTTCAAAAAAAGAAAAAAAAGCAAGGCGCTTAATGTGTTTTTTTCTATAAGAGATTTTTGTCTGCTTAAGAACCTGGACGAAGTTTTCACCGTGAAACAAGTGTGGTGGTGTATGTAGTGTAGTGTCGTGTAGGGCGGGGTGGGGGTAGTTGTTGTTGGGGCGAGGCTCACCACTTAGCTGCACGGCCGGCGGCATACCCCTTCCCTCCCCCTCCCTCCCCCCTCCCTCCCCCCTCTCTCTCGCCCTCGCCCTTCCGACCCTTCCTCTCCGCGGGTCCTCTCGAGAGGGTTAGGGGACAGGGCCGGTGGCCGCTCCGCGCCAACGAAAGTCACGGAAGCGAGCGGGGGCTGGCGGCGGGGCGGGGCGGGGCGGGGCGGGGCGTCACTGAATGGCATCGGATGTGGGAATGGGGCACGACACGCAATATACGAACACACACTTGTGGATTCCGACGGGCGAACGGGGCGCGGCGGGGTAGGTCGCGGCGGGGTGGGGCGCTTCGCGGCGGGCGTTCCCATGGCGCTGGCTGGCGCGGCCGCCCGGCTCGGCAGGCCGCGCTCTGCGCACGGGTGTTCGCACGCGGCCTACCCTCCAGGCGCCCCTGCCTGCAATGGCTTGCGGTCACAGTGCCGTGTGTGTGTGTGTGTGTGTGTGTGTGTGTGTGTGTGTGTGTGATGCGCGTCATCCGACCTTTATCGAACAGTAGAGGGCGCCGAGTGTATCGCTGGCGTCCAGGGGCAATAATGTTTTTCTCCTACTCTCATGCCAATCCTGGTCGTTACTACCCAAAATGTATATTTTGTGAAATTTTTGGTTTGGTTTTGAGGAAATCGTGATTGATGTTTAGGAAAAGTTATTTAGGGTACACAAGTGGTTAGGCCATATAACATTGATTACGTTACGCGTGACGTGACGTATTGGGATGCGGGTTTGCAAAAGAGCACACCGTTTTTTTATTTTTTTTAAATTAATGCGCGGCACCCTTGTGCAGGGCGCTTGTCTGCGCGGCGCACCGCTGTATTTGACGGGCCGACCCTGTGTTATGCTAATAGTAATGACGTTCGTTATATGCGCTCTGTATTTTACTCTTGTACATATGTGTTAGTGTGTGTCTGCGTATGTTGGTGTGTGATGATGTTGGTGTGTAGGGCCCTGCCCAGGGCCGCGGCGTACTGCTACAGCTCTCTCTCTCTCTCTCTCTCTCTCTCTCTCTCTCTCTCTCTCTCTCTCTCTCTCTCTCTCTCTCTCTCTCTCACCCACCCACACACACAGTCGCTTCTGTCGGTGATTGCAGAGAGCGTCTGTTGGAAATTCTAATTTCATCGGCCCATTGTAATTTGTGGTGCACCGCTCTGGGTTATATAACGTGTGTAGAAGGAAGCGAGGCGCGAACCGCGAGGCGGCGCCCCGCCGCACCCCGCCGCACCCCGCCGCACCCCGCCGCACCCCGCCGCACCCCGCCGCCCCGCCCCAACCGGCCCATGTGGCGCCATTATTATTGTTCGACGCCTAAACCAGAGCCGAGCTGCGACGCTTTCACGTGAATGGCTGCACCCCTCTACCCCCTCATCCGTTTCTCTGACGTGGATATTTTCCGAGGTGATGTTGAGGTCCTCTTTTTCCCCCGCCCCTCGCTAGCGCGGTGCTGCTCTGTTAAGCCCGGCAGCAGGATATCATGGCGGGTGCGGGCGGCGACGCCAGCAGATAGGCGGCGCCGCGGCGGGGGGCGGCGGGGGCGGCGCTGAGTAGGGAAGTTGCTTCACAGCTCATCGAAAGATAAGAATAATAGTCATTATCTTAGTGGCTTTCAATTTAAGTTTTGAGGGCGTGCGCTGGGCGGATGGGCTGCATACTTTGCGGGAGGTAGGGGGTGGGGGACCCACTCCTGTAGGGCCCCCCCCCCTCCCCCCCCCTCCTCTCACGATTAAAGAGAGGGGGCGCGGGGCGGGCAGCTACGCATGGCGCCGCCGCCCCCTGAAGGACGCTCGCGTCACCGCCACCGCCGCGCGTATATTTTGTAATGCTAATATTAATTAACGAACGTCATGCGGGCGTGACTCTCTCTCTCTCTCTCTCTCTCTCTCTCTCTCTCTCTCTCTCTCTCTCTCTCTCTCTCTCTCTCTCTCTCTCTGTGTGTGTGTGGAGGGGATCTCACAGCACATAGAAGTAAAATCCCATTTTGTCAACGATAGCGAAAAACTGAAGACACTTGACAAATATGATTATTTCTCTTTTCGATTATTTTTTTAATTTTTGTGTGCTACGCTACCTCAATGTTTGCCGCGTGAAAGCAGAGGGGCGTAAGTCAGCGAGGCGCCGCCACCGTGGGGTGTGCTCGTATCCATAACGACAGGCCCGCCCCGCCTCGAGCAGCCACTTAAGCAGGTTTTATTTTAACGGCTCTGTTTCTGCTCCCCGCGCCGCGCCACGTGTCGTTAAGTTAGTGCTCCGTTTCTTTTATTATAGGTCTGCTCACAATAACGCCCCTGTGAGCTCTCCTGCTCTCTGAGCACGTGGGCGCGTCACGCAGCGGGCGATATAGCGTCGCGTGCGGTAACGCTGCAGACATTTCGTCACTGATTATCGCGCGCGCTCGCGCCGCGCCACGCCACGCCTCGCCACGCCGCCATGCCCTGAGCCGCTCAATGGAGCTCACACCATTAGCGAGCCCTCCGGGCGGGGCGGAGAGGGAGAGAGAGAGAGAGAGAGAGAGAGAGAGAGAGAGAGAGAGAGAGAGAGAGAGGAGTATGCTAATTCCGGTCGCGCGGAGCCTTGCCTCTCACCCTCTGTTTGTCTGGGAGACGGTGTGGGGGTGGAGCTGGAGCTAGCTGCTGCTGAGGAGCCCCCGCCCGGCCCGGTGGGAAGCTCCGGCTGTCACACTTTTTTTATATCACTTTTCCCTCTCGGTCTCTCTCCTCTCCCTGCTCCGCCTCGCGCCCCGCCCCGCCCTAGGCTGACATTCAATTCTACCTATATGTGCGACACACACTCACATACACGCGCGCGCGCACTCACACATGCTGAAACGGGACAGCCGGGGCGTGTGTGTGTGTGTGTGTGAGAGAGAGAGAGAGAGAGAGAGAGAGAGAGAGAGAGAGAGAGAGAGAGAGAGAGAGAATGGGAGACACGCGGCTGCCGCGAGGGGTTATGTTATGTCGAAACCGGAAACTTGCTTGCCGCCGTGCCAGCTGCGCGCTGCTGCGCCTCTCTCCGCTCCGCCGCTCCTGAGAGCCCAATCACCACTTCCGGCTCCGCCCGCCCCGCCCCGCCCCGCCCCGCCCCGGACTACAACTCGCGCAGAGTCGGTCGAGCTTTACAACATTGTTGCCTCACTGTAACGGGGCGCACGGCCGCACCTTAACTCTGTACAGTACCGCCGCGCGCGAGCCCCGCCCCGCCCCGCCCCGCCCCGCCCCGCGGCGCAGCGCGTCAAATCGACCTTGTTTATTTTTCTCTCCGCCCTCCCATTTCACGCCGCCACGGTCCGCGCAATTAAAGCTCGCGTTATTTCCTCCGGCTCAAGTTGTATATCGCGTGTATTTGACGGCGAGGTCCACATTTGTACGCGAGAATTACTCAACCTCTTCCCGTTATTGAAATTCCCATGATTGTTTTCCTTTTGTTTGGTTTATTTTTTCCTGTGCGAATGATAGCAAACTGGCCATTTCCGGCTACAGAAAAATTCATTAATACAGTGATTTTATTTTTTTAAACCGAGATACAATCTTTTTCAACATTTTTTTAGAAGTGACTTGAGCAAGATATTGTACAGGAATAATAATTTTCTCTCCCTTCGTACGTGTGTTGCTTCTTTTTTCTTGTTGTTACATAACTGGGCTGTATCCCCCGGCTTAGGCTCGTGCGGGCCCGTCACATAACGAGGGCGCGGCCGGGCCGGTGCAGAGGGTCCAAGGGTCCATGTGGTCCTGTTGTATTAGACTTTACTGCGGTTGGGCGTAAAGAAGGACCTCGCTGTGTGGGAACTCTATTTCGGTCCTGCTGGAACAGCCCCGCTCGCATGTTCCATGTGTGTGACCGGTGCGGTGGGGTGGGGGATGCAGCAAAGCCAAGGGACTGTCCGCCGGCCTGGCCGCCTGGGCAGCCGCCTGGGCAGCCGCCTGGGCAGCCGCCTGGGCTCTCCCTGCGCGCGGCTCCGCCGGGCTCTGCCCAGGTGAAACAGGCCTTTACGGGCCCCCAGGGCCGGCTGCCAGCCCCGCCGGCCCGTCTCGCCGCCTGCCAGCCCTGACTGGGCGGCCGCTATCGGCCTTGTCCGGCCCGGCCCGGCCGCCCCGCCCGGTCTGCAGCACCCCTATCTGATTCCGTACGCCTCGCACAAAAGGGTTCTGTCCAGGCCGCCTCCTCTCCTCTCCTCTCCTCTCCTCTCCTCTCCTCTCCTCTCCTCTCCTCTCCTCTCCTCTCCTCTCCTCTCCTCCGGCTGGCTGACAGACACTC
Source organism: Frankliniella intonsa (assembly GCA_033675135.1). NCBI lineage: Eukaryota > Metazoa > Arthropoda > Insecta > Thysanoptera > Thripidae > Frankliniella > Frankliniella intonsa. Next base: position 6,248,551 of record CM066250.1, read on the forward strand.
GGGTGCAGAGGAGGAGGGGGAGGAGGAAGAGGGGAAGGACGGGGAGGAGCAGGTCCGTGGTCCGGACTCCAGGTCTCTCCTGGTGAAGGTGTTATTATTTTTTCCCGCATTTGATCTCGCATTTATTCTCGCCTTTACTGCAAGTGCATTTACTCCCTGAAATACACGTGTGCCGTCTCTTTTGTTGCAGGTGAGTGACAGCGGGGTGAATGGGGATCGACACTGCTGCTGCTTCTACCTCACGAGGGTGAGTTTGATCCCGCGCCGACGTGAATAGGGGCGGAACGGGACGGGACGGGAGGGCGAGTATTTGAATTGCGAATATTTTATTATAAGGCACGTGAGACAAGATACGCGGGGAACCGCGTACCGTACGTCCGCGCGCGGCGAACGTGAAACGCGTTGATGGAACCTACCCTGCGGCGCTGGGGTCTTCTTTGCCTGCAGTGTGTAATACGATATAATTTTACCGTCTCTGAAAATAAAACGAACGTTTCTGTATTCTGCTGGCGGGATAGCGTCAGGAGCAGGAACGGGGTGGGGACGTGCGTCTGGTCCGGCCCGGCCCGGCCCGGCCCTGGAAAGCACTGGGTAATGGGACCAATTTGTGTCGAAATATATATTATGCATACTTGTGCCTCCCGGCCCGGCTGGCCTTCCCCTCGCCGTGACGACGGACGGGCCGGGTGGCCTGACCCTCTCGATTAGGGGCGGGGAGGGTCACAACAGGAGCAGGAGCATCCCGTCGGGGTGCTCGCCTGGAGGCAGCAGGGCCTCGAAGGTCCACCACAACCGGCGGCTCCATTCCTAGTATTGAAATTGTTGTTTATTTTGCGTTCTTACAATTCAAATAATATTGCACTGGGAATCCAAAGTGAACGAATGTCGCTCACTTGTAAGGTGGGCAAATGAATTCAGTCACTTGCAGTTGAGCAAATAAATTCACTCACTTGTAGGTGAGCAAATAACCATTCACTCACTTGTAGGTGAGCGAATAACCATTCACTCACCTACAAGTGACTGAATAGTTATTAGCTCACCTACAAGTGAGCAACATTCGTGCACTTGGATTTCCAGTCGTGTGCGTTTTAAAACATATTAAATTCGACCTTGGGCTCGTGCATGCGCGGGTACGTCTGACGAGCGGGCGCAGGTGTTGGCAACACTGTTGACCCTGCTGGATTAATATGTGAGGCGTGGTGCACGTGGTCGGGCGCGCTGTCATGTCTCTCCCCCCTGCGCCACCCTGCCGGGCCGCTCCTGCACCGAGCAGGAAGCAAAACACATGAGGTGCCGTGGCGTGGTGCTCGCACGGGGCCCCACCCCATCCTTCCTCTTGACGGCTATACCCTTCTCCCGCACCAGCAGGTCGTCGAGCATCCGTGCGGAAGGGGTAGGGGCGGGGCGGGGCGCAGGGGGGCTGACGAGGTGGTTAGGTGTAGCTGACGGCTTTACCCACACTGCGAATGCACGAGTCGGAAATCGCATATCTAAAAGGAGCGAGATTTTGTCTCTTTGCTCCTGAAGGGGTAAAATCCGTGCTCTGCGGTATTTACACTGTACATTCATTCGGCGCAGTAAAATAATAAAAATCAGATAACTTGCTCGTTTGCTCGAAAAATAAATAAAAAATATGGGAACTATTTAATTTTTGCAGTAATTTTCATTTTAAAAAAATCAACTTTGATAGCGTTTTTTTCCCGCTCGGTTTTTGGTGTACAATAAGACATTGGGGCTGACGACGTTTTGACCGTCGGCCAGGTGCCTGTGGCAACTGGGGTACTGCTGCAGCTACCCTGGCCACGGCGGGCAGCGAGCCACTGCAAAGGGCAGGGAATTAATTAGACTAAGCGGTCTTTGATTGGGCCCACTCTCTTGAAATTACTCTAGTGATAATTAAGGGGCTCTTCCGAAAAATTTTGAGGCCGACGCCAGCAGGCGGCTCTGGGCCTCTGGCCGGGGCCTGCCTCCCGGGTACAGCGCGACGCGTCAGACTGTAAAGTTCGACGCGCGCGCGCACGGCCGAGGGAAATCCAATGTTCTCTGTCTGGGAAGTCGTGCTTGGAAAAGCAAGCTGGAGGAAACGCGAGCAGTCCGAGCGCAGGGAAAGGGCCCGGGAGGGAAAGGAGAGAAAAATGAGGCGAGCGAGAGGGGAAAAAAGAGACGAGGGAGGGAGGGAGGGAGGAAGAGAGAGAGAGCGCAAACAGAAGGATTTAGGTAAAGGCTCGAGGGCGAGCTAGCGATCCGTCCGGTCCGGTGAGGTGGAGATGGACGGACGCTCCCGAGACCTGAGTCTGAGTGAGTAATGCCCGGCAAGGTAATACGGTAATTGGTAAATTCTGATCAGAAAAAAAAGTGTTCTCAGTGGAAATCTCTCTCTTGCGCTCTCTCGCTGTTCCGCTCCCCTTCTCTCTCTCCCCCGGCTGGAGGGCGGGCGCGTTGACGGTCCGCTCTGTGAGCGACTACTTCGGTACTACTTGGTGGGGCTAATTCATTCCGGCGTGCCCCCCCCCCCCTCTCTCTCTCTCTCTCTCTCTCTCTCTCTCTCTCTCTCTCTCTCTCGGTCGCTCTTCGTGTTTTTCTTTCGCCGCCCAGCTCTTTTGCATCTTGCAGCCCGGATTTGTTTGAACTGCTCTGCCCTGCTCCGGACGCGGGAAGGCAGCAGGGGCGGGTTGTGGTGGTAGGGGGGAGGGAGGAGGGGTCGTTTCGCACGCCACGGGTATTTATTCTGCGACCCGCCAAAGTTTTTCGCAGAATGAAAGAACGACGCGACGGCGCCCTCCCTTTCGGCGTTGATAAAGAGCTTTAGCAAATGACAATTTATTTTTGCCGTCTCTCTGTCTCTTCCCTCTTGCTCTCTCACTCTCGACCTCGTCGCAGCGCTTGCCAAGGTGCTCGCTGCTTGACTTCAAAGGGGTCTTCTCTCTCTCTCTCTCTCTCTCTCTCTCTCTCTCTCTCTCTCTCTCCCCCTCTCCTTCTCTCTCTCCGTCGCCGCACCGTGCCCGCCCAGGTCCCGTGTCGCGAGTCGCGAGTAAGTTTTCCCCTTTGCTCCGTGGCTAAGTAAATTATAAGGCCGATTACGTGTCGCCGCTAAGTTTTCCGCGACTGGCAGAAGAGAGAGAGAGAGAGGAGAGGGGGGCAGATCGTGCAATTGTGAAGGAGAGCGAGAGAGGGTGGGGTTTAAAAGAGAAGGCTTCAATATCGCGCCCGCGCAGTTCTCGCCCAAATCGCCAGAAAATAATGATTGCTGGTAAAACGGCAACATTTACGCCCCTTGCCGTTTTCCACGTCCGCGAACGCCACGCCGCTTACGGTTTAACAGCTTACTCCCCTACCCCGCGCCCCGCCGCCGCGTCGCGCCGTGCAGAGGCCGAGCGCCTGTGGTCGAGAGGGTAGGCAACCCGGTTCACATGGCTGCGCCGCCCGGGACCGGGTTGCCTACATCCGGGCGCTCAGCCCGGCTGGCGGCGGACTTGTCCCTCGTCCTCCCCTCGCCGTAGGCCTCGTTATGGTGTGTTTCCTCCTCTGACACACCTTACAGCGAGGGGGGGGGGGCGTGCCGCAGACAGTCGCTGTCAGAGTACGCGGCGTGTCCTGCCCCTCTCTCTCCTCTCCTCTCCTCTCCTCTCCTCTCCTCTCCCCTCTCCTCCCCTTCTCTCCCCTCTCCCTCTCTCTCTGTACTGCCCGTGGGTCGCGCTGGGCCAGCCGCTCTCTTGCCCTTAACTTTTCACTACACTCTTCCCCGGATGCTCCCGCAGCTGCTCACTTCCACTTACACTCTAATGTTTCCGTCTCTGACCTCTTTGGATTCTGCGGGAGATTTGCAAAGAAAAATATAATGCGGCTAAGGGTGAAATATCATAAGGTGATAGTGATGAAGAAATTGATGTTAGACTTGTGGAGTAATTTCTTTCGTCGACGGGGGTGTCAGTAGTCGTAACGTTCAGAGACGAAGACGAACCTAGTTTGAAAGGCATCAATGGGAGAAGGAGAATAGAAAAAAAAGAGAAACAGAGAGAGAGAGGGAGAGAGAGAGAAAGGCGCCCGCTCATCTGAAAGGCAGCGGGCGGTGAGGATTATTTTTACCGGATGGAGCCTCTGGAGCTGGAGAGGCGAGCCGTACCGTTGCTGGAGTCTCTCTCCCAATCCTTGGCTGCTTTTATGTTGCGGTCCTGCCACTGAGGGGGCTCAGAGAGAGAGAGAGAGAGAGAGAGAGAGAAAGAGAGAGAGAGGGAGAAGAAAAGGTCTGGTGCGCCACCGGGCCGCCAGGCACATCCCTTTTCGCACTGATGGCTTTCCCTGCTGACAACACGCCGCCATTGATTGCCCCCGCCCCACCTCGCCACGCCACGCCCCGCCCCGCCCCGCCCCGCCCCGCCCCGCCCCGCCCCGCAGGTGAGGCGGGTCGGGCTGCTAAGGCCCGTGCGACGCTGCTGGGATGGCTCTCGCCGCGAAACAAACCGAAGTGAAAGGCGAAAGGCAGGCAGGCGGGCGGGCGGGTGGCCGCGTGGTGCAGCTGACAGGTCTGTTTTCGCATTGACAGTGACGGGTCGCGTGGGAGCGGGGAGGGGAGGGGGGCAGGCCAATGGCGCCGGGACGCTGGGGGGCCGGTCAATGCTTTTATTCAACAACAACAAAAAAAATAAAAATAGAATGAGTGGCGCGGCATCGCGAGAGCATCATTTAAAGGCTCTTTGTGAAACTACATCTTCGCGGAGAGGAGGAGAGAGATGGGGCCCTTGTTGGAGGAGCATCTCACAATAACTTGGGGTCTCCGTGACGATGCAAACCCACCTAAGTGCCAGAAATAAGGGGAGGGTGTGTGTGAGAGAGAGAGAGAGAGAGAGAGAGAGAGAGAGAGAGAGGGGGGCGTGTTTGTTGCGCCGCACGGCGCTGCACCGCGTCGCCCCAATAACTGCAAATTGTATGGCGCGGCGTGGCGAGACGCGCCCCCAATACACAACAGGGTCCACTGATTCCACCCCATCACAGCGCGCCCCACGCCAGGACTCGCCCCCCCCCCTCTCTCTCTCTCTCTTCCTCTCTCTCTCTCTCTCTCTCTCTCTCTCTCTCTCTCTCTCTTCCTCTCTCACACACATACACTCTCTCACTCCTCCTACGTAGGCATTTTTTAGCCTTTTTGCCGCACCTACTCATCCGATACCAATTCCGTCTCTTTTGGCATTACCATATCCGAGTCGGGACCGGTTGCCTCCGCCGCACACTCAGTTTGCCATCGCGGCTTCTCATGTACCGGCCCCAGAGCCCCCCCCGCCCCCTCCCCTCTCCACCCCGCCCTCGCACCAACCTCGCTCCTCCGTCTTCTCCTTCTTCTTCTTCTCCGCCTCCCATCCCCGCTCCTCGGTTTATGAGGCACTGAAAGCTGGCAAAAACAGTTTCCGTCATAAAGGTTTGTGTCATTGCAGTGCAGACAGCGCCCCGCCCCTCCCTCAGCCTCCCGGCCGGAGCGCGCCTCGGTACACTGTCAACTCTCTGATATCTCAAACGGCTACTTCTCCACCTCCCCGTCCATTTCGAAGAGAGTCGCGTCGCCGTCAGGCGCCGCGGGAGGATCATGGGGAAAAGCGCCGTGCGCATCCGCGATGGAAGGTCCCGCGCGCCGCACGAAACTTGGCGCATAAATTGGATTTTGTTTTTGGATAGTCGCGACTATACCGAGAGCGTTGACACAATACATGCCGGTGTGTCTCCCGCCGCGCCGCGCCACGCAGTGACTGGCGTCCCCTGCTGATAAACGTCTATTGTGGAGCTGGCGGGGCTCTCTCCCGCCGCCACACCTTGCCTTACCACGTATCCCTCTATACCACGTCGCTTTTTCCTTATACCACCTCCGTATAGCCCTGCACAAGCAATAAACCTGCTCGGAATGTTTTCTTTTTCTTTTTTTTTGGACTGTTTTTTCTCTTTGAGGAGCAGGTGAAAGCAAGTAACGGGGGAAAAGGGACAAGTTATTTTAAGCGTGCTACTGCTACTTCCGCCAGCGAGAAGTCCGCGCGGCCGGGCCTGGCCGGGCCGGGCCGCTCCTCAAAAGGATCAGCACGTGGATTCATTCTCCGCAGCAGGCGGGAGCGGACCGAAGGGAAGGGAAAGGAACGGCAGGGCATGCCGTCTTTAGACCCTCGCACCGCGCTCCTTCGCTCCCAGCAGCCTTCTCCTCTAATTAGATTGCTTTCTCGTTTTCTAATCACTGGCCATCCGGTCCGAGCCGGCCGCCCCCGCCCCGCCCCACCCCACCTCGCCCCACCCCACCCCGCCCCGCCCCGCTCCTCGTCAAATATTCAGCAACTGATGCCGGCCCAGCAGCAGCAGCTGTCCGAGCGGTGTCCAGCAGACGGGCTCTGTAGCTGGAGGCTGCTGGGGGCTGCTGGAGGCTGCTGGAGGCTGCTGGAGGCGTGTGGGGCGGGTGTTCGTCGCCCTCCGCTCTGCGCTATGATGACCGCCTGGAGCCGCGCGGCGCTGGCCGGTACTCGCGGCGCCGCGTGTTGAGTTACTACGACGTTAAAAGGGGTTTTGCCGGTGGATTTTTCCGCCCCGGGCCCGGGCGGGCCCGGCTGAATGTGCAGACCTTGTCGTTTTCTATTTCCGCTCTTCGTACCGAGGCCGAGCAGAGCCAAGGCCGTGCCGGGGCCGGGGCCGGGGCTGGGCAGGTCCCTCGCGCTGCTGCTGGCTCTGCTCTTATCAAGGCTGTCGATACTCCTGCAGGGGTCGGGCTGGAGGGGTCCAGGACCGAGCCGGGCCGAGCCGGGCCGAGCCGGGCCGAGCCGAGCCGGGCCGAGCCGAGCCGAGCCGAGCCGGGCCGAGCCGGGCTGAGCCGAGCCGGGCCGGACGACCTGGAAGAGACACGTCTCGCGATGCCTTTGCGCCGATATTAAATAATGGGGGCAACACGTATACGGGCGGGTAATTCAGTGCAGACGAATTTTTTTTCTTTTTCTCTGCTATGTCGTCACCAACACGTAAAATGCCATTATTTTACTCTGCTATGTTTTGGGGAGCGAGGCGATACAGAGACAGTCTGCTGCTGCCTATCGTTTTTTGTTTCCGCCGGGCTGCGTGCGTTGCACCATGAGGGGGGTCATGAGGGGGGCAGGAGCTTATGTGCCTCTCGGCGCCGCCGCACCGCCGCAGCACCGCACCGCCGCCCCCAAGAGGAGCAGGTGGGAGGTGGCGATGACCGTGTGCCTACTCGCTGAAATATTTAAACTCATGACGCGACGCGGCCGCCCCCGCCAGGCCCCGCCCCACCCCGCCCCACCCCGCCACGCCCTGCCCCGCCCCGCCCCACCACGCCACGCTGCCCCTGGCAGCAGGTCGTTAGCATCATGGGAAAAGGGATGACTGCCGGCAGGGTGAAGGAGGCGGGGTGGGGGTGTGGGCGTGCAGAGAAGGGCTCCCGCCGCTAGCAAAAAGCAAGCTCGGCATGGTATGTGTGAGCCGAGGGGCGGGGCGGGGCGGGGCGGGGCGGGGTGGGGCGCTGAGAGTCACTAACAGCGGAGCAGGCGCAGGAGCGAGCTCAGATTGCCAGCCGTTGTAAGCGAAAATGTGGCCCAAACACCTCTCTGACTTTTCTTTTAAACTTCTCAAATTTTTAGTCTTAATCCTTCACACAAGAATTTTTTTGTCATAAAACTGTGCGTTTGTTTGATCGAGTTTCTCGATCTCTCCCCCCTCACAACACACATACGCCCGCACAGCATACGCGGGAGAGGAAGTTAGCGGCGCGGTGCGGCGCGCTGACGCGCCACGGGGCGTTTAGCGCACAATGGTGAGGGAGCCAATTATGAGGTTCTGTGCGGGAGGGACACGACGGGGAGGGGGAGGAGGAGGAGGAGGAGGAGAGAAAAACGAGGAAAGGAAGGACGAAGAGGAGTTAGGTCGGTAACAACCTGTTTACAGGCAAGGCCAACGACGCCAGGCCTGGTGTCGCAGGCAGTGGGGTGCGCCCTGCGCCCTCGAGCGCTATTCTTTGTACGGCCGGGTTACGAGATGTAGTAGTACGTATCTCCTCTCTTACAGCTCTCATCCCTCCCCCCAAAAAATAAACGGTCTTTTTCGCGAAAAAAAAATAGCTTAGACATCACGTCAAAATATAGTCCTTTGCGTGAGCGCATACGTTGTTAAGCCTATCAGCTCTGCTCGAACGGGTCGGAAAGTAACCTTCGGGCCACCCATGCGTGTCACCAAAGCCCCCTGCTCGCCCTGTCATCGCCCGGTCCGTCTGCCCGTCCGTCTATCTGTCTATATGCCCCCCCCCCCCCCCCCCCCCGTTTTATATGGCAGTGCGCGTTTTCAGGATGGATGGACCTGCGGAGGAAATACATGTCCCCCGCAACCCCCTCCTCCACTCGGGTTTGCTTTCGCTCTAAATATTTCACGGCGTCCCGCGCTTTCACGACAATTTGACGGCGGCATGCTGTCACGCGTATTGTCATGACATGTTCGCGAATTTATTCCGCAGAGCTGTCTGCCGCGTACCCTTCATTAAAGCTTTTTTTTTTTTCATGCACAAAAAGCCTGCTTGCCTTCTGTGTAAATGGCTGTGTCATACCGTCATTGCGAGATTTTAAATCAAACTTTTCGAGATAGAATTCTTACGTTTGAGATGTTCTGACTCTCGACCGGGCGTACAGTGCGGTTTTGATATAAATCCACTACACACCCCGCGTTTCTTCTCCCGCTTCGTGATAGAGCGCTGCATGCATGTACTCCGACAGCAGCTTAGCTGCTCTCGTGCAAGTATCACAGGAGTGAGACAGCGTCGAGGAGGGCCTGGCCTCCGCATTGCAAAACTTGGGAATGAAAACCTTGCTATTCCCCTCCCTCCCCCGTCGCCGCCCGGCCCGGCCCGGCCCGGCCCGCAGCGCGCGGTGTTTTAATAAGCAGCCTGGCCTGCTCTTCCTCCACGTGGGGACGGATTAATCGAGTGCCTAGCGCCACTCCACTCCACTCCCCGGGGAGCTAGGCTGCAGGCAGAGCCTTTTTCTCGCCGGTTCTTTGTGGGGCGCTGCTGGACGCGCCCGCCTCGGCCCGGCCCGGCCGCTTATTTTGAGAAGCTCATCGAATTCGGCGCAAGCGACATGCCAGAAAACTATAAGACTTTAGGCAGTGAATAGGGTAGAAGAAGGCGACAGAGATGGAGAGACCGGTGGTGCGGTGCGCGGGACAGGCCCGGGCCGGGGGTAGTCGCTGCGGGGCGGAGGAAGACGAATTAGCGGCGCGTGGACCCTCCGCCACTGCGCCCCCCTCCACAACAGCGAACCCCAACCACCCACCCACCAACCCACCCCCCTACTTTGTTGACGGCCCCCGAGGGAACCTCCTTAACCTCCCGTTTCCCCCCTCCCTTCCCCTGCCCGGTCCGAGCGCTTCTGCTGCGGGTCGGCAGGCACGGCGCGCTGCTCGCGGTGTTTTAAAGAGAATAGGACAGAGGGATGGGGCTTACCCGCCCGCGGGCAGGGCAGGGCAGGGCAGGCAGGCCAGGGTCTCGCTAGGCCTCCCTCCATTCTGAACCTAATCATTTCGCCGCTCCGGCTGCTCGCTCGTCCTCCTTCCGTGTTTGGTCATGGAAGGGACGCCCGGCCCCTGCCCCCTGCCGCCCCCTGTCCCTCCCCTCCTGCCCCTATCCCTCCCCTCCCTGCCCCTGCCCTCCCCCTCCCGCCCCCTAGCCCCTCCTCCCGCCCCCCCTGTCTTACTCCTCCTGCCTGCCCCGCCTCGCTTCCGCTCAGGCGGCCGCACACTGTGTTCAAATGCAAATGATTCCTTTTGCTTCGCGACCATTTCTCGAAATCAGCTCGGAAACAGTCGCTTTTTTCTTTGTTTTGGTCGTCGTTCCGGGCCGCAGATTAAGCCGGATACCGACTGAAAAGGCGAGGTAGTGTAACGGGCACGGCGGCACCGGCTGCTACCTCCTTCATCTCGCAGCCAGCGGGACCACTCGAGCTTTGCGAATAGCGTCGTCTTATTAAGGGTACGTGCTCTCTTCCTCTCTCTTTCCCTCTCTCTCTCTCTCTCTCTCTCTCTCTCTCTCTCTCTCTCCATCTTCTCTGTCTCTGCCCCCCCCCCCCCTCTGTACCTTTCTCTTTTGACGCCAAAAACCGTGTGGCAGACATCACTCGGCAATAGTGCAGATGTGGATTACGCTAATATAAACTTTACAAAAAAAAGTCAGGCAGGAACCATGAAACTCTAAATCCACCTTCAGGATGCTGCGTAGAGCGAAAGCAGGGAAGAGAGAGGGGGAGAGAGTGGGGGGAAGGGGAGGGAGGGAGAAGGGGTGAGAGTCTTACCCATGGGAATTCGCACATACAGAAACAGGTGGCTCGGCCTGCAGCGCCAGCCCTCCTCTATGCTACTCTCGCTTTCTCTGTCCTCTCCCCCTCTCTCTCTCTCTCTAGCCGTATTTGCCCACCTCTTGTTGGTTCCTTCTCTCCACGCTGTGTGCTGTATGCCTTTCCCCCGGATTTAGCGGTGGATGCTCCCCCGCCGCGCCTGCCTTGCCAGCCTCTGCCACAGCCCCTGGCGCTGCCGCCCGAGCATTATTGCGTCCTCTCTGTGGCTGGACATGCTCAGAGAATGAACATCGTGTGACTTTCATAAGCAGCGCGTGTATTATGAGAGCGGTATGAACATTTTTGCTGATTCACTTCAATGTGATAAATTGATGCCATGTATTGCCTTGTTATTGTGTTTTTGTAATATTTATTGCGTTTATTTTTTTCTATACAAAAATAATGTGGTATTTTCCTCCTGTGGCCTGACACTGAGCCGGGCCAGGCCAGCAGGCCCCGCACACAGGTTAGCTCCGCGGCCGCGGCGCCCTCTGTGGAGCCTCAGCGAGGCTGCAACATTTTGGTCACATTTTTATGGGGCGCTACGCGCGGCCCTGCGGGCTGAGGAGCGGAGCGGCTCTCCTTCCTATATCCCCTCGCAGTGCGGCCGGCGCCGTTCGTCGCCTACAGATTTGCACTCGGTGCTGCAATAAGCCACGTGGTGACGCTGGCGGGGCGGGGCGTGGGTGGGGTGGGGCGGGGCGGGTAGTGGTGAGAGAGCACTGTCCTGTCGCGTCCCGTCCCTGTATGATGGATTGCCTGCTGCCGCCTGGCGCGCCCGGCGCGCTCGGCTCGTCGTGTCGTGCAGCGTGGCCCCGGCCCTGCCGCGTTCACGTTGCCTACATTGCCTCCTTTGCCTGCCCGCTTTGCCGCAGCGGACACCCGGGGTAGCGACATCAGTCACCGCCCCCATTGACGGCCCCGCCCCGCCCCGCCCCGCCGCGCGCCGGCCACAAGGCCTGCAGGCTGGGCGCGCCGCCCCGCCCCCCCGCCCCGCCCCCGCCCCGCCCCGCCCCGCCCCGCCCCGCCCCGTCAACACACTGCCCTGTCGTCCTGTTCCATTCGTATTCCAGCGGCTGACACTGCAGGACCCGGCCGAGGGACGGGCAGGCTTCTCTGCGAAAACAAATTACTCGAGATACGGCGGCCGTCTCCGCCCGGGGGCCCTTGTGAGTCCTCCGCCTCCGCGGCCATTCAACATGTGCGGCTCGACCCCCAAACGGGGCCCCCGCCACGCCCCGCCACGCCCCGCCACGCCCCGCCACGCCCCACCGCGCCGCGCGGCCTGGCCGCGATCCAATATGCCTCCAGGAGGCCGCCGCCAATAGCCATCTTGGGGTGTGCCACACCGCGCTAGGGGTTATTAGGAAGCAATCGAGTGGCGTGGTGGCCGGGGGCGGGGCGGGGGGCGGGGCGGGCACGGTGGGTGCCAGCCGGCACCGCCCCCGCCGCCCCCTCGTGTATTTTCATCTTGTTGCGTGCTCCAGTCGGGCGGGGCGGGGTGGGGCGGGGCGGGGCGCCCCCGGTGCACTGCGACCCGACCAGCCGGGTCGGTTAAGCTGTCAAGTCAGATGCTCGCGCGAGTAACGTCCGGACCCCTGCGTTATTACCCCCCCCCCTCCCCGTCCCTCCCCGCCGCCGCTGCCCGCCGCGCCGCGCTCAGCGGAGGAGGGGAGGTGCTGGGGCTGGTCGGCCGGCCGGCCAGGCCGTGCGCTGGGTAGCAACGCCTCCCCGTCCCGTCCCGTCCGGGGCCATTTGGGCCGCAGATGAGCAGAGGCGGTGGGGCGGGGCGGGGTGGGGTGGGGCGGGGCGGACCGTCAGACGGGACCGCGTGCCTGTTGAAACAAGGATAGGGGTGGGAGTGCGGGTGGGGGTGGGTGTGGGAGGAGGGATCCATTTCCCTACAGCAGCCGTGTTCATCATCAAAGAAAAACACGAGTTATGATAACACGGTTGGGGTCAGCCGAGCCGAGCCGCTTGCCAGCCGGACTGGACTGACTGGAGTTAGCCACCCCACCCCGCCCCGCCCCACCCCGCCCCGCCCCACCCCGCCCCACCCCGCCATACCTCGTCCATGCCGGGGGTAGTGGGGTGGGGCGCGCGCGGTCAGAGCGCACTGGCGTGATTATCACGTTGGTAAAATTTACTCTGCTGTAAGGGAAGCTTGCGGTGAACTACACTGCAAGTTACAGTTAGCATCTCTGCACTACTGTTTATATTGCACAGTGAATTTCACCGCGAGGTTTTTTCAGTGCGTGGTGATTATTGCGGCTGCTAATTGGGAAGCAAGACGCGCCTGCCTACGTGTATGCGTGATGTGATAGCTGGTTGCCGCGCCCCGCCCCGCCCCACCCCGCCCCGCCGCGTGATGTGGAACTTGCCTCCATCACGTGGTACAACTTGGGTGTCCTCTTGTTGTAGGAGCCGCACTAGTGTCTTGTGGGAGAGGGAGGGGGAGCAACTGTGGTGATGGTGTCGCACACGCCATGAAGTAGGTCACCGTGTTAGCACGGGCGGGGCGGGGTGGGGCGGGGGGGGCGGGGCGGGGCGGGGCGAACATGAAATATGCTGGGCAGCGCCGCGGCTCGGCGCCGCGCGGCCCTGCGTCTTGCCTTGTATGGCGCTATTCGTCCCAGGACCCTGTCCCGGCGGGGACCCCCCCCCCCCCCTCACGCCCTGGCCCCCTGTCGGTTTATGACCCGCCGCGCTGCGCGGGGGGTTGCTTTACACTCTTAAAATATTACTAAAACTTTACGTTCATACTCTACGAACGTCGAGTTTCATGTTACGAATCTTTTGATCATAATACGAAGAACGTCCTGTTGTGTCGTAATACCCCTACCCCCCCCCTTCCCCCAAGAAATGTTCATGCTACGAGTTTTTTCGTTCGTAATATGATCCAACTGTTTGATATTATGAACTATTGCGGGCTTTAGTATACCTTACTAAACGACTAAGACACGTGCACTGCATGGGAGTGAGGAATAGAAAAAATTCGAACTCAACATATTGTAACATGTTAGTATTTTTTTACCGCCTCGTCGTGGCAGTGCATACTGTTCTGTCGTGTTGTGTGCGGCTTGCCAACTGCCGCCACCCTCTTTTCTTCTTGCCCTCCCCCCTCCTGCTCCCCCTCCTCTCCCCCATCGGCTCAGGCGAAGCCCTCCAAGGAGTCCTCTGCTAACGGCGGCTTAATGCTCAACAAGCGTCCCCCCCCCCTCCCTCCCTTCTCCCCCCAACCCGCCCCTATGTTCTCGACGCTCGCGGCCGTGTCGCTCCGACCGTTAAATGAAAGTCACTGCCGCCAGTCCAGCCCCGCGCCTCAGCATGCACTGATACAACCCTCTCGAGAAATTCCTTTTAGAACGTTTGTAAATGAAAACAAAATTTACATACAATTTTTTGCGTTTACTTTTTGCAATGTATTATTTAAAATGTAAGAGAGTCTGGTTTCTATACAGTGCGAGTTGCATGCGCGCAATCTTTCAGACTGGGACTTTTGCGTCAGGCTTGCTCGTTTCTCTCCCGCTGGGCTGCCTTGAAAATAAAAGACACGTACTACGCAATACAGCAGGTAATCGGACTTTTTTTTTTAATAAGAAAGTAGAACTTTCCGCTGATCTTGCCTTAAGAAGAGGCCAGCGAGAATCATAAGGACGTTGAGCTGAGCTGGGGTGGCGGCAGGGGAGGGGAGGGGAGGGGGCGCTGAGTGGGAAAAAAAAAGTATCTCACGTTGTTGACATGGTTCAGATCGGGCGAAAACTTTTGGGATTGGAGAGAAGCGGGCAGCAGCAGCAGCAGCGCACGGCCAGCCGACTGATTCAGAAAATCGCTCTCATGCCTCTGTCCTTGTCGCACTCACGAAGGTGTCCCCTCCAGGGTATGCAGTCGCTCCATGAGTGCGACAAGGACAGAGACACGAGAGCGATCTCCTGAATCAGCCGGCAGCTCCGCTGTTGTTGCTCCCCTTCTACCTCGAGAGAAACAGCTGGCGAGAGACCGTTCCTCAACCATCAATCCCCTTAGCCAAAGACCCTCCCCTCCCCCACCCTACTCGACCGAGCCCGCCATAAGTCACATGACAACGGAGAAAATGGGAAGGAAGCCGGCGGTAAGCGGCGCGGCTTTGAACCTCCGCTGGGCCGCCATGCGCCTGCGCCCTGCCGTCCGGCGGGAGCGGCCAGCGCCCGGCCTGCGCCCGGCCGCCGATGAAAAATGGACGTCGACTTCGGCAATAACTGGGCAGAGCGGCCGACGTGACGTGGCGTGGCGCGGCGCAGGAATCACTATGGCGCTGGACACGTGCGGGACACGTGTGTGCCACGCCTGGCCCACGTGTGCAGCGCGTCCTGACGGCCATTATGTCCTCTCGTCCTGTCCTGCTCGCAGAAACAGGACAGCGGACAAAATTGGCGAATATGCAACGTGAGCGCACCTATGCTAAGGTGTTGCCTGCTATATTCCACTGTATTTAGGCTACTTATTGCCTACTTTTCTATGGCTATACTGGCTGCTAAAGCCAAGTCGGTGGACACGTTGGAAGTGATAGAAATGAGCGCGTGGCGACGAATAGTGAGGATGTGGGTGGAAGCGGAACGGGAACTGAATGTCTTCATGAGTAGGAGAGAGAGAGAGAGAGAGAGAGAGAGAGGAGAGAGAGAGAGAGAGAGGGGGGGGGAAACGCAGTGGATGAGGACAGTGGCTGCAGAGCGTTCGGCCTCGTTAGGCCCTGCCCGACAGAGAATGGCCCTCTTTGTACTAGCAGGACTTTTGGCAAGGATCCTCCGGCCCGACCGACTGACTGCAGTCTGTGAAGGAGCCGGGGGTCCTTGAAGAGCAGCGCGGCGGTGCACGCCTGGAGCTGGAGGACCGTGTTCGAGGCCGCCGTCAAGGTCAAGGTCAAGGTCGCCGCGCGGCTGGCTCAAGGCCGTGCCGCGCGCGACACGCGTGCGCGAGTTATCGCTCAGGAGGTGAGCACGCGGGCGCGCCACGCGCCTGCCTTTCGGGGCGTGACTGGGGTGAAATTAATTTCTCGTTGGGGCCGCGCCACGCCACGCCACGCCACGCCGCGCCACGCCGCGCACCGTGTGATGCGACGAGCACAGCGGCAGGGCCGTGCGCCGAGTTGCTATGCGCTGTTTGTCGAGGCGTCCCCGTGCCTGTCCCCGCCCAGCCCACTTTTCAATATGAGCGTGTGCGCGCCTCACCCGCCCCGCCCCGCCCTGCCCCGCCCCGCCCCGCCCCGCCCCGCCCCGCCTTCCTCTCCCGACCTGTAGAACCAACAGCAGCCCCCCTGGCCTGGCCCAGCAGCGACGCGGCCTCTAGACTATTGAACGAGCCCGCATATGCGCCCCTACCCGGCCCTTTCCTAGGTCTGTCTGTCTGTCTGCCTGCCTGCCTGCGTCCCCTGGGGGTGTCGCCTGTCTGTGAGTCTTATTTCGCCCGCTGCTTGCCGCAGGTCCAAATGATGTACCCGGTACCTGAGCAACACCTTTGGCAGCCCTGGCCCTACCCTCCTGGGCGGCGGCCTCGCCCTCGACCCGACCCGACCCGCTCTATTCGTATGGGACACATGGGAGTCAGATGGTGCTGTGTGTGTGTGTGCGCGCTGGTTTCTACATCAAAAGTCTAGTGAGAGGAGAAGGGAAAATGCTGAAAGGCAGCAGCAGGGAGGTAGCTTTGTGCAGCCGGGGGCGGGCCGGGGGCGGCTGGGGACGGGCCGGGCAGACTGAGTTCCTCTTCCCTCCACCCGGTGTAGGCATATGGGGTTACACCCCGCCCGGGCCAGGGCGGGGCGGGGCGGGGCGGGACCGCCCTTACACACACACACACACACACACACACACACACACACACACACACAGCAGCCTTTGAATATCGCCCCCGCACTGGCGCCCCCACCCCCACCCCCCTCACCGTCTTGGCGCCCGGCCCGGCCCGGCCCGCCCTCTTGGCCTTACACTTGACTCCTTTTATACAACTCCATCATCCAACTGCGGGTGGCAGCGGCAAGGCGACGGTCAAGAGCTCGGCTCGAGGAAGCAAATGGAAATGTTATCTCTCTGACTCGTCACGTCAAATTCTTTCTTTCTTTCTTTCTTTCTTTCTTTCTTTCTTTCTTTCTTTCTTTCTTTCTTTCTTTCTTTCTTTCTTTCCTTCTGTCCATTTTCTCCCCGCCCGTCTCTCTCTTCCTCTGTCCCGTTCACTGCCCCTCCTGATCGTAACTTTACGACATTTCTCTCAGTAAGTTTTCCCGTAGCCTCTACAAATATTTTTCACAGTGCGCCGCCCCTGGTGGTGTCGGGGGTGACGAACCAAGTAAAGCAATTATGCGGTGATGGTTCGCGGTTTGAATGCTAATTCGAAACCCTGCGCCGTCCTAGCGTGGCCCCGCCCCGCCCCGCCCCGCCCCGCCTTCCCGAGGGATGGGTCGGTGCAGGGGTGGCCGTCCGTCTGGGCGTGAGGGAGCAGAGCGCCGGGCGGGGCGGGGCGGGGCGGGGCGGGGCGGGGCGGGGCGGGGGAGGGCAGGCACAATGCGGCCCGGGCGCACCCGCCTGTTTCACGAGTTGATGTTTCGCTAAATGAAATGGAGACTCGCGGGAGGTAAATCTGCGGCCTCATCGCAGAGCGAAATCTCGCCGTAATACCGCTGTAATATCGCGTAATACAGTGCAACACCACGTAATACTCCTGTAATACCGCGTAATACAGTGTAACGCCACGTAATACCGCGCTGTTGGTAATACCGCGATTCAGCGAAAGTGTTTCACGATGTCCCTCTCTCTGTTACAGGTATGTTCCGGAGGTGTCGCGTTACTGTGGTGGTCTTGTTAACTTCTTTTCGGTGAGTCGCTAGAAACTTCTAAAATCCATACAATAGGGCTGCTCTCGGGCACACGCCCGCGCAATGGCGGGTTGCCTGGCGGGCAGGCTGGCCGTCCGAGTCATCCTAGCCATCTGTTGCCGTGGGAGTGGCAGCACCGTCCACCTGTGCACTGCTATAAGTCGGCCGGCCGGGCCGTACGTTCGCGCTGGTCGTACGTGCGGATCGTACGCGCGGCGGGACGCACCCGTATACGTGCCGGTCGGATTATGGGCCGCGGTCTATAAAGGACCTAATGGCCGAAATTCATTAACCTCGACCGTCTGTCCGGCCGTGGTCGGGTTGGGTTAGGTGGGGCACGGCCCGTAGCGTCCCATAGCCTGGCCCCGGCCCTTAACTCTCGCTGACGATTGCCCCCGCCCCGCCCCCTCTCCGCCTCGCCCGGCGGCCCTTGTCCCAGCCCATTGCCTGCGGTGGGGCCGCGGTGGCACCGTGTGGCGCTCCAGCTGCTGCTAATTGGCTCCAGCGCCACCCCGCGCCACGCCGCGCCACGCCGGGCCGCAGGGCCGCAGGCCCCCTCCCCTATTGTTTTTAAGCATACTATTGGCTCTACCTGAGGGGAAGACCCTCTGTTCCCTCTTACCCCACCCTCGCTCTTTTCTCTCTCTCTCTCTCTCTCTCTCTCTCTCTCTCTCTCTCTCTCTCTCTCTCTCTCTCTCTCTCTCTCTCTCTCGCTCTCTCGCTCTCTCGCTCTCTCGCTCTCCCTCCCCTCCACTCGTACCAGTCGAGGACTCATAAACCTCGCCTCTCACTCACAGTTTTCCTCCTCCTCTCTGGGTGGAGGGAGAGGAACCCCCTTCCTGCTCGGAGTCAATCAATAAGCCGGTAGTTGATTTGATTTTTCCCCGCCGACGTGTACCCGACCTTTCGCGCCGAAAGTTTGGGTCGGGGAGCGGGTACGGTACGGCCGGCGTCAGCGGCGTCAGCCGCGTTATTGGATTTGTTGGCCGAGCGATGGCGTTAAATTGATGAACTCATCTGCTCAACAAAGTTACAATATCCTTCCCGTTTCAGTCCCTCTGAAGGCGGGGGACTGGGGAGAAAGGGGGGAAGAGTGGCCACCAGAGGGCAGGCGATGCCGAGAGTCTCTCTCTCTCTCTCTCTCTCTCTCTCTCTCTCTCTCTCTCTCTCTCTCTCTCTCTCTCTCTCTCTCTCTCCCCAACCAATCAGGACGGGCGCGAGGCGGTGGGCCGGGGGGACCACTCGAGGGCGGCGGGTCGCGGGAAAGAACAGAAGGAAGGACGAATTAGCGAGAGACCAAAGTCGCTGTTATGTGACCCGGAAATATGATTAAAGTTGGGCCTGCCTGCGAGAAGTTGCTACACAGCCCCGCCCTGCACTTGCCGCGCCGTGCGCTCGCTGCTCCGGGCTTGGGCTCCGGGCCCGGCTCCGGTCGCGTCTCGGCTCGCTACGCCGGACCAGTTTCTCCGGCTCCTTTCCTCCGGGCAGCGCAGAGGAACGATGCCTGTGTTTTCCTCCCTCACGAGCGTTGCACTGCTGTGGAATGTGTGACATCCGGTCATCCTTTTGTTTTGTTTTTCTAGTGCCCGATGGCACGTTTTAGTATTTTCGTTAAAATAATTTTCATACTTGTGAGGAAAATTTTGACAACGGTAAGACATGAGCGAGTGCGCACGTATGCGTTAAGCCCCATGTCCACTAATAATGACGCCTGTCGTCCTTTTGCGGCCGTGTCTAGCAGGCGGGCAGCAAGCCGGGCCGTCCTGCATGAGTCCTGCGGGGGGTCCCTGTAGGGTCCTGCGGGGTCCTGCTGGGCCGGCCGCGCCCTGCTTACCATACCGCAATCAGCTTAAGCAGGCCCTAATCGGTCTGTGCGACACGCCGCGCCCCGCCGTGGCCCACCTCTTCTCCCCTACTCATCCTGCCCCAGGTCCTGCCCCTGCCCTGCTCCTCCTGCTGGCCCGGCCCGGCCCAGATCCGGGCGGGGCGGGCCGCCACTGATCCGGGCTCAGCCAGTCGCCGCCCGCGACATTTGCATTGGTTGCTGGCCGGCCCGGACGCTGGAGAGCTCTCTGGAGAGCTCTCTGGAGAGGCGGGGCGGGGCGGGGCCAGCAGCCGCTGCCGCTCCAGTGGCGCCTCTTGGCCCCGACAAATATTAAAGATTTTTTTTTTGTCGCACTCGATGGGGTCAGCGACCCTTTATGCCTAATTTGAATGCAGTCGGTGGCGGCGGCCTGGTTTAGAAGGCTCGGGAGGGATGGGGAAGGATGGAGTGAGAGAGAGAGAGAGAGAGAGAGAGAAAGGGGGGGGGTGAGAGGAAGGCATAGGGGTCGTTAGGTCCCCATAAACGTCGTCGTCGTCGTCTTGCCCCCGGGGCGTGGGGCGTGGAGTGGCGCGTCGAGCCGAGCCGACGACGCGCTGCTGAGAGAGCGCACTTAGCACGGGGGGGGGGGGGGGGGGGGGGAGAGAGAGAGAGGGAGAGGGAGAGGGAGAGGGAGAGGGAGAGATGTAGGCTCACTCTCTGGCGCGGCCTCTTCCGCCACGAATTTCCCCGGGACCGTGTGGACGGCGTCGACAACGCCGGCGCCGCCGTCTTGATGGTGTTATAGTCGTATTTCCGGAAAGTGCGACAGGCTGTGTGGCGGCGTGAAGGGAAAGAGGTTCCCCCGGGCGGAGAAAAAGAAAGATAATATGGCAAATTCTTCAAAAAATTAAGACAAAAATATTAGAGCGACAAGGAAAAAGGCGTTTAGCAGTACAGCAAGCTGTTTGTATCGATGAGAGCGCGCGCGTAGCTTACGTGTGTGTGTGTGTGCGTGCGCGCGCGAATATTTACTCACCTCCCATAAATCCCACGCTGTTGGACCAGTCAAAAAAGAAAATTTTATTTGTAAAAAAAGTAAAAAAGGTGGCCTGGTAGTCCTACCGGGCCGCGGATTCACGTTCAATAATCGAGTCGGACGCACAGAGGTCCGGTCCCGTCCCGTCCGCTGACCACACACAGCCGCGGAAATGATAAAATGGGCCAGATAAATAAAACATGTTGGCTGGAACCGCGCGCGGCGCGGAGGCCGCGGGGGCCCCGGGCGGGAGAGAGGACCTGAGCCGAGGAACACGCGCCGTCCGGTGTGTTCACAGCAATGATGATAGGAGTGGTGTTAACGGGGGGGGGGCGGTGACACGCTGGCACCATTCCTGGAGCAGCCAGAGAGAGAGAGAGAGAGAGAGAGAGAGAGAGAGAGAGAGAGAGAGAGAGAGAGAGAGAGAGAGAGTTGCGGTGTTGTTGTTCATCTTCCCCTTCTTCCTTCCGCAGCCCAGTCAGTTTGATCTCTAGGGAGATAGGGCACGAGCACTCCTGTGGCTGCGGCAGCGGCGGCGGTGGCGTCCAGGGGCGGCAGGAGGAGGAGGAGGAGGAGGAGGAGGAGGAGGAGGAGGAGGAGGAGGAGGAGGAGGAGGGGAGGGGGCAGGATGGAATCAGATGCGCCCCAGGGCAGCAGTTGGCTGCGCCTCGCCAGCGGCGGCGGGGCAAACTGTGCTGGGCCTACAACGCCAAATTGAATCGGGATAAAGTATTTTTGCGGGTCTGAATGCCTCTGCTGGTTCTTCTTCTTCTTCTTCCTCTTCTCCGTCTGCTGCTATGCTCGTTTTTCCCGCCTCCCTGACGGTGCTCTTCACCACCCCCTCCGTGCTGCTCTGGTCTGCCTTCACAATTTACTCCACTTTCTGCATTTCCTCCATGCCACTTATCCTGAGCGGCCGTCTGGCTCTCTGTGCATGGGAAGCGTGCGGTGCGAGAACTACTGTCACACACTATTTGCTAAGCTGTCTCCATTCAAATGTAATGTGATTTTCCTGGCGGGCGTGTGTGAGAGAGAGTGAGAGGAGAAAGGGAGACAGAGAGAGGCAGAGAGAGAGAGAGAGAGAGAGAGAGAGAGACAGTTGGTGCAGCTAGGGGGGAGGAAGTGGCCAGTAGGGTGGGCCGAGGCCGGTCCTGCACTATACTACCCCCTGCAGGCGCCCGTCCTGTGTAGCGCGAGTTGTGGTGGATGGCGGAGGTTTGAATTCAGCCATTGAGTCCCTCGTGTCGGGGCGTGGCGTGGCGGGGCGGGGCGGGGCGGGGCGGGACCTCATTGTACGCCACTCCACCCCGGTGAAAGGCGAAAGGCCCCCCACCCCACCCCACACCCCCGTCCCACTACTCGTCTTGCCCACGGTGGCGGCGCCCATCTCTCGCAGAGCCACCCTCATCCCAAATCCTCTCTTTTGCCCTCTCTCTCTCTCTCTCTCTCTCTCTCTCTCTCTCTCTCTCTCTCTCTCTCTCTCTCTCGCTCTCGCTCTCTCCGCCCTGCCCTGCCCCCGTGTCCACGTGTTTACAGTTGGGTCGACCACGTGGAGTGGTTGTTGCCGGCGCCAAGCATTATCGAGGCGTTTCGCGCCGATGCGCTCAGCGAACACTCACACAGTGGTGCGTGCGTGTGTGTGTGTGTATGTGCGCGTGTTTGCGTGCGCGCGTGCGTGTGTGTGTGTGTGTGTGTTATCGCGGCGTGTGTTGTCACAATGCTATCACTACACCGCGACCCAGCGACACGCCGCGCCTCGAAAAAGCGCGGTGTCGTTCACAAAGGCCGGAGGGTGCGCCCCCGCCCCACCCCACCCCGCCCGGCCCTGCGCCACGAGTATTACTGATGAAAGCCCATTATCGATGTATCGAATCTCTGCGCTGCGCTGCGCTGCCCTCCGCCGCGCGGAACCAGCCGGCCCGGCCGGCGCCAGATAATTACAGCCGACGAACTTTGTGCCGCTTTTTTTTTTTCAAACCTCTTTTATTGCTTTAAACGCGCAGCGACGGCCGCACCCAACAAAAAAAGAAAACTCCGGTTTATTTTATTACAATGGTAAATGATGAGTGCCGATTGCATAGTGCGCATGCAGGCTGGCCCATTTACGCCGGTTTGTTTTTCGAAGTAGGCAACCCGTTCTACTTCAGATAAGCTACGGTGACGGGGGGCCTCGCCTGCGCTCGGCTGAAGTGAAGAATGCGTTGCCTACTTACCCTGTATTACGCACAAAAATGTTTTGATCTGAAATTCTTGTTAAGTAGAAGGGTTCAAAAGTAATAAATATTTTAAATTAAAATAATGATGGAACTAGTGCGTTTCTCTCCGAAAACGGGGGCAGGGGCGAGCCATCATGTTGTCATGGGAGTTGGCCTAGTTAGTTTTCCCCTCCCGGCGGAGCGGGGCGGAGGGCTGCATGGGCTGGCGCTGCCGGCGCTGCCGTGCCTACGCTACGCTCTCGGGAGGGAGGGAGGGAGGGAGGGAGGGAGGAGCACTGGGGTAGACGAATTGTCAGGTGGCGGTTGTCGTGGTGGTGGTGGCCCGCAAAATTTTGGGGGGAACGGCAAATCGGCAAAGAGTGGGGGAGAGCGGGGCCAGCGGGAGGGAGAGGAGGAGGCGGTGGTAGAAACGATCATGTGGAGGGTGGTGTCTCTCTGGTGAAACGTGCCTCCCCAGCTGATGGGCCGCCACCGATCCCCCCCGCTCCCCCCACCCCCTCTCCCTCCTGAGCCCCTCGGCTTTTCATGCCATACAAATATATCTCTACGACCTCCGCGACGTTTAAGCCCCAACGCTTAGGGCCCCGCCCGATGCGGTGGGTGGCGCGGCGCGGCGCGGGGTGGAGCGGAGCCCGGCCCGGCCTGGAGGACGTGACAGAGATTGTCTGCAGCAATCCCTTCCTCCGCTGCCCGCTCCCTCCCTCCCTCCCTCCCTCCCTCCCTCCATCCTCCCTCCCTCCCTCCTCCCTCCCTCCCTCTTTCTTGCTCTCGCTCTTGTCCTCACCAGTCAACCCCCATCCTTCATACTTCTTTTCTTTTGCCCCTTCTCTCTCCCTCGATCCCCTCCCCTCCCCTCATCTCCCCGCGCTCCATCTCCACTCGAGTACCCGGCGCTCTTCTTGAGTCCCGTCCCACACCACGGCGCTCTCTCTCTCGCTTTCTCTCTCTCTCTCTCTCTCTCTCTCTCTCTCTCTCTCTCTCTCTCTCTCTCTCTGTCTCTTTCTTCCTCTCGCTCTTTCTTCCTCTCTCTCTCTCTTCCTTCTCTCTCTCTCGCTCGATTTGCAGACCTACCACTCACACCCAAACAACGAAAAAAAAAAAAAAAAAAAAAATTAAAACTCCAAACATATAGAGTGAAGGTGTTGTCCCGTTTTTGACTTTGTTTTTTCTCCTTTGAAATATTCGCCCTGCTCTCCCTGCTATTTCTGCTGCTCTGCGGTTCTGCTCCTAAAAGCGATCACGCGCCGTGCAGTCGCGCCAGCGGCCCCAGCGGTGCGGTGCACTCAGCTGTCTGCACTTTGCACCTCTCTCTCTCTCTCTCTCTCTCTCTCTCTCTCTCTCTCTCTCTCTCTCTCTCTCTCTCTCTCTCTCTCTCTCTCTATCTCTTTACTCACTCCCATCAACGAGTGTTCCGCGTGATTCCGTCTGTGCCCGCCACACGTTTCGTTTCCCCCCATGCAGCAGGCTGCTCGACGTATTTCCGACGTGTTGCCACCCGTGGGCCCGCCCCGCCCCGCCCCGCCCCGCCCCGCCCCGCCCCGCCCCGCCCCGCCCCGCCCCGCCCCGCCCCGTGTTCACCGCGCTGACGACGTTCTTTCGCGCCGCTACTCGCGGAATGTCGCCCCAGTCTGGTCTGGTCGACGTTCAAATCGGAACAGCGCGTTTGCATGTGTGGCACCACGGCTCATCCCCACCCCACGCCGCGCTCGCATTCCTAATGCCCGGCCACGCCCCGCCCCGCCCCGCCACGCCCCGCCCCGCCACGCCAGCAGACAACAGGAAATAACTGTTTCCGCGTGACTGCCAATCCCATGGTCCGCGCCGGAGTCCCTGCCCCTTGTCTGTCTGTCTGTCTGTCTGTCTGTCTGTCTGTCTGTCTGTCTGTCTGTCTGTCTGTCTGTCTGTCTGTCCTGTCTGTCTCTCCGGATGACCTGCTGCGCATACCGCCGGCCTGCCCTGATCCTTTCCCAACACACGGTAAATAAAGTTTCTTGTATTTCAAGACCCGGTCTTGGATACCATTGGCGCTCTCCATAAGATCCAAGACCGGGTCTTGAAATACAACAAACTTCTTTTTACCGTGCATCGTGCGATTAACATCTCTCTTAAATCGTATCTTTCCTTATGAGAGCACCGCTGTGCCTTATGCGTTGCCGCCGTCATATTTTTCTTCGTCTTACAACCGCGAGGCCCGCCTCTTTTTGTGTGAAACCGACAAGGTTTTATTGTATGCTGTAAATTTTGTTGGACGTAAATCTATAGAATAAGCATAACCAGTACAAAGCATGCTTCAATGAAATAGTGAGTCGGTCGTCCTTGTGGAAACAGCATGGCGTCATTACTCCCGTGCCGCTATAGGCGCTGCCGCAGTCCTCCATGCTGCTTAGGATAGAGAGATCGATGGGGGCGTTAGATACCTACCCCCACGCCCCTCCTCCCCACCCCCACCCGTGCAGCAAATCCCCCTCCGCCACAGCCGCGTGGAGGCGGGCGGGGCGGGGCGGGGCGGGGCGGGGCCATAAGGAAGGGTGTCTGTGTGAGCCGACTTCATCCGGGCCGCCTACTTCCCATCCGCCTCTGCTGTCCTCGAGCTCCGCGCCACGCCACGCCACGCCCGGCAGCCCCACTCCAGGTCTCTTCAATCTGTTGCCCGTGTCGTAGGATAGGCTGTAGCGCGCAGGGCGGGGCGCGGTGGGGCGTGGTGGGGCGGGGTGGGGCTGTGCGGCCCCCCCGCGCCGTTCCGGCAAGGCGTAAAACACAAGACGCACGGTGTCCGCCCGCCCGACGCCCGCGGCGCCACGCTTTCGGGTGGTGCCATGCTGGCCGGGAAGAAAAATCGACAAAAGAAAAAAGAAAAACTCTGCGGACGGAAATGAAAAGAAACGGGGATGAAATTGAGGTAGCAGTATCGCGCGAGAGCGCAGCGCAGAGCAGGGCGCCCGGGAGGTAGGCAGACCGGTGGACGGCAGCGCGCCCGTGCGCGGCGGGACTGCCTATCTGCCATCCGGCAGGCGCCCTGGTCGCAGGGCAGGGGCTGGAGAGGAGGGCTGCTTGCGTCTACTGGAAAAAAAAACTCGTGGAAAGAGAGGAAGCTCCTGCCAGCAGATGGCGCCGCCTTTGTATTCCTGCCGAGAACAAAACGGTGCCGGTCCAGGCGGAACGTAGCGAGCGAGCGAGCGAGTGAAAGGGAGGCGCGGGAGAAAGGGAGAGAACGAATGAGAGATACTAACAGTGAGCGAGCGGAGCGAGTGACCCGCTCAGCTCAGCCAGCCAGCACCGCTCTACTCTGATCGCTCTCCCTCACCGATTTGTCATACCGCACGAACCGCCCCCCACTGCCCTGCCCCACTGACTATGCCCGAGGCTGCCACTCCCTATGAGTTTCTCTCAGGGCAGACGAGCTGCCACTCCCTTTGAGTTTCTCTCAGGGCAGAGAAGCTGCCACTCCCTGCGAGTTTCTCTCAGGACGGAGGAGCAGCAACAACAGGAGAGTGGCGCCACAAATAGATCGGCCGTCCTTATCTGCCAATTTGGGCAGGAGGAGGCGGGCAAAGCCAGTCCATCCATTCACTCTGTGTGTGTGGGAGTGAGAGAGAGACAGAGAGAAAGAGAGAGAGAGAGAGAGAAAGAGAGAGAGAGAGAGAGTGAGGGTCCGGCAGCACGGAGTGCGACTTTGGCTCCGCCTGGAAAGGCGGTTGAGATAATGGATAGGGGGGTATGGGGACGAGGGGGTCGCCACCCCAACAGGCGTAGGTTACAAGGTGAAAGTGCCCCCTCTACGTTTTATGAACGCGCGCGTGCGAGGCGAAGGGGGAGCAAAAAACAAAATGGGAAGGCGGTGAAATTGTTTGCCGGCCCGGCACGCGGCACACGCCTGCTATTTTCCATCCTTGCCTCCTATCTGAGAGTTTCCTATCCCCCCCTTTTTTTTGTCGTCTCTTGTTGTTTTTTCTCCCCTCATTCTTTTTCGCTTATGTCGGCCGCTCTAACCTACCTGCCGCTGGCACGACCCTCCTTCCGCCCCGGCTTTGATGGGGTTAGGAAACTTTATGTTTCTCTCTGCCTCGGGACTTTTCATTTTTAAGCAAGGTCAATTTAGCGTACTCCGAGTTTACTATAATGCGCGATCTATTTGCATTTATTATCCCGAATTAGTTTTGAAAATGAGCAGACTTATTGTAATTTTTTTACGGTAGAAAATGCTCTACAAGTAATTTTTACGGTACAGTGTGATCATCGAGAGGCCCCACCCTACGGTATCCGCTGACTCCTGAACCCCACCCCCCTCCCCCCCTTATGGCTCAGCTTCCTCGTTTGGATTCAGTGAAAAGAAGCAGGGAAGGGGAAGGGGAAGTAGAATACAAACGACGACAACTCCTCGTTTTATTTTTCGTCTCACTCTCTTTTGTTGTGTTTCACACCGGGAGGGACACCGGGCCGAACTGGAGGCAGGGCGGTGCGGGGCGGACGAAGGCGTACCGTTCTCTACGTATTATCACGCGACGCTACCAGCGATAGGAGATAGGAGGAAACGACCACAAAAGTGCTGCTTGGTCCGCTCCCGCGCGCCCGGCCCTCCCCTCCCCTCCCCTCCCCTCCCTTCCCCTCCCTTCCCCAGGGTAACTCTTGTGTAAGGTTTGTCTGTCTTCCAAGACTGTTGCGACGGTCGCCCAAACCCTTGTAACTTTGCGGGCTCCTTGCTTTCTCTGAAGGACACCGCACTGGTCGCCGAGGTTGTGCTCTAAGGGTCCGCCCGCCCCGCCCCGCCCCGCCCCGCCCCGCCCCGCCCCGCCTTTCCTTTAGCAGCGCACTGCCGTGCCGCATTGCCGGGGCTGCAGCACTGGTACGACAGCCGCGGCCTTTCCCACGGCGGCCCCGCGGGGTCCACGGCCCAGACCGACCGGGGGGCCGCTCGGCCACTCCGCAGCCCGCTACCCCGCCGCCCGCTACCCCGCAGCCCGCTACCCCGCCGCCCGCTACCCCGCCGCCCGGGCCGCGGCCGCCTTGGCCTTGGGGAGGCTTGTTGACACAGGGCGGGCCGAGATTACCTGCAGGCGGGGCCCGTGGCGGCCGGGCCGGGCCCCCCGCCGTGGTGTTCTCAGGCCTGGGCGAGGCGGGGCGGGGCGGGGTGGGGCGGGCGGGTACCACTTTAGTCAGGTTAGGACCCCGTCACGTGTTGCGCCCGCCTCGCGGGGTGCGGCGGGGTGAGGTGGGGTGAGGTGGGGTGAGGTGGGGTGGGGTGAGGCGAGGCGAGGCGAGCGGAACACCAACACCGCCACCGCCACGCTGCGCCGGATCAACATACATCAAGGCGAAGCAGGCTGGATGGAGATCAAAGCAGGATTACCTCGCCTTGTCGCACCTGGGGAGGCCGGCGGGCGGGGCGGGGTGGGGCGGGGCGGGGTGGGGCGGGGCGGGGTGGGGTGGGGCGGGGCGGGGCCAACAGGTCGGCTGGTGCGCGGCGCGGGGCGCGGTAGCTCCTCCCGCCCCACCTCACCCCGGCACCTTGCATAACATTTGTTCAGAAACAGTTGTGGAGATATCAGAAGGTTTGTAGAGCCGCGAGCCGAGCCAGAGCCTTTGCCGCAAGAGGTGGCGCGGCGTAGCATCTACACGTTTAATTTCGGGTACTCTGAAATTGTTCGCCAAGGCTAACAGCGGTCGTACGCCAGAGGAATACACCACGCAAAACTACGCCTGGCGTACGATGCACGATCACTGTACGCCTCTGGCATACAGTTTCCGAGCAACCCAAATTAAGAGTGTAGGCTCACTGTCCTGCCGCACTGTACCCTTCTCTATTTTTCTAGCCCGCTTCTCGTCTTGCGGGGGTGTTCGTGTCGAGTAGCGGCTCGTCGACCCGCCCGGGGGCGGGAGGAGGGTCGGGGCGGGGGCGGCCGGTCAGGACCCGGGCGGGCGGCAGGGGCAGGACAGGGATCAGAGATCAATCATCATGGAGCAGCTCTCGTTGTCAAGTGCGGTGCCACCCCGCCCTGGCGGGGACGGGACGGGACGGGACGGGACGGTGGGGCGGCACCGTGCTACCCTGCCCGGCCCGGCCCCGCCCGCCCCCTCGGGAACCGGCGCGGCGGCAGAGACCAAAACTTACAGGGGGTGTACCGGGGAGGGGAGGGGGCAGGAAGGAGTCGGGCGGGAGGCGAATGTCAACACGTCAACGGCCTGCTGCTAGTGCTGGCCTGCCAGCTCGCGGCGCCGGCAAAAGCCCAGGGGGTCCAGGAACCGCCCCGCCCCGCCCCGCCCCCCCCCCCCCCGCCCCCCCCCCCCCCGCCCCGCCCCGCCCCGCCCTGCCGCGCCTGCCTGCCTTTCTGTCGTAGAAAAATATTATTTAGTCTCAAAGCAGCGGTGGCAGCAGCCGGTGGCTGTAGCGATGAGGACGCGCATAGAAAATTACTTTCATGCAAAAATAAAGAAAGGGGAGAAAAAAAATCTTTGCTGCGTGTGGACTGGAATAATTCGCAGTTCTGCTTGTGCGTGTACCGGGGGGGGGGGGGGGGGGATCCTTTTGTGCACGTGCGAATCGTTTCACGGCACGCGTCTAAATGTTATGAGTGGAGAGAGAGAGAGAGGGAGGGAGAGAGAGGTCTTCGAGCTTCAATGACGGTGCTCTCAGTGTCTCACTCCGTCCCTTTCTCTTCTCACTCTAGCGCGCGCGCGCACACACACACGTGCGGCCGGGGGTAAAGTTGTTTCCCCCAAGTTGCGTCTCGCTAGCCTAGCGCGGCAGAGACGAACGGGACAAGTTTGGTTTTGCGTGGGCGACTAATTATTGAGAGGGGAGGAAAAGATACGGATAACTAAGTTGTGTCGCGGGCAGAGGGGCCCATTCTGTGGGGGCCGTCCGTCTCTCTCTCTCTCTCTCTCTCTCTCTCTCTCTCTCTCTCTCTCTCTCTCTCTCTCTCTCTCTCTCTCTCTCTCTCTCTCTCTCTCGCCGCCTTCGAGGCACACGTCCTGTGAGGCCTTCCCTGCGCTAAAAATGATGTGAATGATAAAATGGAAAATTTCCGTTTTCCCCTAGAAACTCTGTTATTACTGATTTTTTTTCCCCATCAATTTTCGGGCTAGCCAGACTGCTTGTCGTCCCGATTTACATCAGCGCACCCAAAGTTGCCGGCAGGCAGGCATCGCGCCCCTCGCCTCGCCTCGCGCCGCACGGCGAACAACTGAATCGCGGAATGTGATTTGCGCGGGGCGGGGCGGGGCGGGGCGGGGTGGGGCGGGCGCTCGTCTCGGCATCAGAGCAGCGTCGTTCGTTTGGCGACCTCCTTGATGGCGCCCCGCCCCGCCCCGCCCCGCCACTCCTTTCGCCTCGTCTATTTCTCCAATTTCTTGTTTGTTTCGCGGCCCGGCCCGAGGCCCGGCCCGCGGGCAGCACAGGGCTGAGCAGCAGGGAGGCCGGGCCAGCAGCAGCGACCCGCCGCTTTGAATCAATAGTAATCCCGAGGGCTGCCGCCCGGGCCGGGCCGCCCCGCCAGCAGCACCGAGTCTGCAGTCTTGTAGTGCGTGAATGTAACCGAGATGGAACACTGTTGCGGGTGTGTGTGAGCTTCCGGTTTGTACACTGGTAAAACTAAAGCGTAGTTGTACGCCTTTTACAAGCTCCTTTACGCTTCAAGAAGGGCGTACGGACAGTACTTACGCTTCATGAAAGGCGCTATGTTACGCCTTAGTTTTAACAGTGTACACTCGCCCAGTCTGTTCAATTTTTGGAAAAGTGTACACTTTTCCGTGATCCAGTGTACGAATGTGTGGGACGTCAGTGTTTCCAGTCTGTGCGCGGATATGCACTGCACGGCGAGCAGAGCAGAGCAAAGGGGCTGTATGAAGAGGAATTTACATTGCCTGCCCGGCCCGGCCCGCCCGTCTGGTTTGCACCGCGGCGTCTCAATTTTCACTTTTGTGAGAGATGATACTTAAAGAGAGGCATGTGTGCTCTAGTATGCAGATTACCGGAAGCGCCCGCGTGCTCGCCCGCCCGACGGTGTTGAGAGAGTGAGAGGGGGTGATGAGACTCACTGAGTCTTATTCATATTTTTTTTCAATTTTGTCGCTGCTTTTTCCTCCGCACTCCTTCAGTGTGTGAGGGGAGGGCTCTAACTTACAGCGGTCGGATGGTGTACTGCTCGACGGCGGAATTGCGTGTAAGAACTGAGCTCCTTTGATCTGCTGCGGGGCGACGGTATGAAAATAATATGCGTAAATGAGTCCAGAATGCGCGGGGTGGGCGGCAGACATCGTCTGCTTATATATTATAATTATTGTTTTTGTAAATAATTATTTTCGGTCGCTGCCCTGGCCCTGCTAGTGTTTGGGTGCCGGGACGCCGCGGGTGCTGCGCGGTGTGCGCGGGGAACAAGTTTGCTGCGTGTTAAATGGTCCGCGCCGGTGCTTGGGGCGAAGCACCCCGAGGAGACGAGGGGCGGGGCTGGGCTGCTAGCCCACCGTGGCGAGTGCAGGCGAGGCGAGGCGTTCCGCAGGTCCTGATGTGATGTGCATGTGCGCGGGGCGGGGCGGGGCGGGGCGGGGCGGGGCGGGGCGGGGTGGGGCGGGAGATGAGGATGAAGGCATGGCTCACCTGCTGTAAGGCGCAGCCCCAGCCCCGCGCGTCCCACTGGGAGCGCTCTCTCTCTCTCTCTCTCTCTCTCTCTCTCTCTCTTTCTCTCTCTCTCTCTCTCTCTCTCTCTCTCTCTCTCACTCTCTCTCTCTCTTTCTCTCTCTCTCTTTCTCTCTCTCCCTAGCGGAGCTAATTACCGCCACACGTCTTACCTGGATGGCGCCCTCCCCCTCCCCCTCCGCGCGCCCTGCTGTTGCAAACAACGCGCGCGCCATGGCAAAGGACACTGCAAAGCTTTACTCTTTTACTCTTAAAACAATTAAATATTACTCCAACATTGGTTTCTGAAATTTTATAACAGCTCGTTTATTAAAGTAAAGTAATTGATATATCGCTCGCGCTGCTGCTGCGCCTGAGTGGATGAGCCAGCCTGGGCGGCTGGCTGTGTCTGTCGGAGGGAGGAGAGTGCGGAGTAGTTGTAGCGGGCTGTGATTCATGTGGCGGGGCTGAGCCAGACCAGGGGCGCTACTCCCGTTATGTCGTTTGCATAACAGGCTTTTAACAAAATAGTGCGGAAGTCGCGCGTGTTCGGCGGACGAGTTTCGCATGTCATGACGCTGTGTCGGTGCGCGAAGAGGTGCAAAGGGTGACGTTCTGAGACAGAAACTTTTTTTTTTCTGCCACTGTTGCAAAACGATTTTTTTGCTATGTTTTTTCACTGCTACTGTACTTAATTAGACGGTATACATGCTTTTTTTCTTTTTTTTCTCGGCGTTCGCCGCATTTTCTTCATTTTCCATGGTTGTCCTCTGCGTGTGCGTGTGTGTGTGTGTGTGGGCGGGTGTGCGACAAATGCTTTGCATTTGCCCTCCCTTTCCTCGCTCGCCGTTGCCGTTATCATTTTGTCGAGTTTTGTCAACACGACAAGCTGACCAGTTGATTAGGCATGCAGCACCGTGCGCGCCCGGGGGGCGGTGGGTCGTTAGCGGGTGGAGAGGGGAGGGGGATGTGTAAATACGAGAGGAGGGGGGGGGGAGGAGCAAATCCCCCTTCCATCTCAGGGAGCAGCGGCGGCACAGAGCGATACGCCATGATAGAGTCATTGGGGCGGCCGGGCCGGGCCGGCATCGCACGGCTCGATATAACGAACCGGGAAGCCGCGCGCTGATGACGGGGTGTATACATAATAACCACTCCTCTAAAAAAAAATAACTTAATTATTTGGTCAATACGGAGCTCTGTGTCGCGGAGTGATTATGATTTTGACGGCGCGCAGCGTCATGGTGTCTGTGGTGTGCTGCAGCAGCAGCAGTGCTGAGGAATACATTAAGTTAATGGAGGTGAGGTGATCCCAGGCCCGGCCCGGCGCAGTCTGCGCACGCCGCATTTTATTGAAGTGAAGGCCTGGGGAGCGCGGCGGGGCGGGGCGGGCGGGCGGGCGGAGAGAACCCTCTCCGAAGACGGTGCGGCCGGAGCGGGGTGGGGCGGGGCGGGGCGGGGCGGGGCGGCCGGGAGCCCCAACGTATTTTTCTCGGTCCCTCGGTGACGTCCTGGTCTCGGGCCGCTCCGCTCCGCTCCGGGCCGACGCGGAGGCGCCCCGCTCGGCTTGGCTCGCCAAATGCGTTGGTGGGAAAGATGGGGCTGGTTCAGGTGCACGGGGCGGGGCGGGGCGGGGCGGGGCGGGGCGCGCCGGCTCTGTGCTGACAGAGTCACCCAAAGAGGATTGCCTTCGGGCTGTGCCCTCCTGCGCCGCTGCCGGGCCGGGGAGGGAGGCGGCGCCGTCACAAGTAAAGTAAGACGAGAGCGGCAGCGCCGTCACGCCTTACGTCACGTTTCGTTACGCGCGCTTTTTCGTTCGTCACGGGACGGGCACCTTGGGGTCGCGTGCTGAGGAGCGGTCTTGTTATTTCAGCAGTTCCCCCCGCCCGACCCGACCCAGTCTATGGATTACTCGATGCGACGACGCCGAGCCGATTGCGTTGGCTTTCTTATTTTCTCCCGGCGGCCGATCACTTCCGGATCCTGATCCATACCTGCTCCCGGACACGCCTCGCCTCGCCGACTTCCGGTTCCGTCGCGTCTACCCCCTCCCGGTAGCGTCTCAAGGTTTGGCGCGCCACCTCGCCCGGTCCGGGAGTCAAGGTCACATGTAGGGCTCGGGGTGTCGAATTGAAATGTGAGCTTGTGCGGCGGGGTGCGGCGGGGTGCGGCGGGGCGGAGGAGGCGGCCGCGCGGCTTTGGTTCTGTCGTGAGCGCGGGGAGTAATGTCTTTTCTGTGTCGATGCGGAAGGCGATCGGGGCCCCGGCCGTGGGGAGGCAGAGTGCCGGTGGCCGACGGTGCGGTCCGGCCACAAGCCCTGCGCCGCGCCCGCCCCGCCCCGCCCCGCCCCGCCCCTCCCAGCTGACCAGTTTAAAAGTCGGCGTGGTGGTGGTCAGCCACGCCAGAGTGAAAAGCACTGTCCTATAAGGCGATAGGGTGCCACTCTCTGCTTTCTCCCTCTTTATTTCTGCTCTCTCTCTCTCTCTCTCTCTCTCTCTCTCTCTCTCTCTCTCTCTCTCTCTCTCTCTCTCTCTCTCTCTCCCGCTTACACGACACACTCAAAGCAACAAAACCGAAGCCAAAGATGTCCTGGAAGTCCATTACCAGTCTATCCCGTACGGTCGCCGTGTCCGACAAGAGACAAACTAGCGCCTCTCCGGGGACCGCTAGCGGCAGCTGGAGCACCCACTCTGGGAGGTGGCGGGGCGGGGCGAGACACCCTTGGGACACTCTTGGGAGGCCCTCACCTTGGCCCCGGCTCTGTCCCCTGGCCCTTGGCCGCGCTAGCCCTTGGTCTCCCCGCCTCGTCCTCACGCTCAAGGAGCCCTACAAGGAGGCCGCCCCGCAGGATCACGGCTCGGCTTGGCTATCTCCCAACCCCGCCCCGCCCCGCCCCGCCCCGCCCTGCCCCGCACCACGGGCTCCGGCCGGCCGGCTCTAGCGGGACGTGAGTGTCCTACACTCTCTCTGGTCCTGATATTATCCTGTCAGGATTGTCGGTAAAATTTATTTGTGCCACCAATAATTGTTTTTGTCCTACGTGGACGAAAAAGTCCGAAAGTTATTGTCATCCTCTTTGGGTAGAAGGCAGGCCGTGTGTGTCCTCTGCAGGCGCTGACCGTGACTGGAGCCGCCTGGAGCCGCCTGGAGCCGCCTGGAGCCGCCTGGAGCCGCCTGGAGTCCCTGGCCTGGCCTCGGCACAGAGCGAGAAAGGTAGAGGGGGTCGTTCGCCTCGTTCCATGTGTCTCGGGAAGCCCCCTCCTCCTCCTCCTCCTCTCTGGATGGCGGCCCCTTGAATTTCCAGCAGAGCAAACAGATTCGGGCTCCGGTCGGCTCCGGCGCGGCGGCGGCACCGGCCCGGGCCCGATGGGGTATATATACAATGATACGACTCCGGTCATCAGCCCCCCGGGGAGCGCGGTGCGGCGCGTGAGGGTGGGGTGGGGTGGGGTGGGGCGCGGGGTAAATGATAGCCGCGGGGCGGGGGCGGGGCGGGGGTGGGGCGGGGGATGAGGAATCGGCCAGACGAGAGTTCTTGACGCCAAACAAATCACGGGGGCTTTGCAGCAGGGGTGCTGCCCCCCTCCCCCGCCGGCTCCTGAAGAAACAAGCGGCGCCTTGGCCTCGGCATGGCTCGGCCACCCCGTGTGCTTGAACTCGCTAGAGGACACACGGACACACATGCGTGCGCCCCGCCCCGCCCCGCCTCGCCCCTCCTACAGCCATCCCATTAAATCTGCTTGCCCCGCCGGCTCGTCCCCCCCCCCCCCCCCGGCCCTGTCCCCGAAGGGAGGCGGGGGAGGGGGGCTTTGATCCTTGGCGCCAGCCGCGCGCCGTGCCGTGCCGCGCCGCTGTCGTCCGTGCGGAGAAAGAGAGTCAAGTGAAGGACCAGCAGCTTGCATACGAATCGGTTCCGGGCTGCCGGGCCGGGCCGGGCCGGGCTAGGGCTGCGCGCGGTGGCGCGTGTACCTGCTGAGTCGCTGAGCAAATCGCATTAAGCGCTGCTGCTGCTGCTGCTGCTGCTGCTGCTGCTGCTGCCGCCCCGCTGCTTTCTCGGCGCGCTTTGCAGTTTGGACAGCGCTGGAGGGCGAATCGTGGACAGTGGCGTCGGAAGTCCTCCACGGCGGGTGGGGCTCAAACTAGTGCCCCCCCTCCCCCCCCTTGAGTGTGAGGGTCTGAGTGTGAGGGTCTGAGTGTGAGGGTCTGAGTGTGAGGGCGGTCATCTGAGTGTGAGGGCGGTCATCTGAGTGTGAGGGCGGTCATCTGAGTGTGAGGGCGGTCATCTGAGTGTGAGGGCGGTCATCTGAGTGTGAGGGCGGTCATCTGAGTGTGAGGGCGGTCATCTGAGTGTGAGGGCGGTCATCTGAGTGTGAGGGCGGTCATCTGAGTGTGAGGGCGGTCATCTGAGTGTGAGGGCGGTCATCTGAGTGTGAGGGCGGTCATCTGAGTGTGAGGGCGGTCATCTGAGTGTGAGGGCGGTCATCTGAGTGTGAGGGCGGTCATCTGAGTGTGAGGGCGGTCATCTGAGTGTGAGGGCGGTCATCTGAGTGTGAGGGCGGTCATCTGAGTGTGAGGGCGGTCATCTGAGTGTGAGGGCGGTCATCTGAGTGTGAGGGCGGTCATCTGAGTGTGAGGGCGGTCATCTGAGTGTGAGGGCGGTCATCTGAGTGTGAGGGCGGTCATCTGAGTGTGAGGGCGGTCATCTGAGTGTGAGGGCGGTCATCTGAGTGTGAGGGCGGTCATCTGAGTGTGAGGGCGGTCATCTGAGTGTGTGAGGGCGGTCATCTGAGTGTGAGGGCGGTCATCTGAGTGTGAGGGCGGTCATCTGAGTGTGAGGGCGGTCATCTGAGTGTGAGGGCGGTCATCTGAGTGTGAGGGCGGTCATCTGAGTGTGAGGGCGGTCATCTGAGTGTGAGGGCGGTCATCTGAGTGTGAGGGCGGTCATCTGAGTGTGAGGGCGGTCTGAGTGTGAGGGCGGTCTGAGTGTGAGGGCGGTCTGAGTGTGAGGGCGGTCTGAGTGTGAGGGTCTGAGTGTGAGGGTCCTGGAAAGTTTAGCAGGTGGTCGGAGTGTTTTCATTTAATTTTTCTCCCGCGCTAGAGTAAGTAACAAACAGTCTTGCGACTACAAGAAACCATAATTGACGGTACTATGTAGCAACTTCATTGACGTAAATCTACGACATATATTTTGGGAATAGTGCATTACAGAGTATATCGTAAATACATATACGAGACCATTTTTCACACGATAGGCCCGGTACGTTGCTTTGTGGAGCACATTTTATTTTTTGCCAACTGAAAGAGCTCAGCCCGCGAAACCGTTGCGTGTATTTCCGGTGGGCAGCCGGTCCGGTCCGGTTCAGCCGGTGCGGTGCGCAGACCCCTCGACCGCTGCCCCGCCCCGCCGCGCCCCGCCGCGCCCCGCCCCGCCGCGCCCCGCCCCGCCGCGCCCCATGGTGGCCTCAGCAACAGGCGCACTAGGCTTGACAAATAGGCGCGAGCGAGCTCGATTCGGAGCTCCCTCTCCTCTCCTCTCCCCTCCTTCCACCCCTCTGGCCCGGCCGCGCTCCCAAGAGCCTATAACGCCCATGAAACTCCCTCTCTCACCCTACCTCCGTTCTCTCGCCTCGCCTCCCGGCAGACCTTCACCACGAGGTAAATCCTGGGGCCCCCGCGGAGATAGGCCCCTAGCAGGGTCCATAGCGGCCGCGGGGCTGGGAGTACACAGCGAAGAATAAACGAGGCAACTCAAAGCGAAGGTGACCGTCGGCGGCCGACATGGCTCGTATGAAAGCTCCAAGGAGCTGGAGCGCCCCGTGGAGGTAGGCAACCCGCCGGCGTGGCCACACAGCGTGTCGTATACCTAGGTATACCTAGGTGTGGGAGAGCGGGGTGCCGTTGTTGCCCAGGGAAGGGCGGTGCGGGAAAAAAAACTGAGGCGGCGTCGCTTTTATAGGAGATTGATGAGCCAATGACGCACCGGGCCTCGTCGCGGGCGGAGTGGGTGAGGTGGGGCGGGGCGGGGCGGGGCGGAACCTACCTGCGCGCGACAGCTTCAAGAGACCCTTTCTTTCTTTTAGCGTACGCCTCGCTGCGACCGCGATGAGTGTCCCGGGCGAAGAGCGAGAGAGATGAGAGAGAGAGAGAGAGAGAGAGAGAGAGAGAGAGAGAGAGAGAGAGAGAGAGAGGGGGGGGGGGGTAGAGGGGGGAGGCTACTAAGAGTGGAGAGAAATGTAAACCGTTCTACAGAAAGGGAGAAAGTGGCGCGTGGATATTCGTGCAGGAGTATATTTCATTTTCCCTTTTTTTTTCTTTTTTGGCAAGGAAGAGAGGCGGAGGCTGCCCACCTGTAGTGCTCTGCGCTGGTCTGCCCTGTTCAGCCTCCCTTGCTCCCTATTGATTGTGGCGGTGCTGCTGCGATGCTCTTTTGTTTCTCTCTTGTGTCTTGTTGATGGGGCCGAGGCGTGGTGGGGCGGGGCTTAGCGGGGCGGGGCGGGGCGCTGCTGGCACCCTGGGGAGCAGCGATCGGCGGGGCGGGGCGGGGCGGGGCGGAGGCGAAGTGATCGCGCGGCCCTCAAACTTGCTACCGCGCCCCGCCCGCCCCGCCCGCCCCGCCCCGCCAGCCCCGCCAGCCCCGCCCTTGAAGCCGGGCCTGCCTCCCATCTAGCCCCGCAGATACAAGAGCAGATATCGGAGGGAGTGGCGCGGCGTGGCGCCGGGGTGCCGGGCCGGACGGGGCCGGCAGGCACCCTTATAGTGCAGGCAGGGGCGCAGGCCACCCAGTCTCTCTTTCTCATCGTCCCGGAGATGAAAGGGACACCCCTCGGCCGCCCCAGCTGTGTGCGTGCCTGACGAGACGAGGTGCAAAGGCAGCCATACCCACCTCTCTCTCTCTCCCTCTCTCTCTCTCTCTCTCTTTCTCAGGGCAGGCGAAACCTGCGGCCGGCCGGCCGGTCGGTAGGTCCGTAATTGATGTTGAAATATGGGCGGGGTTAGGCGGGTCACTGCGACCCAAAGTGGCCCGGCCCGGCCGGCCGGCCAGCCCCAGCCTCCCCCAGGTGCCTCTGCTCGCGGTAATGGCGGTGGCCCCCCTGCTCCTGCCTGCACGTGCAGGTGCTGTGCGGTGCTGGTGGTGCGCAGATGGTGCGGGTGCGCTGGTTGTGATTGTGTCGGTCGGTGGTGAAGGAAGTTGCAGGGCTGCACCGAGAACCCTAATGTGAGCTTCGGGAACTTACGCGTGCATCCCATGCTCTCTGTAACTTACGCGTGCAACGCTCACTCTACAGTTTTCAGTGTGGAGCACGCCACGCCCCGCGCACCTAGGGGGCGCGATAATGAAGCTTCATAAACTTGTCTCTGCGGCTCGGTCAGGGCGCGGCGGGGCGGGGCGCTGCGGGGCGGAGCGGGGCGGGGCGGGGCGGGGCGGGGCGGCCGGGGCTCGGAAGGGCGCGCATAATGAGGGGAAAGCGAAAGTAAGGAGTGCGCGCGCTGGTGCGGTGATCCTCCGCCATCCATCGTCGGCTCGGCCGCGCCCCGCTCCCTCCTCCTCCCCGCGCCACACGCCCCGCTCCCTCCTCCTCCCCGCGCCACACGCCCCGCTCCCTCCTCCTCCCCGCGCCACACGCCCCGCTCCCTCCTCCTCCCCGCGCCACACGCCCCGCTCCCTCCTCCTCCCCACGCCACACGCCCCACTCCTGAAAGAAGAGTCTCCAGCAGGCCAGGCGGCGTACTGCGTCCCCTCCCAGTCAGGCTGAAACTACATGGCGTCGCCTCACACCGCGAACCAGTCACAATATTCATATCAATATACATTAATATGGATCGTTTAATTTTTTTTTTAAGTGAAATTAAGAACTGAAGAGTATGTACTGTGGCGAGGTGGAGCTCTTGCCAGTGTTACGTAACGCCTGAGGCAGCCACGCGGTAGCAGCCCCCGCTCTCCCCTTCCACGCCGCCCGCCTCCCGTGCTCACTCTGTTTCCGGTCCGGCGACCGGAACCACTTTCTCAATCCTCTTCCCCCTCCCCGCTCTCGCCCTATCCGGCCCGGCCCGGCCCGGCCCGGCGGGCAAGAGGTCCCCGGAGACAAGGCTTTCTGACCGCTTACACAACTTTGCGACGCCGGGCCGGGGGCCTGGGCCTGGCCCGGCCTGCCTGCCCGCCCCGCCCCGCGCGAGCTCCTCCCATCTTCCTTCGCCTTTAAACAGATTTCGCAGAGGTGTATGCACGGCGCTGTTTGGACCCGGTCGCAGTATTAGTTTCTGACGAGGCGCTGTTTGCGGCGCGGCGCGGCGGCTGGCGCGAGGGAAAGAAATGGACGCGGGTCTCAGTAAACACCGGCAGTGCGGCCCGCCGGCGTGTGTGTGTGTGTGTGTTTGTGCGCTCGCCACATTATTCCTCTCTGAGTTTCTGTCGGAATTTTAACTCGTTTCATTCTCTTTTTTTTCACAGTGTGTGTGTGCCGGCGGAGCGGTGAGGTTTACGGGCCAGGGCGGAGCGGAGCGTTGCGAGAGGATGGTGAGTCGTGTCTCCTACGCTGGGAAAAAAACGTGCCAAAATGTTACCAGCAGTCGTGCGATACTGAAGGGACTTTACTTTAACTGCTGCATTTTTTTTTATAACCTCCACTTTACCTAACCAGTGCTAGTTTGGAGAAAAATGAATATAACCCAATTGTTGCTATCTCTTTTTAAAAACACGGCAAAATTTTTGCGAGACCCAGTATAGTATAAAGATGAGCGCACTATTGATTGCAGTGTACTGATCTACATGATCCGCCCCTGTATAGTATAAATGAATACCAAAGGCTATGCAGGTTTGGGCACCG
The DNA here is from genome assembly GCA_033675135.1 of Frankliniella intonsa. Classification (NCBI taxonomy): domain Eukaryota; kingdom Metazoa; phylum Arthropoda; class Insecta; order Thysanoptera; family Thripidae; genus Frankliniella; species Frankliniella intonsa. The sequence continues at coordinate 6,288,237 of CM066250.1, forward strand.
CTGGGCCGGGCTGGGCCGGGCACTGCATGCGCTCGCGGCCACACACGTGTGGTATAGGTGAGCCCCCCACCCCCAGCCAGCGCACAAGGTCAGCAGCTCGACTCCGCCCCCTCCCGAAACTCCTGGCCTGGTGGCGGGGCCGGGCGGCCCTGAATAGTTCCCGTGGGGACGAAAAGGCTGGCTGAACGAACCACCCTTTTCTCTTCTTCTCCCACCTCCCCCTCCGTCCCTCCTCCCCCTCCCTCCCTCCTCCTTCCCCTCCCCCTCCTCCTTCCTCCTCCCAATCACTGGACTGCTGCTGCTGCTGCTGCTCTTGCTGCCTCATAATTTATTTGACCGACATTACGCGGCCCTTGCAGGACAATAGCTCTCGGCACCGCCGCGCCACGCTACGTCATCGGTCCAGAGAAATGTACACTATAGCGGGGCTGGGGCGGGGGCGGCGTGCTTCCCGCGACCGGTCTCTCCTCTGTCTGTAGACAGACACCTCGCCCCCTTCTCCCCCCCCCCCTCTCTTTCTCTCTCTCTCTCTCTCTCTCTCTCTGGCTCTCGCTCTTCCTACGTCACCGCACGCACGGCCCGCGCATTTACATACACATCAATACCGCCCCGCTCTTCTGCTCTCCGGCGGGGCGGCACAACAAGTCCCTGCGGCCCCCTTGGCCGCCCCGCCCCGCCTCGAGTGTGGACTACCTAACAGGCGATTTGCTGACCCCGGGAGGGGCCCCCCGGGGGGCGCTACGCTCGTCATGGGGCCCCACGCGGGGACGCGGGGTGGTGGGGGAGCGGGCTGATGTATTCCCCCGGAGTCTTGCATTCGACCGGCGGGGTGGGGCGGGGCGGGGCGGGGCGGCCACTGGAACCACTGCGGCCGCCGACCACAACGGTGCGGCCCCGGTGTACCCGGGGCTCAGGGCTCAGGGCCCCGCTGCCCAGGCCCACCACGGGTACCTCGCAGTGCCCTAGAGCCGGCCAGCCGCGGGGAGGGCAAGGGGGTGAGGCGGAGGGACGCGGCTCAACCCCGCCGCAAAGTACTCTGAGCGTGACGGACGCCTTGTGCACTCCCGGCGGGCGGCGGGGTAGCCAGTGGGGCAGCCAGTGGGGCAGCCAGTGGGGCAGCCAGTGGGGCAGCCAGTGGGGCAGCCTCCAGGGCGGGTGGGGTCATAGGTCTCTCGCGGTGAGTCAGCGCGAGGTAAGCGATGCGAATGGGGCAGTAGGGCAGCCGCTCGCGAGGGGCCGGGCGGAGGGGTGAAAGGGGAGGGGGGGGAGTGGGTAAGCTCCGGGTCCGGGCTCGTCCCCCGCGCCGCGCGCAGACAGCGGCGGGGTAAGGGCGGCCCGACCCGACCCGACAAGCGAATTGGCCGCCTTCTATTCTAAACAGGGCGGGGCGGGGCGGGGCGGGGCGGGGAGGACCGACTGGTTCCTGCACACGGCATTTTAATTAGCGCCAGGCCGCCGCCTCCGCTGGTAATGCCGCCCTGTTCTTTGCTAGTATATTTTAATGAGGCAGCCGAAATGAAAGTGTCTGGCCCGGCCTCATTTGCATATCCCATTGATTATTCATGCCCGCGCCACGCCGCGCCACGCCACGCCACGCCACGCCACGCCGCGCCGCGCACCCCGAGCCTCGCGCGCGCGCGCAGCCGCGACCTGCCCCACCACCACGTCTGCTGCTCTACTGCTTTCTTTTCCTCCGCGACAGCAGGCAGGCGGCGCACGACATCACCGCCCTGAATCTACCCCTTCCGTCAACCCCTGCGCGTCACCCCCTGCGCGTCAACCCCTGCGCGTCACCCCCTGCGCGTCAACCCCTGCGCCTCAACCCCTGCGCCTCAACCTCTGCGAGTCAACCCCCTGCGCGTCAACCCCTGCGCGTGAGCCCCTGCACGTCACCCCCTGAGCGTCACCATCTGAGCGTCCTCCCCTGCGCGTCACCCCCTGTCACTGGCGAGCAATGAAACATCGACAGGAATAGTAACTGTCGGTGACTATCAGTGCCATTCATTTTAACAATTTTACTTCTACAGTATTTAATGGAAGCTAAGCGAAAGGAAAAAAATGAAACGAGTCTTCCTGTGGTCTTCGCACAACAGGACAGGGCCAGCGTGATCAGCAGCAGCAGCAGCAGCACATTTCTCCCTCTCCTCTCTCTCTCTCTCTCTTTCTCTAAGCCGTCCGTCCGTCCGGCTGGGCCCGGGCTGGCCCGTCCCGTCCCGTCCCGGCCGGGGAGAGTTCTCGTCACGTCAGAAGCAGCCATAGCTTACTCTAACGAGCTCCCCCGCCCCACCCTCGTCCCGCCCCCCCCCCCCCCGCCCCGCCCCGCCCCGCCCCGCCCCGCCCCGCGCGTCTCCCATGAGGAGTAAAGAGCGCCTGCCCACGCCGTAAATTACTGCAACAGATTTTCTCTCTCCCTTGCCTACCCTCTCCCCTCTCTTCTCCCACACTCCCAACCCTTGCCTCTCTCTCTCTCTCTCTCTCTCTCTCTCTCTCTCTCTCTCTCTCTCTCTCTCTCTCACGCACACATGCCGCGACGCAGTGTGGGTCTAGGTCGTGTCGGCCCCACCTCACCCGCCCTCCAGTGGAATCGTTCCGGGTGCGTAAGCCGATTCTCTCTGCGGGACTCGCCCCGCCCCGCCCCGCCCTCCCGCCCCGCCCCGCCCCGCCCCGCCCCGCCCCGCCCCGCCCCGCCCCGCCCCGCCCACGCTCTGCAATTCCTAATGACACGACACGGTGATGTGGGTTCGCCCCGGCTCGGCAGGGGGTGCGTGGTGATGTTGATGGCGACGGTGAGACTTTCAACTTACTTTCGAGAGAAACGGCGTTGCCGTGGGGCTTTACCTGGTGAATTTGGAGACAGGTGTCGTTGAAAATGAATAGTGCCATGCAATATGTTATTTTTCCGTGTGGGTTCCTTAACTCTGTGCGCACGTGGTTCGAGCGCGTGTCCATGCTGGTCATCCTGCTGAACTGTGTCACCCTGGGGATGTACCAGCCGTGCGTGGACGAGGAGTGCCAGGGCAACCGCTGTCGAATACTACAGGTCAGTCAATGTTGGAGCGCATTTCCGTCGATAGTAAAATTAACATCTACAACAGGATTCCTCAAAATTATGAGTGACTTTTGGGTGTTGCGCAGCTCTTCGACGACCTCATCTTCGCCTTCTTCTCCATCGAGATGACCATCAAGATGATCGCCATGGGGACGTACGGCAAGGGCACGTACCTGGCCGACTCGTGGAACAGGCTGGACCTGTTCATCGTGCTGGCCGGGTGAGTGCGCGGGTGACCTGGAGGCGCCTGGAGGGAGGCCAGCGCTAGCCAGCAAGCTGACTGACGGTCTCGGTGTGCTTCCAGGGCGCTGGAGTACTGCCTGCAGGTGGACAACCTCAACCTCACGGCCATCAGGACGATCCGGGTGCTGCGGCCGCTGCGCGCCATCAACAGGATACCCAGTGAGTACCCACCCAGAACCGGAATTTTTTTACAAAAAAGGCAAAAAACAAGAAAAAGAATGGGCGTAAAATCCGTTGAAATCTTAGGAAATTCGCCGAAATCTCTTCCTCGAAGAAATCTTGTGTACCCTAGCATCCAGAGTGGTTGCTCCCTCGGCTCATGTAACTGGGGCGGGATGGCCCCCCGCGGGGCAGCGCGCGTAGCGGCCAAAAGTCTGTCCCCGACAAGCACACACACCACGCCAGGCCGGGCCGGGCCACGCCGCGGCCTGTTATGGCGGCGGGACGGCTGCCAGCAGCGGAGCGGGCTTGCAGCGGGCTGCACCCCCATGCTCCATACAAATCATCCCATCCATCTCCATTCTGGACTACTACCCTCCTCCTAATATGCGATCTCTACTCTACGCTACCCGGCCCGCGCGGGTGCGTCTTGTCCCCCTGCTGAGCGTGTTTCCGTCCGCGGGAGTTGATACTCGGTATCTTCGTGTACACGGCATTACGCCAAAACGTGGTAATACGCACCGTGATTTACGGTATTACGTAGTATTACACCGTATTACGGCGGTATTACGCCGGTATTACAGTGGTATTACGGTGAGATTTCGGTGGTAATACGCCGGTATTACGCGACACCGCATACATGGTATTACGCGAGTGAAAACCCCGTCTGTTTCTGCCCGCCCGCCCTTAGGCATGCGCATCCTGGTGATGCTGCTGCTGGACACGCTGCCCATGCTGGGCAACGTGCTGCTGCTCTGCTTCTTCGTCTTCTTCATCTTCGGCATCGTCGGCGTCCAGCTGTGGGAGGGCATACTGCGACAGCGCTGCTACCTGCTGCTGCCCGACAAAGTGGAGTACAACAAGTGAGTCCCACCGGCCTATCTATCTATCTATCTATCTATCTATCTATCTATCTATCTATCTATCTATCTATCTATCTATCTATCTATCTATCTATCTATCTATCTATGATATTTGTTTCAATATCGTGCTCTCTCGTTTTCCTCTTGTTTTCTTTCTCTTTAAAAAATATAATGTTCCTGTATGTAGTGTAGTTGGTATATTTTTATTTATATTTGGTTTGGAGTGACTCGTAAGTCTGCCCTAAACGTGTGCCATTACATGTACAAAAGGCTAACTAATCCATGTGCTAAAATGTTGTTTTGTTTTTCATTCCTAAATAACTAGTTGAGCAAGCTAGGAACTCCGTTGTGGTGTTGTTCCTGCTGACGCGTGCTGTCTGTTTCAGGAATCTAGACGAAGAGTTCACGATTCGAGTGAGAGTGACCCTGTAAGCTTTGAGCCGTAACCACTGGAATGCTTGATGCTCGTATATATACTGGCTCCGCGCCCCCCGCCACACGTTGGGGCCCCTCTGCCTTGTGTCCCGGGGTGCCTTGCACACTCACCTGTCGACAAAAGCACTCTTATCACGCCAAAGAAAACTAACAATTATTATAACTAATCTTTGACATTTTAAAAGCATCTTTCTAAAAGCAGTGAAGCTAATGCGCCTCTCTGGCGGCCACGCACGTATTTCCTGTGTGCACGCTAACAAACACTCCTTCCCGGCTGCTCTCATGCGTCACGCTAGTATTTTTTTTTTTTATTTTTTTTTTTGCAAAAATTTCTTCAAAAAGTTCGTTCTATTTTCTTTTCATTATGTCTGTGTTTGAACAACAAAAGTTGCGGCGGTGCGTTTTTGTCTGAGGGACTTAAAACTCTGTGTGACTCGGCTCGGGCGCGGACCACCTCTTCCTATCGACCTCCCTTGGTCAGGCCTGCTCACACCTATTAATTACAGGTTTCCTTTGCCTGCAGCCTGTGACAACTAGACTCATCTTGAAAATAGTTTTCTCCTCTCTTCTATGCGATGAACAGATGCCTGCGCGTGTTTCCGTATTGTACTGTACATATATTTACATATTTTTATCATTACCTTTTTCCTGTTTTTTTTTTTTTTTTTTTGTCTCGTACTGGAACCCTTCTAACTTGGGGCCATCAGCGTATACCGTCGTGGGGCGCGTCTCTTTCTATCATTTCTCTCTCTCTCTCTCTCCCACTCTATCTCGCCCCGAGTTTGCTCCGCAGTGTTGGTTCGGATCACTTATCTGCGAGCCGGATCTCGCTGGCTGGCGAGTTTGTGCGGGCGGGTGTTCTCTCTCTCGCTCAAGTTGTTCGCGGAATTGCTCTCTGATTTATTCTCCTTCACGGTCTTTGCATATCACCGCGTTCTATATTGGTTTCGCGAGTTGCGGTCATTATTACGTTGGCATTATGCATTTTGTATTCGCCAATATTTGTTCTTCTCAGAAAGCTCTTTCGTATCTTTTTGCTATGCGCTACACGACGAGGCGTGTTAGCTATTTTTTATTTTTTTTATTTCTCTGCGAGTAGTACTGTTCGGGCGTGATGCCAGAGACGCGAGTCTAATGCACCCGTCCGGAATGGCTTTGGCTCTGCACGCCGCTGAGTGGCCTGGCCCGGCCCGGCCGCGGGTAGAGCCCAGCCCCTGAGATAGGCTCCAAGTCGGCAGGGGTCCAGTCTTATATGGCTTGTGTTTGAGGACGGGGGGATGGGGCTGTCTATTACCATTGTATTCTGGCTCATTGTCGCTCGGATTGTGACTTCTTCTTGTGTGTGATTATCTGTAATGTTTAGAAGGGTAGTGTAGCCTGCCCGCTAAGCCAAGATAAACTGGCTGGCTGTTTTGTTGCAATAGAGCACCCTGTGGTGGACCAGTGTCGATTTTCTTTTCCTATCAGATTTTTTTTTCCCTTTGAGGGTGGATTGTGTCAAGTGTTATTTCTTGCCACCTGTCAGGTTTATATATGTGTTCCGTTCTATGGGACGGGTCACTTTTTTTTGAAGTAAAGTTTTGGGTCCACTGCATTTTTATAATGTATATGTTCTGTAATGTTTTTACGTAATTAATTTTTTGCTGAGCTTCCGGGCATGTAGTATACATTCTTCCGGTGCATGGACCAAGTGTGCACAACACGTCAACACTTTAAAAGTTCCTAAACTTTCAGTATTTAAGAATTACTAGAGCTGCGATTGTGGGGAGTTTCATAGCACTGTTGTTAATGATTGCGTATTGAAAGGAATGCTCCTGAAAATTGCATGGAGGATTATTTTCGATATTTTCTGGTGTGCCTAGATGATCGCTTTCTGTAAATATTAGATATATCTTGTTCAGTAATTTGTAATATTAAGCAGTAATTTTACGCATAATCGAGCAGACGGCCGTATTAGTGCCGATGTGGTGTGTGCAACGTGTACTGCCCGCGTCGTAATAGTGAAAATAGGATTTTTGCACTCGAGATTTAAATCTAAAATAATGGACGCCGCGCGAATATCATAATTGCTTTCCAAAATAACGGTATCAATATCCCCATGCCAATCGGTTGCCCATGGGACGGAACACATAACGCGCCGGCTCGGCCCCGCCCCGCCCCGCCCCGCCCCGCCCCGCCTCACGGCCGCCTCGCCCTCCTGCCCCGCAGGCCGCTCGCCATCTACTACACGTACCAGCAGGAGCAGGACCGGGACTACATCTGCTCCAAGCCCGAGGACCACGGCATGCACCTCTGCTCCATGATCCCGCCCACCACCGTCAAGGCCTCGGAGAACACCACGCTGACGTGCACGGGCGCGGCCGTGCCCAACTCGGACAACTCGGACAACGAGACGTGGTGCGTCAACTGGAACCAGTACTACAGCGAGTGCAAGAGCATCGGCGACAACCCCTTCCAGGGCACCATCTCGTTCGACAACATCGGCATGGCCTGGGTCGCCATCTTCCTTGTGAGTAAAGTTATATCAGTGTTGGTTGTATTTTATTATTTTTCAAATCGAGGCCAGCAATTTTAACATTGTAGCTGTGTGAGGCAGCTGGCAGTAAGAGCCGGGGGTAAGGCCGGATGAGGTTGGAGGCCTTCGTCGCTTTTAGCATGCTCACTAGCTTCAAGCAGGCCGACCACCCGGCTCGGACCTTTTGCGATGGCGTTTTGTATGCGCTACGCAGTGCCCTTACCCCCCCCCCCTACCCCCCGCGCCCGACGGTTCGACAGTAACGCTTGCGTCACCCCAACCCCCAACCGAGGGTGTATCGTGACCCCCTGCTGCATTGTCCCGGGCGGGGCGGGGCGGGGACCGGCCTTGCGGCCTGACGCGGTGTAATTGTAAGCCAGCGCTTGTCATTCTCGCCCCGTCTACCTCGGCGTGGCGGCGCGTGGCGGGCCGTGGCGCTGTGTAGGGGCCTAACTGGATGGGCCGTCCTTAATGTGAAACCGACAGCTTCATTAGCGGACCCTCTCACAGCGGCGGCGGGGATCAAACAGGGAGCCGCCAGGGCCGCCACCTCCTCCTCCTGCTCCCCCTTCTCCTCCCTCCTCCCTCCTCCTCCTCCTCCTCCTCCTCCCGCTCCTTAGCAAGGAGCGACAGCGACGCAGCCATGCACGGCAACCCCGTCCCGTCCCGACCGCTTTAGGAGGATGCAAACTACAACATAGTCTGGGGAGGGGTACGGTACACCACCGCTCATTATGTAAATAGAGTCACTTTCGGGGTTGACTCGACACGCGGAAGAACCTTGACTTGACTTTACTCCGCGTCGTTGATATTGAAATTATTCGAGAAAATGACGACGTTATTTCCCCCGATGCCGTCTAGGTCATCAGTCTGGAGGGGTGGTCCGACATCATGTACTACGTGCAGGACGCGCACTCGTTCTGGGACTGGATCTACTTCGTCCTGCTCATCGTGGTGAGTGAACGAGGAGAGGCGAGGCGAGCGCCTGTGGTCGGGAGGGTAGGCCACCCGGCGGACACGGCCCCGGAGCCGGTGGCCTACCCCGCCCCTCTCCACCCTGCTAACTCAGAGCTCCCCGCTGCCCGCGCAGATCGGCTCGTTCTTCATGATCAACCTGTGCCTGGTCGTCATCGCCACGCAGTTCTCCGAGACCAAGAAGCGCGAGATGGAGCGCATGCGCCTGGAGCGCGCGCGCTTCCAGTCCACGTCCACGCTCACCTCGTCCACCAACAACTCGGAGCCCAACTCGTGCTACGCGGAGATCGTCAAGTATGTCGCTTATTCATAGCTTTATCGCTCTTTTTTGAGGAAGGAAAATCAAAAAAACTTTTTTTTCAGGCTTGTTGCGCACTTGTGGCGAAGGGGGAAGCGGAGAATGATCAAAAAGTACCGAGCGTGGAGGTACCGCTGGCAGCAGCGCAGAGCGGCGCAGCGGCAGTACCACCCGCACAAAGGCTCGTGCTCCGGTGAGTACTGCGACAGTGTGGAGGCTTGTGGCTGGCCTCTGACGCTGGTACCACCCTCGCCCCGCCCCACCCCGCCCCGCCCCGCCCCGCCCCGCCTCATCGACCCTCACCGACTTGTTGCCGTGCGTGTTGCAGACTGGGTGCGCAAGCCCCATCACCACCACCACCATCACCACCACCATCACCACCACCACCACCCGCACCATCACCACCACCACCACCACAACAATCACCACGCGGTGCGCAACTGCCACATGCCGGCGCTGCAGCAGCAGCAGGCCCAGCAGCAGCAACAGATCCAGCAGCAGCAGATGCAGCAACAAGTCCAGCAGCAACAGCAAGTGAACCACCAGCCGGCGGGGTCGGCGGTCGGCAGCCTGGGCCCGTACCTGGGGCCCCGGGCGGCGCCGGGCGGGGGCGGCTCGCCCAAGGGCTCGGGGAGCAGCTCGTCCAGCCCGCCGGCGGGGGAGTCCGCCGAGGAGGCATCGCAGGTGAGGACGAGGCGCGGCGTCTGCTAGGCGCGTCGCGTCGCGGGCGAGGCGCCCGGTGCATGCAATATGTACGCAGCGCGAAGACAAGGGCCGGGCGGTGCGGGCGCTAGGCGCAGCCGGGGCTGTGCTGTACGCAGATGGGAGCGCGCCGCGCCGCGCATATCTCATGCATAGAGAAACCCGTCGGTAATTTATGGATGATCCATATCTTGGCGTGCAGGAACCAACAGGAGGTGGTCCCGAGCGCCGGGCGGCCGCGGGGGCGGGGGCGGCGCAGGGGGCGGGGGCGGCGCCGTGGGCGAGCCCCGAGGCGTCCGAGGTGGAAGGGTCGCTCGCCGCCCCCAGTGGCGCCTCCGCCCCCGGCGGCGCGACGTCCCCCGCCGCCCCCAAGACGTCTCTCCTCAGGGTGCCCAGCAATGGCCTGGACCTCAGCAGCGAGGTGGGTGTGTGCGTGCGTGTGAGCTGGTGCGGCGGGGGCCCGACCCGACCCGACCCGACCCGGGAGTAGACTGGGAGGCACCCTGCCCTGCACTCTACCTAGCTTTCAGTTACTTAAAAAAAAAGAAGCGCGGTGTAGGCAGCGCTTAACCCTGCAGCCGCTCTGCAGCACTCTCTGTCTACGCTTCCTCGGCCTCGGATCCTAGCGCCCCTAACCCCGCCCATCTCACCCTCCCTTCCCCTTCCTCTGTCCCGCGCAGGGCGGCTCGCAGAGCCGGCGCCGCAGCTCCGTCATGTTCAACGAGGTGGTGCTGGTGGGCGGCGCTGGCGGCCAGCCGTGCGCGCACCACCCGCACCCGGCCCAGGGCGACAAGATGACGCAGACGGGCGACGTGGAGGCGGGCGCGGGCGCGGCCGGGGAGCCGCTCACCTGCCAGGAGCTGCTGGCGCTGTCGGGCGCGCTCAGCGCCGCGCTGCCCACCGGGCAGACGGCGCTCGACTCGCTCTTCTCCACGCTGGGCAAGGGCGTGGTGATCGGGGACGCCCTGCAGCGCCACCAGCAGCAGCAGCAGCAGCAGGACAACAGCGGCCGCGGCAGGCCGTCCTGCTGCACCGACTGCTGCCCGTGCGCCGCCTGCGCCGCCAGCTGCGCCAGCTGCAGCGCCACCTGCGCCACCTGCGCGCTGCAGGCGCAGGGCCCGGGCGGCGAGTGGGCCGTGATGCTGGACGGCGCCGACACGGCGCTGCGCCGCCGGCGCCGCTGCCTGGTGCGCGCCAGGAACTGCTCCGTGTCGTGCCTGCGCAACACCCGGCGCTACGTCAAGCGCCTCGTCGACCACAAGTACTTCCAGCAGGGCATCCTGGTCGCCATCCTCTTCAACACGCTCAGCATGGGCATCGAGTACCACGAGCAGGTCGGTCGAGGCGAGCCGGTCACCGGCACACTGGTCCTCTGCTTTTAAGGTCGTCTTTACTCACCGTACCGCTCGTTTTGCAGCCCGACTTTCTGACTGTGGCCGTGGAGACGAGCAACATCGTGTTCTCGGGCATCTTCGCGGTAGAGATGTTGCTCAAGGTGACCGCCGAGGGACCGTTCGGCTACATCAGCAACGGCTTCAACGTGTTCGACGGCGTCATCGTTATCTTAAGGTGACTATCACATTTCTTTATCAGTATTTTTTGCTTTTTGCGTTCCTTTGAAATTTGAAACATTTTTTACTTTTCCCACTACCCTTAATTTTCTTTGAAAAAAATGTTTCCGTTTGTTTGCAGTGTGGTGGAGCTCTGCCAGCAGTGCCTGGGCGAGCGCGAGGGCTCCTCGGGGCTGTCGGTGCTCCGCACCTTCCGCCTCCTGCGCATCCTCAAGCTCGTCCGCTTCCTGCCCAACCTGCGGCGCCAGCTGTTCGTCATGCTGCGCACCATGGACAACGTGGCCATCTTCTTCTCGCTACTCATACTTTTTATTTTTATATTTAGGTGAGTGGCCGGATCACGTTTCTCTTTTCACCCCCCCCCTCTCTCTCTCTCTCCATCTCTCATTGCCAATTATGAAACTAATTGATCCCAGAGTGTTTTGAGGGTGTTGTGGTTGTTTGTTTTTTTAACTGTGTTCCTTGCCGGCGGGCTCCAGCAGGCCTTTGCCCGGCCCGGCCGCCATCCTTCCCCCCATTAGGAATGCTTGGGATGCGCCCCTCGGCGGCTCCTGGCCCGGGGGGGGGGGGGGGGGCACCACCTGCCACTGTTGAAAAGAATGTTATTTTATAAACTTGCCTGGCTGGCTTCTTGATTGAAAATCCGAGGGAAAGGGGCCCCGACCAAGCCGCAAAGTGTCGTCGAGCGGGCCGCGCCGGACTGGCCGGGTCGGGTCGAGTCGACCGCGGCAAAACTTTGGCTATAAAATTGTGGAATCCCTCTGGCCTTTCGCCCCGCGCCGCGCCGCGTTCAGTTATTATCCCCTTCTCTCTCTTTCTCTCTCGGGCCACGCGGCGCGGTGCGCTTAGCGCGTCGTGGGAGGTTCGCACCGCGCCCGCCGATGCCGTTCCGTAAAGTTGACGCAGCAGGCCGGGGATCAGCAGGGGGATAGAAAAAGTTGCAATACATGTAAGAAGTGTGCTGAGAAGCGGGCGGGGCGGGGCGGGCCGATGATGTACACCGCCCTGTGCGGCCGGGCGGGGCGAGGCGGGGCGGGGCGGGCGGGCTGTAGGAGGGGTGTTCCAGAGGCGCGCTGGCCGACCGGCCAGGGCGGGGCGACCCATTGTTCGCCGGCGAGGAAGAAGAGGAGGAGGAGGAGAAGGAGGAACATTCACTTTGTTTGAAATTAATTGCCGGCCGGATAATGTGCTGGACGGAGTTTTGTTGGCCAATGTGTTTTGTTGTGGGCGTTGTGTTTCCGGGATGAGATGGGAGTCAGCGCCCACAGGGATGCCCGGCATTGTTGGGAGAAGTAAAACGTAATAAAAAACCGACGGGGAGAGGCAAAGACGCGAAGGACGGCTCACAGCTTTTCACATTCTTTTCGGAGCTTTGCTTCGATTTTCCTTTATTTTTATGTAAGTAACGTAGTTCAAGAATTCGTCGACATCCCCGGGGTTCTGGCTCCTCTCTGGTCTCGGGCCTCTGTTGTTGCAACTTCTTGATCTGATGGTAATGTGCGATTTGTCCCTCTTGTAGTATACTTGGAATGAACTTGTTCGGTTGCAAGTTCTGCGAAAAAGAAAAGCCTGGGAGTGAAAAGTGTGATCGCAAGAACTTTGACTCTTTACTATGGGCCCTAGTCACTGTCTTCCAGGTACTTGAGTTCACTTTTCTCTGCTCCTGTTCCGTTATGTTTTATGTTTCAATCTCCTAACTTTATTATTTTTAAGCTATATAATTTGGATCTTTGCTTCCTTTTTTTACCTATATATCTTGGCTCCTTTCTTGTACAATTTCATTTTCCGTTTCACGCCTCGTACCGCTTAGCGAGTGTAACTAGCACTAATATAGCACTAGCAGTAACAAGCACACCACGCCGAGGTCCGCGCGGGCGCGCACTCTGCTGGGCTGCCGTACAAGTGTGCACGTGTGAACACGTGCACGGGCTGTGGAGCAGACTTATTGCTTTTCTGCCGGTCTGCTGACGGCTCATTTTTGGTGCGGCAGTGTTTTGGCGCGACTCTGCGAAGGCGTGTGCCTTTGTTTTTGGCCCGCTGTATGATACAAATCATGTTTGCTTTGCTTTGCTATGCCGCAAAATCGTGACCAAAATAACCAGTAGAGGCTGGCCTCGGCGAGGCGAACCCGTGCGCCCCCCTGGCGGAGGCAGGCGGTCGCGAGCAAGCTTAAATACTGAGAGAAACAGCCCTCACAGGCCCTGCCTGCATGCCACAGTCTTTGTTATATTATCGTAATGGTACCAAGGAGCGCGCGCTAGAACGTAAACGTTGTCGTAGGTAATTTTGTTGGCCTTAGAGCGAGTTGGCTTTACCTGAGGCGGCTGCACTGTCAAAATGCGAACGTTTGTCACTTTCATATGCCGGGAGCGAGCTGTTGCTCGGCGTAGAATGTGTGTTTCGGAGTTTAATAATAACCCACTTTGTAAATATGGCAATGGCATGTTGCAGTGTAGCCGGACCGGTCAGTAGAAGTCCCGGGCGTGCACCGGGCGTAGCGTATGGCTGCATCGCCTCGCCGGCACTTGTACCTGTCGCGTCGTCCGTAGAAAATATGAAACCCCGGCCGCTTCTGTCGTTCGTCTCGTCGCACACGCTCACCAAAGGCCTTCGTCGACCAAATATAAAGCAAATCAAAGTCACGTTCGCCGAGCGTTTAAAATGCATCATTTAAAAAAATAAAAAAAAACATTTTGTGAGAAAGGCTAGTACACCGACAGCGCTGCCTGGTTAAATTACTGCTGCTCGTAATTGTCTGAGACTTATACGATAGAGAGGGTGGTTCAGCTTGTGACCATTCGTTTTGCTCCTGGCTGAGCCTGCACTTGAGCGCGCATGGCGGTGGCTGCAACGGGCCAACCCGACGACGGACCGTGCGAAAACCGAGAGGTCCAACCGGCCGCGGTCCCGTCCCGTCTTGTTTAGTCACTGCGCTGCTTGGTATGGTAGTTGGAGCCGATGCGTTTAGTCGCCGCGCCGGACTGGTGGGGGTGCATATGTGGTCGGGGCGGGGCGGGGCGGGGCGGGGTGAGGCGGGGCGGGGCGGGCGGGGCGGGGTAGTTTTGAATGCCGGCCGCGTCTCCCGACCGATCCTTTCAAGGCGCGTTTCGCCCCGCCTGGCTTCCGTCTGGTTCGGCTCGCGAAGCCTCTTCATGCCCGGCCCGGCCCGGCCCGGCCCACGCCTCTGAATGGGCTGAATAAGGCGCAGTCAAGCCCAGGGCCGGGGCGGGGCGGGCCGGGGCGGGACCCGCGCGTCTGTCTCGCCAATGTCATAAAAAAAAGAAAGAAAAAGGAGAAAAAAAATGGGGGAAAGGGATAACAAGATATAGACATCTCTCCTCCGCACAGCGACTGTCTGCACCAAGCGTAGTGTGTATTATTGTTATTATTATTATTATTATTCCTCCTTATTATTGTTGAGATTTTATATTATTACTCGTAAAGTACTGGTATTAAAGACTATATGGCGTTAATACCTGGAAACGTTGGCTAGAGATTGGTCCAAGTATTTTGATTAGTCGTACGGTTATATATATCATCCAAACCGAACCCCTTACATGTGTTCGAGGCTGTCGTGTCCGGGTTCGGGTCCAGGTACGTACCAGAGCACCCAGGGTAGACGTAGAGATGGTAGAGAGCAGGCGCGCAGTCAACACGAAACTACCAAAGTAGGAAACTAACAATGCAGCAATTAAAATAAAACGAGTAAAGTAGCTCTTAAAACAGTTCCACAACCTCATGTAAATCAAAAGTAAAACGATTTTAAACGATAAATAACTGTAATAATAATGATGATAATAATACACATGAAACATCTTTTTAAAAAATTATTAAACCGGTATGATACTAAAAAGCGAACGTCGAGCCTATCGGCGTGTCCACCACCCTACGACACTAACAGACCAAGCATGTGTTTCTTGCGTCTAGATCGCTAAACGAAATACTTCTGATACATAACAGACACGAAATGCTGGAATAAGCCGTTTCCTTTGCTCATAGATTAGTTTCCAACCATATTAAATCGCTCTGTGAATGTTTGATGGAGTCAACACTCCGCATCTTCTTCTTACTCTGTCTCTTGTTTTCACTTTACTGCCTTCACTACAACTATCCTGCCTTTCTAATTTTTGTTTTCCTCCGTACCTTTAAATGGTTTATGCAGAGGGACAAAAACAAAGGTTCCTTTTCTCTGGCCAGACAATACGATTCGGCTCTCGGAGATAGACAGGATGAGCGAATAATCTTATTCTTGTGCCACACATCCAACTTTGTAACTTACAGGCCAAACTCTAAACAGGGCAGCCAACATCTCTAAACAACACGCCGAGCTACAGACAAATACAGCGGGCGCCACACTCACATCACCATTTAAAAAGAAAATATGTTCTCATTCAACAGGCTTCCTCTGGCGCGGCGCCGTCAAGCTACTTGACTTCATGCTCCTTAAACAGATTGAGTTCGTGCAGCGGAAGCCACCACCTCAACGCCACCACCTCAACGCCACTGCCTTAACAATTTCACAACAGCTACAACAATTAATTTACTGATTTGACGCAAACTGACTCAAATAATCTTTAAAAAATTACTTTAAAAAATTCACTTGTTTCTTACCAAAAAAAATGTATTTAAAAGCAAAGTTTTAGAGCACAGCGTGGTCGCGCTGAGGATGGTAATGCTTCAGTTGGACGAGCTCTGTATGCGTAGCGATAAATCCTATTACCATTTCACGAGAGCCTCGCCGCTCGGCTCCTGTCCCGCCGCGCCGCGCCGGGCAGAGCTAGTGTACCTGCACTCACGTAGGCTTCAATAGCGAGCGTCTCTCTCCAGCCTCCTGATTTTCCTGTATCTCTCTTTCTCTCACTCACTCACTCTGTCTCTCTTTCCCTACCGACCTTCCTCAGCTGCATCCTCGCCTCGCGAAATGTGTGTGTGTGTGCGCGCGCACTGGAAACCCAAGTGTCTGGCAGTCGCACATTTGTAGTTGTGTGAATTTCCATTTGTACACTTGAACAAGTGAAGGTGTGAGGGTTTCGCACACTTGAAGGGAGAAGTGTACGATGTAAAATGTCAGCTGCCAGTGTGCGACATTCACATGACGCGCCTATGGGTTTCCAGTGTCCGTGTGCAAGGCAGCAGGCAGCCTCCGCACGGGAGTGACGGGTCTGTCTGACTGCCGCCGTCCACCCTGTCTGTCAGTGCTGAAACAGAAAGACAGGGGCGGGGCGGCTCTGGGGGCAGGAGGGACACATTATTTTCGCACCCTCTCCCTGCTGCATCCGCCCCTTCACCCCCACTCCTCCCCCCTCCTCCCCCTCTTCCTTACCCCCGGCTGGGACGCGCAGACACGTGAGCCAAGTCCACCCCATGGCTACGACTGCTCTGTTTTCTGTTCCCCAGCATCCTTGGGATGTACCTGTTTGGCGGTAAGTTTTGCATGCTTGCGGACGGTTCGCGGCCGTGCAAGTGTTCGGAAATCATCGAGCGAGACCCGCAGTGCGTGTGCGACAGGAAGCACTTTAATAATATCCTCTGGGCCACGGTGACCGTCTTCCAGGTAAGCCCTGGCCATGGCCCGCGGCTTTTGCTCTGCGCGCGACGAGTGTTAGACGTTTTTATTTTCTTAATTTTCTTTTCCTTTCTTTCGTTAAATTTTTCTAAAACAATTTTGAGGTGTTTTGTGATGCGCGCGATGCGTTCGGTTTCTAGATCGTGAATGCAGTACTGTAATGTCTTGCGGTGGGAATGAGTCTGGAGTGGTAGAGTAGTGGACGAGGCGTGGCTGCCATTTTCTCCCTTCCCCTGCCCCTTCCCCGCTCACCTCCGTGCTTTACATGACAACGATTGCGTTCCGATTTTTTTTTATTTCGATACTGAAAAGGCCGACAGTAGAAATGGTACTTTGCACTCGGTTGACTATCCCCTCACGTTAGTGCGTGCATGTTTATTTCGTCCTCATTTTTCTCTTCTTTATTTCTTGGTCTCTGCTCTTTTTGTTCGCTTTTCCCAACGCACATTCATCCTTCCTCTCAGTTATATTCATTACAACACAAGAGACGCCAACTCGCCTGAGGCAGATTTTTTTTTCCCAAAAAACAATCTGTCTGATTTTAACGTAGGTGTTTTTGTAGTAATTCGATTCGTAGTGTAGAAAGAAAATTAGTCTTAAGATGTGTTTTGCATCCTATTTTTGGCATGAATCGCGCATCTTGGACTGTAGCATGATTCGCACAGCATGTATTCAGTCGCATGAACAGTTGTTCTCCTTTGTGTGTGCGTGTTTGCTCCATGAAAACCATTTTAGCTTGTGTTTGGTTTTTTTTTACAATGTTGTCACAAATGTCAATATTAGAAAATACACTGTAACTTATTAATTTTCCTTTCTCATTAAGTTTACGATCCATCAATTTACTTTGTATATTTAACACCAAACAAGAGTAACGTTTTCATTACAAAAAAAAAATCATGGTCTATTTAATATCTATCATGAATCAATTACATAGCGGCTTATCCGCGCTAGCCTCGTCCTCTAGAGCCTCTTGTCTAACCGTGTCCCGCCGCAGATCCTGACCCAGGAGGACTGGAACGTCGTGCTCTTTAACGGCATGGAGAAGACGAGCCACTGGGCGGCGCTCTATTTCGTGGCACTCATGACTTTCGGAAACTACGTGCTCTTCAACCTCCTCGTCGCCATCCTGGTGGAGGGCTTCTCCTCGGAGGTAAGCCACGCAGCCAAGTGTTTCTTCTTTTCTTTTGTTTTTAAATAAGGTTTGGTCGTCGAGAAACAGCGGGGTTCTTTGATTAGCGCAACGAGCGGCGCGAGCGGGAGCAGCGGGAGATGGCCAAGCACGCCGCCAAGCACGCCGCCAAGCTGTCGGAGCTGTCGGAGCAGCTGGACGCGCTGGGCACGGGGTCGTCGCGCTCCTGCTCCGCGTCCGAGTCGAGCCTCTCGGGGCTGTCGCGCAACGACTCGGCCGCGCGCGACCGGGACCGGTGGCGCAGCGCCGAGGAGCTGCGCGCGCGCGGCGCCAAGGGCAGCAGGGACAACGCGCACCGCGAGAAGGAGAACTGGCAGCGCCAGGGACACCGCCAGGTCCACCGCCAGGCCCAGCGCATGCTCACGGGCTCCGACCCCAAGTGCAACATCCAGAAGGGTGAGTAGCAGGTGCCGTCCGGCTGGGCTGCCTAGGCGCCGCACGCCCGTGCATTGCTGCGCATCCTACAGAAAAGCTAAAATGAACGAGTCTGAGGTGTGAATGATGTCTGCGCAGAGAGCAAGATGCTGTACGGCTGGGAGGCCCCCGTCATCACGCACACGGCCGCCACGCCGCAGGACTCGCCCAGCGCGACGGGCAGCGGGGGCGGCGGGCTGGCCTCGGGGCTGCCCACCATCACCCTGCTCGCCGGCTCCACGCTCTCCATCGACTCCATTGACCGCTCCATGGTGAGTGCGGAGAGGAGCGGAGCTGCTCGACCAGCTTCACTCAGTCTATCAATCATTTCGATTTGGGTTTTGATTTATTTGTTTCTCTAAGTCCTCACAGACGAGCATGTCGCTCCTGAAGCCGCCGGACAACAAGTTCAACGTGCACAGCCACAGCCACTGGAACCCTCCCACGCCCGCCGCCCCCGCGCCCGCGCCGCCCCCGCCGCCTCCGCCGCAGCAACAGCCGCCCCCGCTGCCGGCGGCGGCGGTACCACCCCCGGCGGGGGCGAGCGCGGGGGCGGCGGCGGGGGCGGGGGCGCGGCGGGACAGCGCGGGCAGCGTCTCGCCGTGCCTGCGGCGCGTCTGCTCGTGGAAGCTGTCGCGGCCCTCGCTGCGCCGCAAGTCGCGCCGCCACTCGGGCTCCGAGCCCGAGGACGCCGACTGCGTCCCGCTCAACAACAGCCACGGCCTGGACCACTCGACCTGCAACGGCCGCCTGGGCCTGCTCGCCTCCATCCGCAACGACACGCAGGTAACACTCGGGCCGGGCCGGGGCACTTAAACACCTTGCACTGCGATTGGACCTCTACTTTGATATTCGCATGTGTCTATTGCAGGGGTTGAACAACAGCAGCAATAACAACAACAACATCAACAACGCCCACATGCTTAATAACAACAGTAGTAACAACAATAACAACAACGCCGGCAGCCTGCTGAGCGGGGCGCTCAGCCTGCCCCCGCCCGGGGGCGGATCGCGCCGGCCGAGCCTCAGCCCCCAGAACTCGCTCCGGGGGCGGGTGTCGTGGTCCGGCCGGTCGCCCACCCCCTCGCCGGCCCCCGGCCCCGCCCCCGGCCCCACCCCTGGCACTGCCCCCGGCTCCGTCCCGCCCTCCCCGCACCCGCTGGGGCCCCTGTCCGTGCACATCCCCAGCGAGCCGGACCTCCCCGCGACCATCACCGTCAGCCCGCCGCGCTCCTACGTGTACGTACCGTGCCGTACTGCGCACTTTTACTCCTCAGCCCGCGAGACTCCTCTGAGCAGCGCCTTGTCCTTGTCGTGTCCCTCCAGGAGCAGCAGCCGCCGCTCCAACTCGCTGCAGTACGAGGAGCTGAGCGCGTCCGCGCGCGCGCACGCCGCCGCCGTCAACCAGCTGCTGCTGGCCGAGGGCTACGACTCGCACGGGGACGTGATGCTGGACCCGCTGGCGCCGCTCAGCACGCGCTCGCTGTCGCTGGGCTCCTCCATCCTGCAGCAGCAGCTCAAGGTACAGCAGGCAGGGGCAGCAGGACCGTGCGTGTGGTCTCTATCGTGCGCTTACTGTCACTCACCGCGACCTTGTTGTCCCCGAGCAGGAGCTGCAGCACCTGCAGTCGCACGCGCTCGAGCTGAGCGAGGAGGGCGAGGAGGCGGCCTCCGGCACACCGCCGCCCGGCCAAACGCCCAAGATCTTTTACATCTTCGAGCCCACGGGCTGCTTCAAGGACCGCGAGGACTACTCGCTGTGGATCTTCCACCCGGACAACAGGTGCGTAGTGTGGAGTGGCTCGCAAGGTCCAAATCCGAGACAATTTATTTTCGACCGAAAATCGCAAAAAACGCAAAGGCTATAGCCTTTGCATTTTTATGATTTTGGGTCGAATTTTTTTTTCTCTTCCAAAATGACGGGGGTTGTACAGGGGACTCGCTAACGTACCCTAGACCAACTCCCAAGGGTCAGTTCGTCCGAAAACCCGGTTTGTCTGCGAGGGAACGCGTATTCTAATAGCGCGCAATGTGTTCGGGCGAGGTGGCTGAGGGGCCTATTACTAACGAAGTCCGGCATAGACCTCGGTGACTTGCTATGTGTTTTTGGTCCCAGAAGGAGGTAACCTGTGAGTTTGGTCGAAACTGAGACAATTTATTTCGACTGAAAATCGCAGGGGAAACGCAAAGGCTATAGCCTGCATTTCTTATGATTTTAATGAATTTTTTCTCTCTCCAAAATGACGAGGTTGTGCAGACTCTCCTAACGTACCCTTGTGACCAACCCCCAAGGTCAGTTCGTCCGGAAAACCCGGTTTGTCTGCGAGGGAATGCAGTATCTTAATAGCGCGCAATGTGTTCGGGCGAGGTGGCTTAGGGGCCTATTTTCACTAATGAAGTCCGTGCAGGAGACCCCTTTCTAGGACTTGCTAGTGTGTTTTGGTCCCAGAAGGAGGTAACCTGTGAGTTTGGTCAAAACTGAGACACTTATTTTCGACCGAAATGTTAAAAACGCAAAGGCTTTTTATAGCCTTTGCATTTCTTACATTTTGGTCGAATTTTTTCTTCCAAATGACGGGGCTGTACAGGGGACTCCTAACGTACCCTAGACCAACCCCATGGCCGTCTGTCCGAAAACCCGGTTTGGTTCATGAGGGAATGCAGTATTCCTAATAGCGCGCAATGTGTTCAAGCGAGTGTGGATTAGGGGGCTCATTTTCACCAATGAAGTCCGGTATAGGACTCTAGGACTTGCTATGTTTCTTGGTCCCAGAAGGAGGTAACCTGTGAGTTTGGTCGAAACTGAGACAATTTATTTTCGACTGAAAATCGTGAAAACGGCTATAGCCTTTGCATTTTTATGATTTTGGGTCAGAATTTTTATTTCTCTCCAAATGACGGAAGGTGGGGACTCTAATGTACCCTCAGACCAACCCCCAAGGGTCAGTTCATCCTGAAACCCGGTTTGTCTGCGAGGGAATATCTTAATAGCGCGCAATGTGTTCCAAGGAGGCGGATTAGCTCATTTTCTCACTAACGAAGTCCGCAGGACTCCAGACTTCTGCTATGTGTTTCTGGTCCCAGAAGGAGTGTAACCTGTGAGCTTAGTCGAAATCCGAGATACTTATTTTCGACTGAAAACGAAACGCAAAGGCTTATAGCCTTTGCATTTCAAGATTTTGGGTCGATTTTTTTTTCTCCAAAAACAGATTTGGGGTTGCAACAGGGGACTTAACGTACCCCTAGACCAACCCCCAAGGGCCACCGTCCTGAAACCCGGCTTGTCTGCGACGGAATGCAGTAACTCCATTAGCAATGGGGTCTGAGGTGAGGGTCTGAGGTGAGGGGTCTGATGTGAGGGTCTGAGGAGGCCTGAGTGTAAGGGTTTTGATGAGGCCTGAGTGGAGGGTTTTTTGAGAGGTGTGAGGGTTTTGAGTGTGAGGGTTTTGAGTGTGAGGGTTTTGAGTGTGAGGGTTTTGAGTGTGAGGGTTTTGAGTGTGAGGGTTTTGAGTGTGAGGCTTTGAGGTGAGGGCTGAGGAGGGCTTTGATGTAGAGGGTTTTGAGTGTGAGGGTTTTGAGGTGAGGCTTTGAGGTGAGGGTTTTGAGGTGAGGGTTTTGAGGCAGGGCCCATGTGATAGCCTGGAGTGGAGGGCTTCTGAACGAGGGCTTTTGAGTGTGAGGGCTTTGAGTGTGAGGTTTGAGGAGGGTTTTGAGGTGAGGGTTTTTGATGTGAGGGCCTTGGTGAGGCTTTGAGGTGAGGGCTTGAGAGGGCTTTGAGTGTGAGGCTGAGGAGGGTTGAGGGAGGCTTTTGAGGTGAGGTTTTGAGGTGGAGAGCTGGCGGAGGGCCAGGGAGGAGGGGCCTGATGAGGGTTTTGAGAGGCCTGGAGGTGGCTTTGAGTGTGCGGCTTTTGAGGTGGAGGCTTATGAGGTTTTGGAGTGTGAGGGTTTGATGTGGGGTTTGAGTGTGAGGGTTTTGAGGTGAGGCTTGAGGAGGCTGAGGAGGGTTTTGAGTGTGGAGGGTTTTGGAGGAGGGTCTGAGGAGGATCTTGAGTGTGAGGGTCGGACGAGGTGTGGCTATGAAACCCACTCTCACTCAACGAAGTCCGGTATAGGACTCCTAGACTTGCTATGTGTTCTTGGTCCCAGAAGGAGGTAACCTGTTAGTTTGGTCGAAACTGAGATGACTGAGCTGACTGAAAATCTCCAGAAACGCAAAGCACAGCCTTGTGATTTTATGATTTTTGGTTTTATCTTTTCTCTCCGAAATGACGGGGTTGTACAGGGGACTTTAACGTACCTTTAGACCCAATCCCCATAATAATGCCCTGTCCTGAAACCTGGTTTGTTCATGACGGAATGCAGTACTCCTAATAGCGCGCAATGGGGTCTGAGTGTGAGGGTCTGAGTGTGAGGGTCTGAGTGTGAGGGTCTGAGTGTGAGGGTCTTGAGTGTGAGGGTCTTGAGTGTGAGGGACTTGAGGCAGAGGGCCTTTGAGTGGAGGCTTTGAGGAGGCTTTGAGGTGAGGCTTTGAGGAGGGCTTTGAGGTGAGGGTTTGAGTGCAGGCTGAGTGTGGAGGGCTTTGAGGTGAGGGTTTTGAGGTGAGGGTTTTGAGGTGGAGGGTTTTGAGCGTGGGAGGGCTTTGAGTGAGAAGCTGAGTGAGGGCTTGAGGTGAGGGAAGCTGGCGTGAGGGTTTTGAGGTGAGGCCTTGAGGTGAGGGTCGGAGGTGAGGGTTTTGGAGGGAGGGTTTTGAGGTGAGGGTTTGAGGTGAGGGCTTTGAGGGGAGGGTTTTGAGTGTGAGGGTCTGGTGGAGGATCTGAGGTGAGGGTCTGGGCGAGGTGGCTTAGGGGCCTATTTTCTCACTAACGAAGTCCGCATAGGACTCCTAGGACTTGCTAGGTGTTTTTTGGTCCCAGAAGGAGGTAACCTGTGAGTTTGGTCAAAATCCGAGACACTTATTTTCGACTGAGGTAATCGAAACGCAAAGGCTATAGCTGCATTTTTAAGTGATTTTGGGTCGAATTTTTTTTCTCTAAAATGACGGGGCTGTACAGGGGATTCTGGTACCCCCAGACCAACCCCCATGGGCCAGTTCATCCTGAAAACCCGGCTCATTCATGAGGGAATTTATATTCCTAATAAAGTAATGCAAGCCCAAGAGGTGGCTTAAATTATTTTTCACTACAACGAAGTCCATAGAATTCCCAGGACTTGCTATGTGTTTTGAATCCCAAGGAGGTAATCAGAGTTTGAGCCTGTAAATCCGAGATAATAATTTATTTTCACTCTAGGTCTTCAGAAACGCAAAGTGCCATAGCCTTGTATTTTTACATTTTTAAATAATTTGCTTTCTCCAAAATGACAAATAAATAGGACCTCTAACGTACCCCTGACCAAACTGGTACTGGTTCATCTGAAACTGGTTTGTCTGGCGAGGAATGCAGTATTCCTAATAGCGCAATGTGTTGGGCGAGTGTGGCTTAGGGGCCTATTTTCTCACTACAACGAAGTCCGGTAGGACTCCTAGGACTTGCTAGGTGTTTTGGTCCCAGAAGGAGGTAACCTGTGAGTTTGGTCGAAATCCGAGACAATTTATTTTCGACCGAAAATCGCAAAACGCAAAGGCTATAGCCTTTGCATTTTTACGATTTTTGGTCGAATTTTTTACCCTCTCCAAAATGACGGGGTTGTACAGGGGGACTCTAACGTACCCCTAGACCAACCCCCAAGGGTCAGTTCGTCCGAAAACCCGGTTTGTCTGCGAGGGAATGCAGTATTCCTAATAGCGCGCAATGTGTTCGGGCGAGGTGGCTTAGGGGCCTATTTTCTCACTAACGAAGTCCGGTATAGGACTCCTAGGACTTGCTATGTGTTTTTTGGTCCTTCCGGTTTGCGTAGTGCGTCCTGTGCCTGCCGCGAAAATGAAACACACGATGGCGTAGCCGCTCTGACGTCTCACTTCTCCCACCAGGATACGCCTGTGGTGCGAGGGCCTGGTGCAGAAGAGCTGGTTCGACAACCTGGTGCTCGCCTTCATCGGCCTCAACTGCATCACGCTGGCCATGGAGCGGCCCAACATCCCGCCGCACTCGCGCGAGCGCCTCTTCCTCTCCACGGCCAACTACGTGTTCACGGCCGTGTTCGCCGTCGAGATGATGGTGAAGGTGATCGCGAGCAACATGCTGTACGGCAAGGAGGCCTACTTCACCTCGGGCTGGAACGTGATGGACGGCTCCCTCGTCATCATCTCCATCGTGGACCTGCTCATGTCGCTCATCTCGAGCAGTAGTCCCAAGATTTTCGGCATCCTCAGGGTGAGGAGCGCGCCACGAAATTTTCCATGAAGTTTTCTCATTTTTTTCAAAGAAGTTATTTATTTTTTGCATTTTTCCTATATTTTTCTTAATATACCTAGATTTTTTTAAAAATCTGATTCTGCGTGGCTTACAAAAAAAATTGCGAGTTGTTAACCCGTTGGGTTCTGTGCTCGCAGGTGTTCCGGCTGCTCCGCTCGCTGCGGCCGCTGCGCGTCATCAACCGCGCGCCGGGGCTCAAGCTGGTGGTGCAGACGCTGCTGTCGTCGCTGCGGCCCATCGGCAACATCGTGCTCATCTGCTGCACCTTCTTCATCATCTTCGGCATCCTCGGCGTCCAGCTGTTCAAGGGCGCGTTCCACTACTGCGAGGGCATCGACCCGACGGGCGTGCGCAACCGCAGCGACTGCGAGGCGCGCAGCGGCAAGTGGGCCAACCGCAAGTACAACTTCGACGACCTGTCCAAGGCGCTCATGTCGCTGTTCGTGCTGTCGTCGCGCGACGGCTGGGTCAACATCATGTACACGGGCCTGGACGCCGTCGGCGTGGACCAGCAGCCCATCGAGAACTACAGCGAGTGGCGGCTGCTGTACTTCATCTCCTTCATCCTCCTCGTCGGCTTCTTCGTGCTCAACATGTTCGTGGGCGTGGTCGTGGAGAACTTCCACCGCTGCCGCGAGGAGCAGGAGAAGGAGGAGCGGGTGCGGCGGCTGGCCAAGCGTGCCAAGCAGATGGAGAAGAAGCGGCGACGTGAGTCTAACTTGGCATCCAAAGTTTCGATGGTCGCGGTCATGAAGGGCTTGCCCTCACGTTTGGCTCGTGTTGTTCTAGGCATGCACGAGCCGCCCTACTACACCAACTACGGGCGCGCGCGCCTCCTGGTGCACAACGTGGTCACCTCCAAGTACTTCGACCTGGCCATCGCCGCCGTCATTGGCCTCAACGTCATCACCATGGCCATGGAGTACTACATGATGCCCAAGGTAAGGCTCGAACTTTGCGACAAGATTTATTCAGACTTCGTTATGGGAAGTTAATTGACTTAATTCGTACGTGCTCCACACCTCTAGGCCCTCTCGTATGCGCTCAAAATCTTCAACTACTTCTTCACTGCCGTCTTCATCCTCGAGTCGACGATGAAGCTAGTGGCGCTCGGCCTGCGCATCTACCTCAAGGACCGCTGGAACCAGCTGGACGTGGGTATCGTCATCCTGTCTGTGATCGGCATCGTCCTGGAGGAGCTGGAGTCCAAGATCATTCCTATCAACCCCACAATCATCCGGGTGATGAGAGTACTGCGAATAGCGCGAGGTGAGTTCACGATTTCCAGGAGGGATTTCATTTCATTAAAGCCTCCAACCACCCTTGTGTTCGCCAATGTGATTTTGCTTGTCTGCAGTCCTCAAGCTCCTCAAGATGGCGAAGGGCATCCGCGCGCTCCTGGACACTGTGATGCAGGCCCTACCCCAAGTCGGCAACCTTGGACTGCTCTTCTTTTTACTCTTCTTTATATTCGCCGCCTTGGGAGTAGAGTTATTCGGCCGATTGGGTAAGCGCGGCGCGCCGTTCGGCGGTTTCTGTCGTTGTCTAAAACTCAACCTCTTATCGAACCACACGACAACACTTTGTATTTGTTTTTCCCTCCTCGCAGAGTGCAGCGATGAGCACCCGTGCCAGGGCCTTGGGGAGCACGCGCACTTCGAGAACTTCGGCATGGCCTTCCTGACGCTGTTCCGCGTGGCCACGGGTGACAACTGGAACGGCATCATGAAGGACACGCTGCGCGACGACTGCGACTCGCACGTGGACTGCGTGCGCAACTGCTGCGTCTCCCCCGTCATCGCCCCCATCTTCTTCGTCATCTTCGTCCTCATGGCGCAGTTCGTCCTCGTCAACGTGGTGGTCGCCGTGCTCATGAAGCATCTCGAAGAGTCCCACAAACAGGTCCGTTTCGCCAAGCTGCTATGTTGACATTCCAAAAGACCACACAGACTTAAATTTATGTCAAACTCTGACAATTTTTCAAAACTCTGAAGCAAATCTGCGCGCCGCTACATTGCAGATGGAGGACGAGATGGACATGGAGGTGGAGCTGGAGCGCGAGCTGGAGCGCGAGCTGGCCGCGGAGCAGGAGGAGCTGCTGGAGGAGGTGCAGGAGCGGATGCTGCAGGCGGCAGCTGCGATGCAGGCCCAGGGCCACCGGCCGCTCGCCAAGGTGTACTCGCTGCCGGCTAACTTCACCTTCACGTCGCTGTGCACCGGCGAGAAGGACACGGCCACACCGCCGGCGCCGGCCTCGGGCGCGGGCCTCGCGGCGAGCCTCGTCTCGGGCCTCGGCAAGTGGCGCCGCCCGTCCATGGCCGGCCGGAAGGCCTCGGTCAAGGGGTCGCGCAAGCGGCGGCAGACGGTGCACGCGCACGTTCCGCGCGGTGCGGGCGGCCTCACCCCCTCGGCCGTGGCCGCCGTGCTGTCCGCCGTCCCCGCCACGGCCGTCACCTCCGTCCCCGCCACCGCCGCCCCCGCCCCGGCCCCGGCCCCGGCCGCGGCCCTGCCCTACCAGCACTGCCTCGGGCAGGGCCTCGCCGCCGCGCCGCCCGCGCCGCAGAAGGTAAGTGGCGCTGCTCCCGCGGAGGCCCTGGAGGCAATAAAGTAGGCGATAAAGCGCCCAAACACAGCGGAGTGAAGCGGGCTGCATCTGCGCATGCCCAATAGGCAACAGGCACGCACCAGTGCTAAGGTGTTGCCCAGTAGGCAGGCGGAAATGCAGCCCGCTGTACTCCACTGTGTTTGGACTTGACGCTTTTCTGCCTGGAGGACGTGCGACGTGCGCTGACGGTGTGTCGCTGCATCCCCGCCCCGCAGGTGGACAGCATGGCGGCGGCGCGCGCGCTCTCCACGGACGAAGAGGACTTGGCGCCGCCCCGCCGCGGTCAGAGAGAGGCCGAGGAGCTCGTGCTCATCACGCCCGCCTCCGCCATGACGACGGCGCAGCGGCACCGCGCGCTACTCCGCACGCTGCACGTGAGCAGCGAGGACATCGCGGCGGCCGATGAGGACGCCGACTTCGACGATGAGACGTCCCTGGTGGCGCCGCCATCGCCGTCCCGGACCCGGACCCGGACCACGAGCATGTCCAGGACCGACCGCACTGACGACTTCTGTGATACAACCACCCCCTCGTCCGACAGCTGCAGCCACGGCAGTCGGCCCCCCGGCCCCCCCACGCTCTACCCACGCCCCCCGACCCCGACCCTACCCCCGTCACCTGCCCCGGCCCTACCCCGTCCCACCACCCCCGACCCTGCCCTCCCGACCTTGTAGTGTTTGTTGTTGGTTAAAAATGTTTAGGGAAGAGAGATTGATTAAAGTTGTGTTGATTGTTGAAATCCTATTTTCAAATTAGGTTTATTGAAGACTAATCTAAGCTGTGTGAAATCGGTGTTGTTATTTTTGTCATGCACGCTCTGGCCAGTGTGTTTTTTTGTTGTGTTTTTTTTTTTGTTTTGTTTTAGATATTTCTCCAAAGAGACAAAGAATTAACTCTCTGTGAGAGTCTATGAGGGACAGTGTTATATAGAATTTTTTAAAATTACTCTACTTGAACTGTAGGATTTTTGATCTATGGTACACTTTTTAGCGGGGAAAATTTTGTTAAGTTGATGGCTACGGCATACATGGATAAACTTAAAATTTAGTGTTTTTAGTAACACTGGTTGTGACAGACATTTGCATTTTCATTTTTGAAATGAGATGACTCTATCTTTAGATGTCAAGCACAATCTTGACTCTCTTTGTTGGAGCTTTGCTAAGTCATATGAAAGCTCCAAATCTAAATAGAGTTCTACTCACTTTCAGGGATATACAACTGCTTTCACATTAGAAAATTACAGAGAATTCTAGGTGTAATGTGGGTGATCCAGTGTGGCCTATTTTTCAAGAATTTGTGTTTTGTATGAGAAGATACTATGAAAAGACTTATCTTCTATTTTATATTTTGCAGAAAGCAGGCTTTGGATACTGTTGGTTACTTTTCTTTTAAATCCATATTACAAGTAACCACTTTGTTCAAACATCTTTGCATTAACTGAAAATTTATTGCGAGAAATACTACTGTGTGTAAAAGTAATTCTTTTTCTTCCTCTTCTTCTTCTCATTATTATAATTTGTCTACCAAAGCAGAAGACATAATAACCCGCTATAAGCAACTGAATTAGATTTGGAGAAGTACGTAGATCAAGGTCTTCATGATATTATCATTTTCCATGAGGTAGAAACAACATACATTTTAAAAAAATATTTCTGTACTGTACTTAAATCTTGTTTGTCCCTAACTGCTGGATTTAAAAGTTCTTGGTGTGCAGATTCAAGTTTTTTTTTGGTTTTTTTTACACATTTTTTTAATACCCTGATGAAAATCCTTATGTTCTTATTGGTACCTGTTTTGTGGTAGTCTACTTTCATTTTAAAACATCTGATGTTTGTACGCCGTCAGCATTTATGATAAATTGTATCAAATGTTTGTAGCACGACATACTCAAGTCAAAGAAAACAAATGTACTTGTTTTAGCTTTGCAACCTATAAAGGCAAAGTATTACTGCATATGGAATTGAAACATCTTTTACAATGGTCTGCCAGTGCATGAGATGAAATATTTCTGGGGACCAAGTATTTCCATTGCCTCAAAAAGGTTTTATTTATTTTTTTATTTTTTTTCTCCTTTTTTTTTTAGGAGGGGTTGTTGCAAGTGTTAATGCTACAAAGGACATGTGCATCGTTTCAGTAGAACTTAAAGTAAATCAGGGTAATCATAATTTTTATATTTGAGGCAAGGTAAGCTTGAGTCAGGAAACTTGCACATACCAAGCAATAAATATTTATATTCATCATGGTAAAATAACCATTTATGAAATAACAATATAAAAATATTTTTGTAATATTACATGGAGAGGAAATACTTGGTCAATGTTTGTATGACTTAAAAGAAACAATTGAGTATAGTAGGCACCCCCGTTTGCTAGGGAAGATAAAACAAGCAAACAGTTGAAGAAAATGACAATCAAAAATCGAAAATTAAGCACAGTAAACAATTTACTGAAAAAGAATTGATACTGCAATCACATTTCTCATCAAAACATGTAAACCGTCAACTAACTTAACTAAAAGCATCCTCTTGACAAAACAAGTTATTGCTTTTAAAGAAATGTTCGTAAAAAAAATATCAATTTTCAAAATTTGATATCCTCATGCCAAATTTGTAAAAAGTTTCTTCCAAAATTCCTGAGGAAAATTATGCCTTATAGCCAGTAAGCTTAAAAAAGTAAACTGACTCATCAAAAGAAGAGAAGTATTCAAGGTGATCTGTTTAGAACCAGTACGTTGCGTGTGGATTCTGTAGATCAATTTTAACGTAGACCTGTCCCTCTCTCTGACTATTTGAATTGTGTAATTTTGCAAGATAGTAACCTTCTTAGTTACTACAACTACTAGCAAGCCTGTGTATCTGTGATAATTTTCTTCTTTCTCTTCTGAACCAAATGACGAGCTTTCACTTAATCAATTATTTATCTTTTGTGTGATCATGTGTTCTATGATTGACCTACTTCAATAACAGCAAGGTTAGATACAATACTAACATTGCAGATGAGTATTAAAATATTTAACAGAAAAATCGGCTGTAGAACACATGGTCACATGCCTAACGAGCTTACCCACTCCCAATTGCAATGGTTAGTGGGGCTTCTATGCATTAAACTTGTTGCTGAATTGAAACATTTTACTGTGGTACAGCACTAATGTCAAATCTCATTTTTACTTGAGAGAACTGCAATATCTTAAAAATATCAAGCAGTCTAAAAATGTTGACAAATAGAACTTTCTTCTGCTATTTTAAGTTTTTTGCTCTACAAAAGTGTGCAAGCTCGTTCAAAAATTTAAAAAAAAAAAAAAATTAAAAAAAAAAAAAAAGTCTGGTTAGACAATGCTTATCTGATTGTTCATTATTCTTGTACTTTCCTTTTCAATCAATGAGTGTCTCAAAGTATTTATAGATAAAATAATATCATTCAGTTTGTGCAGCTTGTGGATATCTAAATTAAGAGAGGCTAAGACCTCTGAAAAAAGTTCCATGTACTCATTCCATACTGTGCCATGTCCAAATTAATTCTAAATATTGATAAGAGGCAACTGTCATAATATTAAATTAAATATTTTTGAATTATTTCTGACAGAAAAAGGAATTTACAAAAGAACAGGCTAAAACATCATACCAGCATATCATAAGAGCAATGTCATGGGCTGAACTAATGCCATTGCCAAGCAATAATACCAATCAAGTTTTTCGCCTGCTCCATTTCAGGCAAAACTTACTTGAGAACTGATTCACTTTTACAAAATTAATTTTGATTGTATAATTTGCCAATAGTTCCTCTCATCAGTATCTCTCTAGTTGTTCTATCTAGGGCAATCTAGACACTTTAGTGTATGTTACTAGATATATCTTTCTACAACTGAGTAACATAAGATGTAATATATGGGACTAGGCACAAAAATGTGTGATGTATTGTTCCACATGAACTTTGCCTAAACAAATAAAATAGTAAAGCATTTGAAAAAACCCTCTGTTTGGCTGAGCTAACGGAGTCTTTTCCTAAGTGTTAGCCTAGACTCTGCGAAGCCACGTCCCTGCCTATCTATCCAGCCGCAGTTGATATCCCGGTGGTCGCGATGGCGATCGAGGCCGCAACGATTATTCTGCTGGTTGAATGAAGGCGCGGTTGGCGCGCTTGGCGCGCGGGCATGTCACCACGCAGGCTATAGCCTTTGCATTTTTACGATTTTGGGCCGAAAATAAATTTTGCTCCAAAGTGAAGGGGGTTGTGCAGGGGCAGTCTTAACTTCCCCTAGACCAACCCCCGAGGGTGTCCTGTGAGTTTGGTCGATATCGGAGACAATTTATTTTCGGCTAAAAATCGCAAAAACGCAAAGGCTATAGCCTTTGCATTTTTACGATTTTGGGCCGAAAATAAGCTTTGCTCAAAAGTGATGGGGGTTGTGCAGGGGAACTCTTAACTTCCCCTAGACCAACCCCCGAGGGTGTCCTGTGAGTTTGGTCGAAATCGGAAACAATTTATTTTCGGCAGAAAATCGCAAAAACGCAAAGGCTATAGCCTTTGCATTTTTACGATTTTGGGCCGAAAATAAATTTTGCTCAAAAGTAATGGGGGTTGTGCAGGGGCACTCTGAACTTCCCCTAGACCAACCCCGAGGGTGTCCTGTGAGTTTGGTCGATATCGGAGACAATTTATTTTCGGCTAAAAATCGCTATAGCCTTTGCATTTTTACGATTTTGGGCCGAAAATAAATTTTTCTCCAAAGTGACGGGGGTTGTGCAGGGGCAGTCTTAACTTCCCCTAGACGAACCCCGAGGGTGTCCTGTGAGTTTGGTCGAAATCGGAGGCAATTTGTTTTTTGGCTGAAAATCGCAAAAACGCAAAGGCTATAGCCTTTGCATTTTTACGATTTTGGGCCGAAAATAAATTTTGCTCCAAAGTGCCGGGCGTTGTGCAGGGGCACTCTGAACTTCCCCTAGACCAATCCCCGAGGGTGTCCTGTGAGTTTGGTCAAAATCGGAGACAATTTATTTTCGGCTGAAAATTCGCAAAAACGCAAAGGCTATAGCCTTTGCATTTTCACGATTTTGGGCCGAAAATAAATATTGCTCCAAAGTGACGGGGGTTGTGCAGGGGCAGTCATAACTTCCCCTAGACCAACCCCGAGGATGTCCTGTGAGTTTGGTCGAAATCGGAGGCAATTTGTTTTCGGCTGAAAATCGCAAAAACGCAAATGCTATAGCCTTTGCATTTTTACGATTTTGATTCGAATTTTTTTTTCTCTCCAAAATGAAGGGTGTTGTACAGGGGGACTCTAACGTACCCCTAGACCAACCCCCATGGGTCAGTTCGTCCGAAAACCCGGTTTGTCTGCGAGGCAATACACTATTTCTGATAGCGCGCAATGTGTGCTGGCGAGCCCCCGCAATGGTCGCATCACCCTCAAGCCGGGTTCACAGCGAAGAAATGCACAGCGCCGGCTGAGGTGAGGTGGGCGGGGAGGCATCCAGTTTGACTCGGTAGGTGAGTGGGTTGCCTACCGTCACGGCGGCCGGCGGCAGCGTTGACTCCTGGCCGCTCGGCTCGCCGATCGCCGATCCGATCGTCTGTCGGAGCAAGGCGTACTGGTGGCGGCGTTGTTTGGTAAGTGGAATTATTTCAGTTGAAATGGCTTTAATAGTATTTTCTTATGGGAATTTGTACGAAAACTGTTTGAGGGAGTTAACTGTGTGGTGCAGTTTCCCGATAAATTGGAAGATTGGGGAAATGGTATAATTTAAAGTTGTGAGGTTATGTTGTCTCTTTTGACATTTTATTTCAAACTTGTCGTGATGGACGCCTGCAAATGAAAACGCAGTCCTGTTTGTTGGTTTTTCGATAAATTTGTTTTTGAAAGTTTGCTGTGGTATGTCCAATCCTGATTGAAGATGGTAATTAATTTCTGTTGTTGACCTTCAAGTGTGTCTGGGGGAAAGTCTTGTATGGGTGTTTGTCATGATTAAAGTTATAAAATGAGTGCTGATTGAAAGAGTGCCATTTTCGCTGTCTTGTTAGAAATGAAGAGAATAATGATTTTTTGGTATTAGCATAAATAAAGAAAAGGTTGATATGAGTTAAAGATTGAAAAACTTGAGCTTTGCGTGAAGAGGATTGAGAGTAAAATAATGAATAGTTCGATATCAGTAGAATATTGGTTTATGATTGTAACATTGTTTGTTTGTTTAGTTGAGAGCATGCTGAAGTATGTGTTAGTCATATGTGTTAAATGATGTGACAGTATGATGGGGTCCGGCAATTATTTGAGTAATTTACATGTTGCTGCAAACTTGAAAATGAGTGGATTGGAAGTGATTGGTCAGTTATTGCACAGAATAAGGTTCGAGTCAGGGGAGGTGAGGGTGTCTATACTGAAAGCAGGCATAGATGGACCCTGGAATAGCACAGGCTCTTATACATAAGGACGAGAGATATAGTTTGTCTGGTTGTTAAACGCAGCTTGTTGAGTAGGGGATATGGGAAGGTTGCGTTGAAGCTTGTTTGAGAGGAGCTCTGTATGTCAGAATAATGGTAGGAAAGTGTCCAAGTTTAAAGCAAGTTGAGGATGACAGCCTGTTTGTCGTCCATTTTGACTTTGTCATATAAAGGGTTGTTTTGAAATTGAATTGGTTATGGATTTTCAAGGTGACATAATGTTGTGAAGCCATTGTGCGTGATTGTCCATTTGTTGTGATAGGAAATGGCAGGGGAGAGTCGTGAAACTGTTGATATAGTATTTTTTGGGAAGTGGTTGGAGAATTGTATATTTGTAATATTGTTTCCATTCACTAATTGCTGTGATGTGGAGTTGAGGAGCTTGAGGCTTTAACAACACATTGGACAGTTGTTAAGTTTTGACATGCTGATATGTGAGAGGAAATTGTACGTATGTGACAATAATTGATACGGAAAAGTCAAGGGCTGGGTTCTGTGTAGATTTGTAAACATTGTTGATAGTTTGATCTGAAGCTTTACAGGCTACAGGCCTTTCTGCTGTTTGTTAAATTCCCCCGCCCGTTTTCTAACTTTGACATGTTTGCGTTTCAGAGCTCGTCCCGGCCGTTCAGTGATCTGTCGTATGAAGCCCTCCCGAGAAGGGAATGTCGTGGTTGACGGAGTATCGCCGTGACGTTCAGTGTGGTTGAGCAGCATGAGCAGGCTTGGCATTGGTCATCGGTGCGCGGGAGTGGTGGAGTATCTCTGGCGCTGAAGGAAGGCGAGTATAGACAGGTATAGATTGTTTCGGCCGGGTCGTCCGCTAGGTGGCGCTCGACCCGGACGCTCATATTATTTGCGCGGTGTGTGCCCACAGAGGATTTCCTATATTGTTAATTCTCGTGGGGGGACCCCCGAGACGGTGGTGGGGTTGCGGGTGGGGGACATACTTAAATTTACGCGCACTTTTCATCGCTTGAATTTTTATTGTGATACTTTCTCATCCACAGGGTTGGCTCTCCTAGTTCCACAACTCTTCTCCTTCCAGGCTGATGGGGAGGGGGCCTCCACGTGGTGCATCTTGGTACCGAGATGGATCAAGCCTTGACGAGCTGCATCAAAACCTGAAGAGAAATCACGAGATGTAAAATCAGGGTGCGAATGATGACTTGGATTTTATTTCAAATATTAGAAAAAATATTTATAAAACTTACCATTGTTTTCTTCTTGTCAGGTCTGTTGGCTCACTTATTTTCTTCAAGATGATTCTTTTCTTTGAGATTTGCCGATCAACATTCAAGTCATGGAAGCCAGACGGCAGTAAACATCATGTGCGAAACCATACACTGCTTCACAAGGGGATCAACAACGCTGCTTGAAAAACCTGGGTCAGAAGAGAATATTGTACGTTTAAAAAAAAATTATTTCAACACTTTAAAATATAAACTCAGTTTCAATTTTTACCTCATCAAATCCACCAATCCCAACCAAGCCGCTTCCTCATCCAAGAACCTCTCACATTATGCGTGTGAAAGAAAACATAGAAATGTTGTAAGGTTATTTATTGTTTTAAATCTTCTTCCCTTCTCCTTTGCTGTCAAAGATGTTGCTCGAGGAGCAGGTCCTGTCCTTCCAGGTAGTCGTGAGGCACCTACAACATAGAAATTTCAAAAAAGTGAGTTGGTGTCACAGTGCTTACCACTCAAGTCAAGTCAAGTTAAGTAATATGGGGACGAGCAGAGCTCTGCCAAATATTGTCCCAGCCTGGGACCCCAGGAAGACCGAATCAACTAGGACAGCATTTAGCAGAGCTCTGGGGGGACCCTTTATCCTCTGGGTGAGAGCCGTCTGGTGCCGAGTTTAGACTCTAGCTGGCAAAGAGTATTTGCTTTAACCATAGCAACCATGGGGTTGTTTAACCACAACAACCAGGGGGCGACACGGCCTCGCCAGGCCACCTACAGTGTGGAAAACACACAAACTGCAGGATTTTTTTCACCCACACCCCAGCCCTCGGGGAAGCTACAAGAGATGTTATTAATTTGCAACTTTTAATAGCCAACAAAGTCTGGCCAGCAATAAGCTTATGAGAGCAACGCAAAATGACTTTAAACAAGAAAAAAATTTAAAAGCTCACAGGCATGAGCAATAGGCACCCCTATCAGGAGCCTCAAAAATTAGATCAGCGGTAATTGCTGTGACACCAACTCAGTGATTGCTCACCTTGCACATTTGCATTTTGCATTTTCTCCTGACGAGCAGTAGCCAGTGGATCCTGGGATCCTGGGGCGCCAAGTGAGCAGGGGCCAGGATAATAGCCCTGCCAAGGAAGAAGTAGAATACTAATTATTACAATTTAAGAAAGTTTGTCAATTATTTCACAAAAAATAAAAGACTAAAGCAAATTTAGTTCTTCCTCAATTCCTAACAAAATTTAATTTTAACAATGGGCTCCTAATACTGTCTCAACATGCTCAACAACACGTAATGGGTACGCTTAGAGCCAAACAAAACAGAATTCTTTTAACCACCACGAATTCCATAACATTACTGACAACAAACATCTATTGAAAACTTCTTCTCCAAACTAAAGTGGTAAATATATTCAAACAAAAGAATTAACAGAAAACCAGCAAATTTTGAGGAAATATAAATGTTGCAGCACTGACTTGTAGAACATGTCTTCTAATTTCCATTTGAGTTTGAGATATACAAGTAAGAGGACTCTTTGATGACTTTCAGAGTATTTCACGATTTTGTAATGCAGGCTTGAAACACATCACTTACAAAATCAACATAACCTAACCCAGAGAGGAACAAATTTACATGCGATATCTTAATCATATAAGAACGATATCCGACATACAACAGTGTCAATTCAACAAGCCCACTAAAAAAACAAGTTGCCAAATTAACCGACATAATGTCGTTTAGAAATAGTGCTCGTTCTTTACCCTTCTAACATGTGAAAATATGTCTTTTACTGAGCAATTGGTATTGGCTAATACCTGTGTCAATGCTGAACCCAGAAAAATTACCTTCACCTAGTTTCAATAGTTTTACATTTAATAGCATTTTTCAATGAATAAATTCAAAAAAATAATTTACTTAACTAGCACAATGTGTAGCACAAAAGCACCTTTTAAAGTTTAAAAACTACTCATCTGATCACTTCAATGACAATGAATGGGACTTAGAAAAATGACACAGACCTTTCGCATCTTGAGGTAACTTTTCTAATTTCTTTATGTGCTTACCTTAAAATCAACTAAATCACCCTAAAATCACTTCAAAATATCAAAAACCTTTTAAAAGATGCAGATTTGTCAATACTTTCAATCTCTGATATGACGAGAACATAACCTATCTTCACACAGTAATTTGTTTTTGCAATATTTTTTATGTGAGGCAGGAACTGATAAAACCAACTCGCATTTTTTGTCAGTGTTCAAGTGTTAATTGCTGAGAACATATTTTCACATGGGTACATGCTGTGTTTAACGAGAAGAAAGTGAGTTGCTAAATTACACCAAGCCGGGACTAATACTCGTTCTTTTTACCTTCACATCATATACCCAACAAAAAGGGGTAAAGAACGAGTAAAAATTGAACAGGAAGAGACTATTACGGCACAAACCAACACTTTTCCGAAGGAAATTTAATGTAGTAACTTACCCTAAAAACAGACACCAGCGGCGGGCACCATCAACAAGAACAACAACAACACAAACAACAACACAGCAGAAGAGGTTTGCTGTTTGCTGTCTCAGGAAGAATGCATTTTCTCGCTGAAAACCCCGGTTTGATGGTTCAATCAACACTGGGAAGTGATCAGGGGTACACTAGAGTCCCCTGTACAACCCCGTCATTTCGAAGAATATTAATTTTTGGCCCAAAATCGTAAAAATGCAAAGGCTATAGCCTTTGCGTTTTTGCTATTTTCGGTCGCAAGAAAATTGTCTCGGATTTCGACCAAACTCACAGGTTACCTCCTTCTGGGACCAAAAACCACATAGCACGGCCTAGGAGTCCTATACCGGACTTCGTTAGTGAGAAAATAGGCCCCTAAGCCACCCCGCCCGAACACATTGCGCGCTATGAGGAATACTGCATTCCCTCGCAGACAAACCGGGTTTTCGGACGAACTGACCCTTAAGGGTCGGCCAAGGGGTACGTTAGAGTCCCCCTGTACAACCTCCGTCATTTTTGAAAGAAAAAAAATTCGACCAAAAAATCTCAAAAATGCAAAGGCTATAGCCTTTGCGTTTTTACGGTTTTTGGCCGGAAAAAAATTGTCTCGGATTTCGACCAAACTCACAGGTTACCTCCTTCTGGGACCAAAAAACACATAGCAAGTCCCAGGAGTCCCATACCGGACTTCGTTAGTGACAAAATAGGCCCCTAAGCCACCCCGCCCGAACACATTGCGCGCTATGAGGAATACTGCATTCCCTCGCAGACAAACCGGGTTTTCGGACGAACTGACCCTTAAGGGTCGGCCAAGGGGTACGTTAGAGTCCCCCTGTACAACCTCCGTCATTTTGGAGAGAGAAAAAATTCGACCAAAAAATCTAAAAAAAGCAAAGGCTATAGCCTTTGCGTTTTTGCGATTTTCGGTCGCAAGAAAATTGTCTCGGATTTCGACCAAACTCACAGGTTACCTCCTTTTGGGACCAAAAAACACATAGCAAGTCCTAGGAGTCCTATACCGGACTTCATTGGTGAGAAAATAGGCCCCTAAGCCACCCCTCCCGAACACATTGCGCGCTATTAGGAATACTGCATTCCCTCGCAGACAAACCGGGTTTTCGGACGAACTGACCATTGGGGGTGGGCCTAGGGGTACGTTAGAGTCCTCCTGTACAACCCCCGTCAATTTGAAGAGAAAAAAAAATTCGACCCAAAATCGTAAAAATGCAAAGGCTATAGCCTTTGCGTTTTTCCGATTTTCGGTCGAAAAACAATTGTCTTGGATTTCGACCAAACTCACAGGTTACCTCCTTCTCGGACCAAAAAACACTTAGCAAGTACTAGGAGTCCTATACCGGACTTCGTTAGTGAGAAATAAGGCCCCTGAGCCACTTCGCCCGAACACATTGCGCGCTATTAGGAATACTGCTTTTCCTCGCAGACAAACCAGGTTTTCGGAGGAATTGACCCTTGAGGGTTGGCCTAGGGGTTCGTAAGGAGTCACCCTGTACAACCCCCGTCATTTGGGAGAAAAAAAAATTCGACCCAAAATCGTAAAAATGCAAAGGCTATAGCCTTTGCGTTTTTCCGATTTTCGGTCGAAAAACAATTGTCTCGGATTTCGACCAAACTCACAGGTTACCTCCTTCTCGGACCAAAAAACACATAGCAAGTCCTAGGAGTCCTATACCGGACTTCGTTAGTGAGAAAATAGGCCACTAAGCCACCTCGCGCGAACACATTGCGCGTTATTAGGAATACTGCTTTCCTTCGCAGACAAACCGGGTTTTCGGACGAACTGACCCTTGAGGGTTGGTCTAGGGGTACGTTAGAGTCACCCTGTACAACCCCCGTCATTTTGGAGAGAAAAAAAAATTCGAGCCAAAATCGTAAAAATGCAAAGGCTATAGCCTTTGCGTTTTTCCGATTTTCGGTCGAAAAACAATTGTCTCGGATTTCGACCAAACTCACAGGTTACCTCCTTCTCGGACCAAAAAACACTTAGCAAGTACTAGGAGTCCTATAACGGACTTCGTTGGTGAGAAAATAGGCCCCTTAGCTACCTCGCCGGAACAATAGAGCCCCCTGCACAACCCCCGTCACTTTAGAGCAAAATTTTTTCGTCCGAAAATTGTATGGAAACTATTTTTTTTTCTTTTAGATGTAAGCACCGGTTTAAGGATGACCTACATGTTGAGGACTGGTCTGGGGGTACATACGAGTTATCCTGCACAACTGTCACTTTGAGACAATCATTTTCCTTTGCATTTGAACCTCTGTAAGGTTGAGTGTCATGTCCGCGCCTGAGGGGCCGGCAACCCATTCGACGCCGCAGAGCCTTTGAGTAGCACGATAGGCGGCGGGGCGGCCGGGCGGCCGGGCCGTACACAGTCCTGCCGCCGCCGCCGCTCCGCGAGGACCTGACTAAAGTGCTGTACAGCGGGCGCGAGGCGAGGCGAGGCGAGGCGGGGCGGGGCGAGCACGGTGCGTTCACACAGGCCAAGCGCGGCCAGCGCGGCGCGTCCCGTCGCTGCGCTGCACTAGGCGACCAGCGGGCGCCGCGAGCAGAGACGCTCCCACCTGCGCTTCGGCCGCCACCGACATCCTGCCGAGCCTACACTGCGGACGAGTCGAGACGAGACGAGGTGAGCACCGTGCGCGCGCACGCCCCTCCTGTGGACCCGCCCCACCCCGCCCCGCCGCTCCCCGCCCCGCCCGGGCTCTCCCCTCTGTCTGTCTCTGCCCCTCGCGACGCGATATATTGTCACTGTTGCTGTATGTGGCCTTCCCCTATCACCGGCTTAACGGACGCGATAGCAACACACGCGAGTAGCATGGCGCGCGCACGCGGCGACGGCGAGGCGGGGTGGTCCGGGGCGGGGCGGGTCGGGGCGGGGCGGGGCGAGGCAGGCTGCGCGAGGGTGGTCTGGAGAGGTTTCTGTAGGCGCGTCCTTTTCCCGGAACGCACAGGTGCAGAGGCTCAGCCCCGGGCCACCATTGCTTCCTGACCCACCTGCAAGGTGATTCCGCCCAGCTTCTCTTCCCTCAGATCAACACCGCCGCGGGAGCGGGTTCGTTCCCCGGTGGAGTGTCATAGCAGAACATGAGGCGGGCGCGTGCTCTAATTTCGCGCCGTTTGTCGCGGCTGGTGTCCCTTCCTCCCGGCTTCCTTTCCTCTGCCTGTCATCTTCGATACCCCCTCTCGCTCTGCAACACGCACGCGAGATAGTCGGGCGATACAGATGGCCAGCGCGTGCGGGTGCGGGCGGGGTTCTGCAGAACGCGATAAGCGAAGCATGATGCGCTATTGATGTCCGGGTTGGCGGCGGCCCGGCCCGGCCCGGCGCGGCGCGGCCCGTATCCTTCTCTAGCCCACCCATATCAGAACTCTGCTTCCCCATCCCCGGCGTGGTTCATTCAGGAGTTGCGTGTGCGTGTTCTCGATTTTTCATGTAATTGAGTGAGTTGAATAAATTGTGATTATTTTCAGTTAGCTGTAACATGTTCAGTATAACAACACTGTAAAAAATAATTTGAAAATTCAGAACAATGCTGATGTGACACCTTACTGATGTTAAATCTTTAAGGTCCTTAAAGTCCCTAAGGACCATTTTCACGAATCGAGTGCGATTGTTGATTGAATCAGGTGCAGTACAAAGCGTACTCAATTCGAAAGCGCGCCTTTCTGGGCGTAGCCGGCCGGGCCGGGTCGAGCCGGGCCGGCGGCTCGGCTCTGACGCCGGGGTGATCTTGGTCAAGGTCACGGCCGCAGGGGCCGCGCCCGTGACCAGCGCCTCCGCCTCCGGCCATGAGAGGAGGGAGGGCGCCCTCCTCTCATGCTCCGGCTCGGCCCGGGAGATGCTCTCCGGCGTCGAGGTCACTGTTAGTGCCACGCAGGTATCTTCGGCGCCCCGCCCCGCCCCGCCCCGCCCCGCCGCGCCCCGCCCTGCCCCGCTCCGCCCCACCCCACCCCGTGGGCCGGACCGGTCCGATCTCCCATGCGATAAGTCCTATAACGGTACAGTAGCGTTTCAAAGGGAATGACCGCTTTCCTTTTCGAGTCTCACCTCGCGGGCGAAGCGATACGATGGAAAGTGAACTATTCACGTGGGAACGGAGGACGCCGCGGAGGACTGTCGATGTGAGCACGCGGCTCAGCTTCTGCCGCGTGTGCAGTCCGCCCCGCCCCGCCCCGCCCCGCCCCGCGGCGCGGAATGTGCTCATCCCGCCGCGAGGTTCGGTCCGCGCTGCGCTGCGCTGTAATGCACCGGCTACCTCGCGGACGCCACGCCAGGCGCACGCACATACTGTAACAAGGCCTTGTGCAAGGCGCCGCAGCCCAGGCCCGCGACATCGCTTAATCCCCGCACCCGTCCCGCACTGCACTGTTTTATCGGTCCATCTCCTCGACCGGCCGGTCCGGTCAGCAATACTGTCGCGTCGCCCCGCCCCGCCCCGCCCCGCCCCGCCCCGCCCCGCCTTCAGTTGTCTCCTCCCGGCCTCCCGGTCCGCGGGTATCTCCCCCTCCTCCTCCTCCTCCTCCTCCCCGCTCCTCCTTTTCCTCTTCCTCCTCATCCTCTTCCCACCGCCTCGCTCTGTTCTATCTGCTGCGAAAAATTATTAGCTGCCCGCGATTCCCCCATCCTGCGCGTCTTTTAATTCCCCGCAGAGCATCAACTCTTGGTCCGCTCGCTGACCACTTCTCCGCCGCGACATTGTAGCGGTTGGGTGCGGTCTGGTCGCGCGGACCCGGTCAGGTCAGCCCCGCGACCTGTACGATAACAACAGGTGACGCTTATTCCCCGGCGCGCCGGCCGCGGCCCCCGGCCCCCTCGCCCCGCCTCGGCCCCGCACCAGCATCTCACCGCACCAGCATCTCACCGCACCAGCACACCTAACGAGACAAGACGAGACGGGGGATAAGTTCTGTGCCCCACTCTCTCACTCTGTGCTGCGTACGCGCTTCGCGCTTCTGTTCCCCAGATGGAGTCCTCCGCCGTGTTCCTCGGCCCTTTCATCCACTCGGAGCGCTTTGAGCAGGTCACCGTCGTGGACGACGGCATCATCGTCGTCAAAAATGGCAAGGTAAGGACGGGCGAGGTTCGTTTCACTTCTCTGTTATTGCCGTAAACTGAGGTGGATCGAGGATACACTGCCCGTCACGACAGGGCGAAGTGTAGCAATGCTATGTATAACACGGGCACGAGATAAGCCCGTGGGGGTAAGCGGAGGAGGGCGTGCCCACTTGCTAGTGCTGTTGACACAATGCACGGCCGGATTAAAAAAAATAAAACTAGTCTCGCTTCCGAAACACCCTTTATATTTTGTCAGGTCGCCCTGGCCGAGGCGCTTCGCGGCCGCGACGCCGTGTCGCTCGGCTCCTCGTTCGGCGTCGTGTCCTCCCCCGTGGTGCTGCGGCCCGGGCAGATGCTGCTGCCGGGCTTCATCGACGCCCACGTCCACGCGCCCCAGTTCCCCAACGCGGGCCTGGGCTACGACAAGACGCTCCTCGACTGGCTCGAGACGTACACGTTCCCGCTCGAGGCGCGCTACGCCGACCAGGACTTCGCGGCCCGCGTCTACGACGCAGTCGTGGTAAGGAGGAGATCCGGCCTAAGCCACACCGTGGGGTAATCACTCCGTAAATCGTTCGAAAAAAAAAAAAAAAACAACACTGAGATAATTCGTCCCCAAAGCGGCGCTGCCTGAGCGCGGGCACCACCCTGGCCTGCTACTTCGCCACCATACACCCCGAGAGCTCGCTGCAGCTGGCGCGGAGCGTGGTGCGCGCGGGCCAGCGCGCCCTCATCGGCAAGGTCAACATGAACGTCAACAACCCGGCCTACTACAACGAGACCACGGAGCAGTCCGTCAACGACACCGTCAGCTTCGTCGAGCGGCTGCAGCAGCTGCAGGTAGGTGGGGGGGGGGGGGGGGGGTGGTGCGTCGCACCTGCGACGGTGACGTAACGGAGGTCGCGGTCAAACGGCGCCGAAAATAAACTCGTATTTGCATGTCTGTCAGAGCCCGCTGGTCCAGGCTGTCATCACGCCCCGGTTCGCCATCAGCTGCGACATGGACCTCATGAAGAAGCTGGCCGACGTGGCGAGGGCCAGGAACCTACACATTCAGGCAAGTAGTTTGGGTGCGGCGGGAGCCTCCCAATGTTGAAAGATTTTCTTGCCGGGTGCCCGGCTGGGCTGCACCGTGGCACGGCACGGCACGACCGGCCACTCTCGGCTGCAGTGGTCGAGACAATTAACTCCCGGTCGCCTCATTACCATACTCGACCCTGGATATGTAATACGAGACTAGACTATGTGATTCTTGTCGCCTTCAGCCTGACATAACAGCGCAGCGGCCGCGTCAAGTAGTCAGTTCTTTTTCGTCGGTCTAACGGCGACAGAGGGAATGCCCGGGGCGCGGCGAGACAATTGCGGTAATGATAAGCCAGCGGTTCTGTTCTAGACTCACATCTCGGAGAATATGGGCGAGATTGAAGC
Source organism: Frankliniella intonsa (assembly GCA_033675135.1). Taxonomy (NCBI): domain Eukaryota; kingdom Metazoa; phylum Arthropoda; class Insecta; order Thysanoptera; family Thripidae; genus Frankliniella; species Frankliniella intonsa. Next base: position 6,331,801 of record CM066250.1, read on the forward strand.
CGTGAGAGGACTCTATCAGCAGTGTGCCAACTACGCAGAAGTGTACGACCGGGCGGGACTGCTTACATCCAAAGTGAGTCACTAGCGGACCGGACCGGACGAAGACAAGCGCTTCCCAAGGTCAGGTCGTGCGGGCTGGACCCCAGAAGAGGCTAACTCACCGGCGCGCCGTCCGAATCTGTCCTCAGACTGTCCTGGCGCACGGCGTGCACCTGCTCGAGGACGAGCTTCGCGTCCTAGCAGAGAGAGGGACATCCGTGGCGCACTGCCCGTCCTCCAACACGTGTCTGCGGAGCGGACTCTGTGACGTGCGCCGGCTCCTGGACGCAGGAGTCACCGTAGGGCTCGGAACAGGTAACTAAGCAGGACTCACCGCTCCTATAACAGTAAAAAAAAAAATTTAAAAAAAATCTTATTTTGCCTTTGCTACAGACATATCTGGTGGACCGAGTCCTAGTATTCTGGATGCAATTCGAGCTGCCCTTGACACTTCGATTCATGTGTCATTCTCAAAAAAGAATTATAAACCATTAAACTATCAAGAGGTCTTTTACCTCGCCACACTAGGAGGAGCAAAAGGTAAAATGATACAAAATAATCTTACAAAAACGTTTGACGTTTCTAGCGTGTTAACGCTTTTTTTCTCTTTCTATTTGCAGCACTAGCAATGGACAGCATTGTCGGAAACTTTTCTGTGGGTAAGGAATTTGACGCCTTGCTAGTCAGTGTACCAGATCCTGACCTACACATTGAAACATTAGATAGTTTACAAATGCTGCAGAAATTTTTGTATTGTGGATCTGAAAGAAATATCAAAGAAGTTTATGTCCAGGGACGGTCAGTTAAAAACGCATATTAAGTAAGAGATCCTGTATTGCAAAAATACCAATGGTGAGTACTAAAGAGACTGAGCAAAAATCATAACTTAAGTGATAATTATTGTAAACTGAAATTGCGATGTTGGAAAATAGTGTAAAGTGATTAAAGTGTCAGTGATTTTGAAGTTAAACAAGATAAGAATTGTTGCAATGATCATATTTTGATGTAGTGCTCTCAGTTCTAAAACAGAAAATTAGCTGCCATGTGTTACATTTACATTTTTCTATTGCTATTATTGTTGCTCTGGAGCTGTGCAGGATGAAGGGTTGAAAGCAGTGTGACTAAATACTTCCATAGATTCAAAGTTTATTACTTGGGTATATCTTGATCAACTACAATACAAATAAAAATTTACTACAGAAAACACTTAAAAGAAAATACATATGCATTCATTTGTACATTTCCAACCTATCTGTACAAAGAGGGAAAATTTAATTGAGTATCTGGCATTTAATTTGTACAATAAACGAAAGCTGATATAACAGTAGGACTTAGGTTAGCACTAAATGAAAACTAAAACACAATAAGGCAAGAAGACATCAGTGTACTAATTCTTCTCATTCGGTAAAGACAAGTTTTGAACTTCAAGAGGCAGCTAAATATTTTAGAAACTTAAAATTCAGAAAACAAAAGTTTCCTCACAATTTAGTAACTTTTTTTACAGGAAAAAAATGCGGTAAAAACCCTCTTACAGCAGGTCAAAGTCAGACAGGAAATGTAGTTATGACTTTCAGTTAAATCCACGAAAGTGTACATAGCTTCCTTCGTGTAGATTCCTAGTAGCAAAATTACACACACATGCACATTTCATTTAGTCTTTGAAACGCCTTAAGATGATCAAACCACAAGGTCAACAAGCATGCAAAAATTAATAATATTTACACCTTCACAAATATGGACAAACAATTTATGTAAATATGATACATAATAAAATTGAAATGAACTCCCAAGAATTGTAAAGAAATCTATTCTTTGATTTGTAATTCGTAAAATAGGTGGTGTTATGAGACCTGAAAATTCCATTGTTTGTTTACTACAGAGGGAGAAAATGAAATGGCTCATATGGAGTAGTAACTTTAACTAGTAAATGAAAATTTAAACCAAAATCAAAACAACAACTTCTATACCTTAAAATTAGCGCAAAATAACTCCAGTAACACTGTATCTACATGTGCACAGATTTGATGACAGAATAGTGGCTTGAGATGTCAATCAAAATCCCTTTCTGCCAACTTGTATTTGTTCCCTAGTCACCAGCACGTTAAACTTCAGCAAATTAACAACCAAATAAATCATAATAAGTGAAGAAGAACAATTTGTTATAGAGTGATAACGTGATTCTACTCAAAACAAATCTTAACAACTTTAGTGGAGAAATAGTGCTAAAAGGACAATGAATAAAATCATAAAACACCTTTTTTCACAACTCAGGAGCAAAGAGCTAATATTTAATGAGAATAAGCCTCAGAAAAGTATACATATGTACAATGTAACATTAGCAAGCCATCTAATTACATAGCACTACACTGCCACATGTGAAAAGTAGTAGTAACTTGATACATGATTGTGAATGTGTCAATAGAAATTAAAAGAGGCATTCAATCACATAAAAGGATGTTTCAGGCACTTCACCCATCATGTCAGATTTTCTGCTCAGACATGTTATCTGCATACAGTGTCCTATAAAAATAGTACTAACTAACTATTCCTTTAAAGCAGAGGGATTAAGAGCCAGCTTTCTGTTCTTCCCTTTGCAATTACATTTATCTTACACAATAATGACTAATAAAACAACCAATTGGGCAAACTAGAAATATTTCTTAAACAGGCTATTCAATAACCCTGGGCATAAAACTCAAAATAGATCAGGGAAATTCAGAGGACCAAGGTTGAACAAAGCAGTATCACCACAACTTTTCGATTTAACACAAAGACAAATTACTCATCTATGAATGGTAATGATTGGAAAGAAACTCAGCTCCTGACAAAATATATTCACGGAATAGTGAAAATATGGTAAGATGATGTATTATTTTTCCATGAGATGCTACAAATAACATTTAACTAGTACAGCATACAAACTAGGTACCTAGATACTATATATCTGCGAAACCAAAACTCATAAATCTTAACAGCTGATGCTGCCGAGAATTATGATTTCCCTTCCACAATTATCAGTTCTTCTACCCTGAATTAATCAGAGGCACGTCTCTACACTTAACTTGCACCAGTCAGTCAGTAATCAGAGGATTACAAAGAAGTTTTAAGTCTTAACTTAACCGTCTAACAAAGGCATTGAGGCTCCTTCAGATGATTGTTCATAAACACCAACAGTTGATAAGAAAGACTCTCCCTCAGTAGATGGTGTTTCAATAAATACATTCCCATCAGCTGGTGCTGCTGTGCTAAAGGTTGTGACATGCTGGACATCAGAGAACACAGTGCTTTGGATAGTAGCAGATGGTATAGGGAGAGAAGAATATGATGAAGTGGATATGGTGATGTCAGGTACTGTGATAGAGGGTAAATCAACAGATGTAGCTGCACCAGTTGCTGGAGGGGGCTGCAGTGTGCTAACGGCAGACAGATCTTCCAATGGTGTCATAATGGGCTGGTTTAATGTAAGTGATGTTTCTAGTACACCATGAGAGAGAGTTGGTTGATAAATGGTACTACTTGAATGAGAGGAAAGTAACCCAGAGGTATCCAGACCTAAATCTCCACCAGGTGCCTCTGGCTGAAGGACTTGTGTATTTGCAAGGGCTTCAGCAAGAATATCTTGTCCAGAGCTTGGGGTCGTGAAAGTAAAATCTGAGGCTGCGCTTGAAACAGGTTGTCCCATATTGTCAAAAGCTAAAATAATATTTTGAGGATTTGACCCATCTAAATAGTTAAGAGAACTGTTGTCAATGAGATACATCACCTGTCCTCCATCATCAGTGGGCACAGCAACCAATTGCTGAGTGGATGTTGGTAGTGACATTGTGTTACTTGCGTCTGCCGACTGCACAAGAGTAGTTTGGATTGGTTCAAGTCCAGGCACACTGCCTGTAACTACTTGGACAGTCCCAGGCATTGAGGACACCGGTGTTGAGTCCACAGTAGCTGGCTTGGCAGCCAGTGATATCTTCTTATTTGTCTTCAATTGTGGTACAATTGGCTTCAGGTTTGGATTGGGAACAATGCCACTATTGCGTTTTGGAGTTGTCGATGGTAATACCACAGTGGTAGAGCTTGATGATGCAATAGAAGCTTTGGGTAATGTGTTGCTCTTTCTTGGTGATTTAGCAGTAGGTGTACTCTTCACTTGTTTGGCAACAACTGTCTTGATTTGTTTCTGAGGACGAGGTGTCTTAGGAGACCCAATAGGAGTTAACTGTGGTACAGGTTGTACCATGGTTGCAATTTTAGTCACTTTCAAAGGCTGGCTAACCTTGGGTGTTATGGGTTGCACAGTCTTGGGTGAAATTGCCTGCACAGTCTTCGATGTAATGGGCTGGACACCTTTAGGCGAGATAGCTTGAACAGTCTTGGATGTGATAGATTGCACAGTTTTTGGTACAATAGGCTGAACAGTTTTTGTTGACCCAACAGTGCCAACTTTCGCTGGAGAACTTTTCATTTGAAGAATGACTTTCTGACCCGAGCCACTAACTGCATTTAATAATTTCATGTTCTTGGCTCCAACAGGTAAAATAAATTGCTTTGATCCACTTGCTGTAGTTACTCCAGATCCTGATGCTGCTATGCTACTTACAGGTAAAAGAATTTGGCCTCCTGATGTATTTAGTAAAATATTGCCTTTTGATTGTGGAGAAGTGATAATCTTGTAAGTCTTCTTACTATCAGTTTTCACAAGAGCAGGGGGTTCAGTACTCAGTTCCATACCACCAGCAATACCACTAGCTCTAGAGGTAGATGGTTTTGTAGAAACTAGTTTTGCAACTGATGAAATAACTGCTCCCTTTGATGTGATAATTTGTCCTGATGAAGTGCCACTTGTCAAAAGCTTTTGCTGCTGTGATGTCAACATGATTTTCTGTTGTTGTCCTCCTGCTCCCTTGGTTATGACCATAATCTTCTTCCCAGTTCCAATGTTGCTCAGTAGTTGCTGAGATGCCTCAGCAGGAAGCACCATTTGCTGAGTTCCACCTTTTCCTTTCACAATCATCACTTTTCGAGTCCCTGGAGTTCCAGGAGTTCCTGCTTTACCAACAACCACAGGGGAAGAACCTGGTGCTCCAGACACCGCTAATTTGATTGTTTTCACAGTGCCAGCTGAACTAGAACTAGATGCTATGGATGAGGGAGAGGATACTATTATTTTGCCAAGGCCACATGCTTCTGGCTGTAAATCAGGCTTGGACTGCACAATTACAGCATTAGAACTGACAACTTTCTTTAGAACTGCACCTCCTTTGCCTACAGGAGTAAGAACTTTGCCTGTAGCGCTTTTAATTGGTGTATTAGAAGAGACCACGACTGTCTGAGAGGAAGGAGACAATTGTGGGCTCTTGACTACACTTTTTATGCTGGTAAGGGCAGGAGGACTTGATAAATCAGTAGATGTTGATTTTAGAGGACTTTGCAGAGGACTTTTTACCGTTTTCAACTCTGAAGGCTTTGGGCTTTTTGGACTCACGAGAGCTGGTGGGCTCTTGGGACTAATAAGGGTTTGAGGACTTTTAGGACCTTGATGACTCGGAGATTGGTATGGCTGCGGACTTCTTGGGCTTTTTGGACTTTGAGGAACAGGGCTTTTTGGCCCTTGAAAGGCTTCAGGGCTCCGCACAGGACTCCTTATGGGACTCCTCACAGGGCTCTTAGGGCTCTTAGGGCTCATTGAAGCTGATATTTTCGGGCTCTGCTGAACAGAGGGGCTCTTGGAACTGTGACGATTTGATGGACTTTTAGGAGTACGATCTGGGCTCTTCGGAGTTTGTTCTGGCGCTGGACTCTTCGGGCTTCTATGAGGTTGCGGACTCTTTGCCCCTTGAGGAAGTGGTGGACTCTTAGGACCTGGGTGAGGTGGAGGGCTCATAGCATGTGGAGAAGGGCTCTTTGACCCCCTAAGTGGTGGAGGACTTTTTGAACTGAAACGAGATTGGCTCTTGTGGCTCTGCTGTACGGGAGGGCTCTTGGAACTTTTCAAAGGTGGTGGGTTTTTCATTCCTCTCCCACCACTAGCCGCGCCACCCCTTTTAGGGGGTCGACCCCTTCGGCGAGGTAGTTGACCAGATTCACTAGGTAAAACTGGTTGCTTGTGCACTCGAGGTGACTCTTCAACAGAGAAGTCATCGTCAAAGGTGGCAGGTACAGTGAAACTGTCTTCACCTTTATCAAGAGGGAGGAGTGAGCGTCTTCTCTTTCGAGCACTACCTCCACTAACATATGTATGATCTCCTCCGCCAGTAGATTGACCAGGTTTACTTTCACTTTTGTGAAATTCATCACCAGAGAGTAGTCTATCCTCATTATGTTGTGGGCTTGTTATTGCCAAATCAGGAACTGTTTCAACTGTGACCTTGGCTGTGATTTTATTTTTATGACCCTGAGGTGGATTTCTAGAGCCCACAGCCAAATCCACCTCAGGATCTGAGTTTTTTGACTTCTGTTCTTTGACTTCATCTTTTGTAACTTCAGTTTCATTTTTCAAGACCGACTTGGTACTTGTTTCAGCATGACTTTTCTCAAGCGTTGGATTAAGTTCATCATCAGTGTCCAAAGAGAAAGTACTTGCTTTCGGAACAGAGGGAAGTGATGGCATTGATGTTTCAGCCAACAAAGTTGCAAATTCATCATCCTCCTCATCTTCAACTTGTTTGCTACCCTTGACTTTGTTTACTTTTTTTTCATTGGCCCCTTGTTTCTTCTCTTTTGGGGTATCAATAACTCTTGGTATCCTCCTACCAAATCCTTTCACATTAGGAGTAAGGTCAAACTCAATATTGTCATCTTCATCTGGGTCAAATTCAAAAACTTCTTTTGATTTGGAAGCAGATGAAGCATCTTCAGCAAGTGATGATTCATCTTTAGCACTTCCTGTGTCATCATCAATCGAGGCATTCACATCACTCCCATTGTCATCTTCATCACCCTGCCTCTTTTCAGAGTCGACTTCGTCATCTTCTTGCTCTGCATCCTCTTCCCAGTCTGCTAATAGGGAGTCTAATACTTTTGGCTTTTTGATAACATCTTTAACTTCTTCTGGGTTGTCTTTTTCTTCAGGCTTTATCTTCCTTTTTCGCCCAGGTTTCCCCTTCTCCTTCTTTACAGGCACAGGCTTCACAATTTCGTTCTCTGATGAATCTCCATCACTTTCCTCAACTTTTACTTTTTCCACCTTATTTTTCAATGATACACGTTTCTTAGAAAGAATACTTGATTTTCCAGAGTCTGATTTTCTATGTTCTCCCTTCAATTTTAAAAGAGGGTTACGGAAAGAACCACTTTTTAGAATGCTTGGAGTGGGGAAAAAGTTCTTGGTTTTGTGAGAGTGTGTGTTGTTAAAATGTAAGACTATAACATTTAAGCGCCCAGTTTCGTAGCCACACAACACACATTCATATGTCTTTTCGATCCTAAGCTCATCCTCACATTTCTGCTCCCGTATTCGAACTTCATAATCAGATTTAGCATCAGGGTTGCGGGCTTTGTTCAGGAATCGTCGATGTGTGACCATTCTAGGTATGTCAGGAGACGGATATATGATATTAGCAGTGATTCCACGACTGAGCCAACCCATTGCTTGCAGTTTTGATGTTAATTTTTTACGGCGAGCTACTTTATCTTTTAATGGTGAATCCTCTTTACCTTTTTTCTTACCAAATTTCTTCTTTTCACTTCCAAAAAGAGAAGTATACTTTGGTTTTTCTTCTGGCTTGAATGCTTCATCTTGCAATATGTTGGGATCGCCATGAGTTAACTCTTCAGCTGTGACAATGTCCATAGGGAAGAAGTCCATGGTGGCAGGACGATCAGCTGTCTTCTTCCGGCAAAGATCTAAAAAGAAAAAAAAGGAGAAAAAATCATATTATTGACAATGTTGAAGATCTGAAAATTATGATCTCTGATTTATAAGAGAACTTACCAAGGCCTTTTTTAATGAATTCATGTTTTCTGCTACAGTTATAATGATAAATTAAGTCCAACTTATTAACATATTCACTGTACAGATAAAAGAAGTAATTAGTAACGTAGTAGGCATACAGTATGAATAGCTAAACAAAAGATTAATACTTACTAACTGTCTTCTTGGAAAAACTTTACGGTTGCAAGGGGACGTTTTCGTAAAGAACAGGTAATTTCTTCAGGTAAGGTATCATAGTCCTGGACAAGGCCTGGCCACCACAATGCTCGTAGCTTTACCCAGACAACTTCTCCAGGGAGGTATTGCACCTCTGTCTGGTCACACATTTTACTAAAATAGTTGGATCCTGAGAGAAGAAAAATTATACTCTTTACTGCATGTGTTTGTGTTTATAGCACAAAAAAAGAAAGAACAAAATACAAGATTAGCAACTAGAAAATAGGCAAGCCCTCACAATTAGAAATAGACAGGAAGAAATGTTATGAAATCTTAGGTTCAGTATCAGGGAAAATTTGGACTACAGAAAAAAAGACATTATTGGTGATGTATAGAATGGATAAAGAAGATGGAGTGAACTCACAAAAAGCACTTGAACAACAATATATTAAGCAACAGTTTATCAATCGTCAAATTCTAAATAAAATATACAATTAAACATAAACATGTAAAGCAAAAAGCAATGGATTTCTATTAGATAGATAACCCTAAAATAGAAACCAAGATTATTTAGCCTTTAAAACTTATAAAATTCTAATGAATGGCTTAGAACAACGCAGTCTCACATGACAAACACAATTTCAAAATTCCCTGTTGATAGTAGGATGTAAAGGAAATTATGATTGGCAGCCAATAAAAATAACAATTTTGAAAAAGCAATTTGCTCTCCCCCAGTCTAGTCGTCAGAGCTGGGACACTAAATAAACAACCAACAAGTTTAAACCAAACTTACTTGCCAAAGCCCCCCCAAAACAAGCTTATTTGACAAAGTCACAGTCAAAAGTTTGTTTCGGGTGCAATGCTAACGAGAATACAGTTCGGCTGAGTTAATTCATGTGTTTCAAATCAAAAATTTCGTAGAATCGGATATGTTGTTTTGAACTATATAAACACAGTCTGCCGTCTATTTTGCAAATGCTGTGGCCTACGCCATGCAACATCTTTTCTCAACTCATCCAAGCTTTTATATTGCAAGTTCACAGTACAAAACAGAGAATGGCGACTAAAGCGAATAGCAGTAAATTAAAAACTAAAAGTATAAATAAAATAGTTTAATATTATCACACTTTACTTACATAATAATAAAAGAAATTACGATATTTGGAAAACCGCTGCGTTTCTTCAACCCCTATGCGACCCACAATGCAACTTGGTAAGCGTCAACGCGGTGGCAGTGGGAACTGTAGGATTTGTCCAAGGTTTGCTGAAGTCTTGTTTTATGGGACACAAATATTTTCACTTTATAAGAGCCCTTGAAAAAATATCTGATAAAAGAATGCTAGATTTTAAAATGGAAATTTTTTTGAAAAACAAGATTATTTATAAAGAACAGATTCAATGTTGTTGTTGTATGTTATGATGCCGTGACGCCTGATGCCAGTCCCTGATCATGTCATGGACCGAAGTGCATTTTCATACCAGTAAACATGTTACTTTACCCAACTATCAATTTTCTGCCATTGAGTAGCAATTTTTTCCGTATAACTTCTTAAAAATATAACGCTTTACTTATTTTTTATCGAACTACGTGAAGTATTTTTCGTTTTGAAGCTGAAAGGCTGTATAATACGTGTCACTGTTGACACTGACAAGTGTCTGCTGGTCTGCTGCTGAAGTAAACAAATACATTTATAGCCGGTGATCTAAATTTAGGACATGGCCGATGACAATTCCATAATCTACGGCCTAGAATTCCAGGTTTGAGATTCCACCAAATATATGCATAGAAAAATAACTTTTATATCTTAATAAAGTAATTTCAAAAATTATGTGATATGTCTCTAAGAGGTTATTTATCCTTCTTTATTTTCTAATGTTGTTTAATTTTCCTTCCCTCTAAACTTAACATTCTAACTATTGTCTCCTTTATGGTTATGTTTATTTGTTTCAGGCTCGTGCTTTGGCACCTCAGCTAGCAGAAACAGAGGCAGTCCGCTTTTTTGTCGGCACCCAATCTCTGAAATTTTCCCAAAACCAAATTCATTTGGTTGAACTAGATGAAGAGCAGAGTTTTGTTAACACTCGGGTGTTTCCACACAGTATTGGAGAGATATGGTCTGTGTCTCCATCACCTGTTACTCATGACATCATAACTACTTGTTACAATACGCTAACAGGTAAGATAACATTTCTGTTTTTAAAGTTATCATGGTTATTTGTAATAGGACTCGTCCCTTAACTTGAACATTTTTTTTTATTAATGTTTCTTAGAGGAAAACACATGCCTTATGAAATCAAGCTTATGGCGTTTACCACCAACAGAGAGTGATGATCAAGGTGACACTGATCAAGAGGCAGGAAATGGTCCTCAACATTCTTCAAGTGGCCCTCTTGAGTGTGTATGTGAATTTGACACTTTAGAATATGGCAAAGAAGTCAAAGTGTCTGCCTTTCATCCTACTGATGGGTCGAAAGTCATGTCGATAGTTGACAATCATTTTTTAATGTTCGATATTGGTGAATCATCATCAAAGGTTTGTGTCTGAATATTAAAGTAGGTCCTACACCCTGCAAGTCTATATATAATCACTCAGAAATTTTCTTTGTTTATTTTACAGCTTGTCTCTAAGGGTACCCTTGAAAGTAAAGGTCAACCAAAATTCATGACCGGAAAATGGAACCCACATCATAAATGTACCCAATTCGTTACTGCAAGTGAATGTAGTGTACGAAGCTGGGATCTTCGAGAGGATAATAAACAAGCTTGGTGCATTGAGGGTGCTCATTCTCAACTTGTGAGGTAAATTTTTCCTGTTATAAAAATTAATTCTGATGTTTTTATTTGCATATACAACCAATACCCATTAATTTTTTTATGGAAAAATTTCAGAGACTTTGATATTAATCCCAATAAACAATACTACATTGCATCTGGGGGTGATGATGGGTGTACTAAGTTTTGGGATGTTCGTAACCCATCTGAACCAGTAATCTCAAGATCTGATCACTCTCATTGGTAAAAATATTCTAAAAGTTAGAATTAAGAAGACGTGTTGAAGCTGTAAATCATTTAAATGTTAAATCTGAATTCTTTTATCTTTCTTTTTACAGGGTGTGGACAGTAAGATACAACCATTTTCATGACCAATTGGTATTAACATCAAGCAGTGATGCTCGCTTGGTGCTCACTAGTGTTGCATCTATTTCCTCTGAACCTGATGGGCATTTAGGAGCGGCCGATGATGAAACAGATACAAAGAAAGGAATGTAAGTTGCATAATAAAATATAGTTCATGTTTTAATCACTTTCCCACCCACTTGTAATTTATTTTTTCATTTTTTCATAGACTTGCTGATGGGATCCTAGCTACCTATGATCAACATGAGGACTCAGTGTATGGCGTGGAATGGTCTGTAGCTGATCCATGGACCTTTGCCTCTTTAAGTTATGATGGTCGTTTAGTTATAAACAAAGTGCCTAAAGCAGTAAAATACAAAATTCTACTGTGATATTTTAGTAGTCATGTGTTGTGAGACTGAAATCTGATTTTGAAAAGTGTAGGGAATGACAAGACAACAAGAAAAATTGATCTAAAGCTGTCAGCCAGTATTAGAAATCAGAAAACCTGATACTTTTATTTTGTTACAAAACAATTACTTCAATTATTTTGCAAACATATGCCTATAGGCCATACTATTTACAGCATGGAATTAAAATAATACAACAAAATAAAAATATAATATGTACACTAATATACTTTTCTGTGAAAAAAGCCCAGCACTATTCTTTTGTTATAAACCAAATCTGTTTCTTATTTTCTTTTTGCTGGAACTTGAAAGTAAGTTGATAATTTAAGTCCATCAACTCTTGGGAGATCTTCTTCATAAACAGCCTCACTTGGCACTCAAAATCTGAAATATTTTTCATTTTTATACATATATAATTATTTCCTTTTTGACACCAGTGACTTGACGATGCCATTCTCAAAAATTTACTCTTGTCAAAAAGAAAGTTCTGTCTTCTTGGCACACAATAAGGGAAAAAAATGATATGGTCGTGGCAGGATAGTTTCAATATGATTGAAACATTATCGAAACTCAGTTTCCATAGCCTTTTTCGCCAATAACCGCATCCGTAAACAATGTCCTTCCTGGGGTGGAGAGTGAGAGTAGAGTCTCTGGGCTCAGACGGTGTGCTCGACGTTGAGGCTGAGGTGGTGCGCCTGGTGCACCTGGTGCACGCCCAGGAGCGTGGTGGTGGTGGACTGGCTCGCAGTGGACTCTCGCTTGCTGCCCGTGGCCGTGACCGGTGGGCAGTACAACCTGCGCACATACAGGAACACACGGTGATACCAGGGCAGGACAGGGCATCACTATGGCGCTCTTGATGTGGGGCCGGGCGGCGCAGCTTAGGCGTTCCCTCTTTGGAGCGACATACCCCCCGCCTGCAGAGTATTTCTTGGTTCTGGCTTCCGTCGCGGCGTCGGGTCTTCGTAATAAAACAACCCTCAAAAAGCGCGGGGGTACGGGTTGGGGAGTCAAGGAAAGCGGACTCTAAGGTAATTATTTTCGCGTTAAAAGTGATGCTCAAGTATAGTTTAAAACCTTAGCGCGCAAACTTGTCAGGGCTTTGTACACTATCCTCAGAGCCACCCCTTCGTCCTCTGGTAGGTGCGCCGGGGCGGGACACGAGCCCTTCCCTGATCAAAAAACAACAACAACAAAAACCAAAGTCTCCCCAGTCGACTTTGCACGACCGCTAGAATGCTACAGTAGCATCATCATCAGCAAAGGAAGCAGAGCGCCTGCGACTCGCCGGGTGGGCAACCCGCAACGCCCGGCCCGGGCCCCACAGAACTTCCCCTCCCCTCCCCTCGGCCACCGCCGCGTCGACTACTTGCTCCCGCTGCTTGCTTCTGTCATCTAAAATTCATTCGCGCAGCTCCGCTCGGCTCGGGAGGGAGCAGCACAGCAGAGCAGCAGCGTGCGTTTGGCGTAGAGTAGCACGGGGGGCGGCGCCGGCGGGGGCGCCGGGGGCGGGGCGGAGGCGCCGGGGGCGGCACGAGGCAAGGGCGCGCGCTGGCGCCACCGCTTGCTGCAAAGCTAATGGAGGAACAATGCGAGCGCGCGTGATGCTGTCGAGTAGCAGTCCCGCCAGCTCCGCTCCGTCTCGGTGATGAATTGCGTACTAGTTGCCGTGGGGCATAGGGGCCAAGGCAGGGCCGGGAGGCGCCCGCGCCCGCCGCGCCCTCAGCCCACTCATGTCACGGAAGCAAAGGCCACACACCCGAGTCCCACGGCTTCCAAATCCTTGACCTAAAGTCCCTGATGCAGGCCGGGCGGGGCGTGCACGGACTTACCGTATGCTCTCGGTGCGCGAGCGGGGCGACCAGTCCTTGGCGCACGCCGGGCAGGGGCGCGCCGCCAGGTCCCGCGACTCGCGCCACCGGTGCCAGCGGTGGTGCATGGCGCGCCGCACCTCGGCGTTCAGGAAGCAGTAGAGCAGCGCCACGCTCATGCCCTGCGACACGACACGGAGCACACACACCAGGGGCGTTACGTCAGGCACCGCCGCGCACCGCCCGCATCCCGCATCTCGCGCAGCGTGGGGCGGGCGGGGCGGGCGGAAAAGACAATCCAACGCGAACAGATTGTTTGCCGCTGCTCTCTCCCTCTCTCTTACAACCGCTTTCTCTCTCCGCTCGCACGGCCTTCGCCTTCTAAAACTTCCACGGCAACAGCGGCAGCACCCTCTTACTCCCACCCCCGTCCCGTCCTGTTCGCGGAGCAGGAGAGGACTCTAGTGCGCCGGCAGCGGCCCGGCCGGGGCCTTACTGATGACATTCACACGGCGCGGGGCAGCGCGGGGCGGGGCGGGGCGGGGCGGGGCGAGGGCCAAAGGAGGCGGGAGCGTTGTGGATGTGGATCTGCTGCACAGTCGACATGACACCGTCACCGTCTCGGCTCGCCTCGCGGGCAGCCCGCAGGCCCCGGCTGGGTGACGAGCCGAGGCTAGAGGGGGCGGGACGGGTAGCTGTAGCAAAGCAGAGTCAAAGGTCTATAAAATTCCGGGCCATCAACTGCTCGGAAAGTAGACAGCGAAAGAGAGGAGGGGGTAGGGAGCTGAATGGGAGAAGGGGAAGGACGGGGATGAGGGTCGTGGAGGAGAGGGAGGAGGAGGAAGGGGAGGTCGCCGCGTGGAGGCCTGGCCCTGGCGACACGCTCGGTCAGCCAGCACAACTCAACGCCCCTCGGACAACGTGCGGCGCAGTGCCCGCGGGAGCGTGCGAGAGAGCGAAACGAGAGAGGGAGAGAGTGAGAGTGAGAGAGTGAGAGGGAGAGAGACAAGAGAGGGAGAGATGAAAGGGCAGGGGGGGGGTGACACTCGCCCGCCTCGCACACTCTCTCACTCACCTGCGTCGAGAGCAGAAAGGCCCGGACGGCCGCGTACACCGCCGAGCCCGTGGCCTCCGCCGGCGGCGCGGCGATGGTGAGGACGTACGTCATGCCCAGCAGCGGGATGAGCACGAGCAGGGCCTTGGTGGCCTTGCGCGACTGCTGCGTCTCCAGGGAGGTGGCGGAGCGCAGCTTGGTGATGAGCACCTGCGGGCATGAGAGGAGAGCGCGGTGGAGCAGCAGCAGCGGTCAGAGTTATGCGCCTTAGAGGAGGCCTCTCTCTCTTCGATTTGCCAGACTCATCTGGACTTCCGGTTTTGCAGCCGTTTGAAGGTATTTCATCGATAAAATAATGGCAAACCGTCCTTCCTTAAGGCTTTCCGAGTTACGAAAACACTTTAAAAGTCATGTAAGCTAATTATTATGGGGTCTAGAGCCGAAAGAAGTCAAAGGTGCACAACCCGTCGGCACTCCATACATAGCCCTCCTCCAAGTATGCGCCCTTCACGCCGTCGCTGTGCGCGCGACCGTGTCCAGACCAGGGCGCGCTACGCTGCGGCCGCCGGAAGCGGGAGTTGTCGTCAAAGGCGGCGATAGTAGAAAACGAATAAAACTGGGACTATCGCGGCGGTGCGGTCGTTTGCTCAAGCTAAATAGCCGAGCCCCTCCCTTCCACCCCCATGACAGCGCGTGCAACCCCGCTCTTCAACTCCCCGCTGGCGCATTCTGACAAGGGCAAAGCATTTAAATTATTTTAAGTTAAATTTAAATTTAGCTCGGCCAATTATATTTCCTTTCGCATCTCTTGCCCAGCCGCACGGGGCGACACATTCTTTGCTTGTGTTGCCGTAGCATGTTCTGGCCACACCAGATGTGGGCTGGCGGGGCGGGGCGCGGAGGGTCGGCGCGGTCCGTAGGAACCCCACCCTTCTCTCAACCCCATCCCCAACGCATGGGGGCGGGGCAGGGCGGGAGAGACAGGTCGCCTGCCATCAAAGCATGACACTGGTGGGGGTGGGGGTGCTAGCTAGAGGCTGAGGCCCCCAAATGAGGGGGCCGCCGGGGTGACGCGCGCAGAGAAGTGTGCGGAGAAATGGGTAAAATGGGGCGGGGACGAGGGAGAGCGTATTCTCTCACGTATGACAAGCCAGCCCTGTGATGAGGCCCTGAGGGAAGCCAGGGGGTTGGGGGGGGGGGGGGGACGCTTTTAATTCATGCCGCCTTGAGTGCTGCCCGCCCCGCCCCGCCCCGCCCCCACCTGCTCATCTCACCTGCAGAGATGGAATATGCATGGGGTCTAGTCTCGGGGTCCAGAGTGCTGGCTTTATTTTCGTTGAAGCGAAATGCGCCGTTTGTACAAACAGCTGTTGTGGAGCGGGGCAGGTTTACTATTATTCACAACCTGGCCACGCCACGCCAAACACCGCGCCTGCGGCGCCGGCGCCCGGTCCAATTTAACAAAATTTCTCCCACGTCTGCGCGCGAAGAAAAAATAAATAAAGAAATCGTTCGGCAAAACCGAACGCAAGAAGAGCAGCTAAAATTCTAAACGGGTGTCGTCACAGTCAGTTGAGCGGCTCGCCACCGTCGCGACTCCCTGCAGGGTCCTGTCCGGCGCGGACCAGACGAGGTGGAGCGAGGCGGAGGAGGTAGGAGTAAAGAGGGTCATACGCCTAGACCCTCTTTAGGTAGGAGGCATGCCGGCCGGCCGGCGACACACGGGACGGCCCGGGTCACCCTCACACTCAGACCCTCACACTCAGACCCTCACACTCAGACCCTCACACTCAGACCCTCACACTCAGACCCTCACACTCAGACCCTCACACTCAGACCCTCACACTCAGACCCTCACACTCAGACCCTCACACTCAGACCCTCACACCTCAGACCCTCACACTCAGACCCTCACACTCCAGACCCTCACCTCAGACCCTCACACTCAGACCCTCACACTCAGACCCTCACACTCAGACCCTCACACTCAGACCCTCACACTCCAGACCCTCACTCAGACCCTCACACTCAGACCCTCACACTCAGACCCTCACACTCAGACCCTCACACTCAGACCCTCACACTCAGACCCTCACACTCAGACCCTCACACTCAGACCCTCACACTCAGACCCTCACACTCAGACCCTCACACTCAGACCCTCACACTCAGACCCTCACACTCAGACCCTCACACTCAGACCCTCACACTCAGACCCTCACACTCAGACCCTCACACTCAGACCCTCACACTCAGACCCTCACACTCAGACCCTCGGGACGGGGCAGCAGAGGAGAGGGCGCCGGGCCGGGCAGGGCCTGGTCCTGGTTTTAATTACCACCAACTGCTTGGTCTGTGTGCGCGGGCGGAGGGTGCGCGGGAAATAAGGGGACGATACACTGAAAGGTGTACCGTACCGCGCGCGGGCGGAGGACGGCGCAAGGACAGCGGCGGGGCGGGGCGGGGCGGGGCGGGGGGGAGGGCCTTTGAGAGAGCACCAGGGTGACTCGCAAGGGCGGCCACAATGGTCACGGTCACAAGGTAAAGGTGCGTGGCCGGACCGGGCGTGGCCACGCCAGCCGCCAACAGCTGCAGCAGCCGCGTCAGCCATTCTCTGATTGGCGGGGCAAGTTGGAAAGCGGCGGCGCGGTGCCTGTGAGAGCAGCAGAGAGGAGGTCGGGAGGGCGCGGTGAGGCGAGAGAGGAATTGAGATGGCGGTGGCGGCGGCGGGGGTGGTGGTGGTGAGAGCGCAGGGGCCGAGTGCAAGAGGCGCGGAGGAGCGGTCTGGTGGAGGGAGAGGACAGGTTCAAGGAGCAGGGAGCAGGGTGCTTTGACGTCCAGGCCGCAGCGTCACGCCACCGTCCGCCTGCCTGCGGGCGGGGCGGGGCGGGGCAAGGCAGGGGCGGGCAGGGGCGGGCCGACCCGGCGCAGCAACCGCCCCGCCGAGACGGAAAGTCGCACGTCGTCGGCGATTTAATTAAGCGGGTGAAATAAAGCGTACACAGAGCAGGACAGTCTGTGAGAGAGGCAGAGCCGGGGGTAGGAGCAGGGTCCTCAAATGCCTTCAGGGACTAAACTACCTCAAGCCGGGCGAAGAGTCCCCGGCGGCCGGCGGCCGGGCCGCGAGAAGTGAGACGGAGCGGCGCTGTATTGTGACAGGCTGGGCTGGGCTGGGCTGGGCGCGAGAGAGAAATAAGGCTGGCTATGTTGGTCGCGACCCGGCGCCCGGGCTGGGCGGGGTGGGGCGGGGCGTCTGCCGGGCCGGCGGCATCGGGCGGCCAGCCGAGGACCCACCGCAGGGCAATCAACAAGTGTCCGGGGGTCCGTAATTACACGTCGCTTTGAAAGCACCCCTAGGGCCTCGAGGGGCGGGGTGGCGGGGGCGCCTCTGCTGCTGGGCCCGGGCTGACCTGAGGAGCAAGGGTCCCGGCCGCCAGGGGATGAGGGGGAAAGAGTCGAGGGCTGAGCCGAGAGCAAAGTCAAGGGTGGGACAGAACAGGTGGTGGTATGGTTCGGAATTTCTACTCTCGCAGCGGTTAACGTTCGTTCGAGCCCCGGCCCGCCGCCGGCCCGCACTGCTGAGTTGCTGAGGGCGTGTGTTTGGCGGGGCGGCGGGTTCACCGGTTCCACCCCGCCGAGCGTTCGCGGCGCGGCGCGGCGCCAGACCAAAGCGAACCGAACCGAACCGACGACTGTCGATAAGAGCGAAAGCAAGGGGAAAAAGTTTGTGATTGAGTGATCGGCAAAGCAGGTCGTATAGAAGGCGGGCGCGGCGCGGCGGGGGCGCAGAGCGGCCGCGGCCGCCAATCTGAACCGGTCCCCGCCAAGCCTATCCGAGCTGGCGGCCCTGGCGGCGAGGGCGTGACGGCGCAGTGTCAAACCCAGCCGAGCTGCCCAAGCTACGGGTTCGCAAAGGGAGCCCCGTTCTGGTGCTTCTCTCCGTGTTCCACTTCCGTCCGCGGCGGTAAGGCGCCGCCGCGCCGTGGCGCGGGTATGGCTTGCCTCCACCCACCTCCACGCCCCACCCCGCCCCGCCCCGCCCCGCCCCGCCCCGCCACGCCCCGCCCCACGCCACACCCCCGTGCCGTTGCTTCCGGACGGCGGCGCGCGCGGTTCGTAAGGAGGTAGGCGCGCTCCTCGCGGCAATTACATTCGAGTCGTGGCGCGGGCGGGGCGGGGGCGGGGCGGGGGCGGGGCGGGGTGTGGTGGAGCGGGGCGGGGTGGCGTTCTACTTAGCTTCTCATATCATGAGTCCCCGCCACGCGCCCCACACCGTATAGCCCGCTTTGCAGACGAGAGTTTTCGCGGAACTTGGTCGGGAAAACTGCTAGCGTTTTATAATTCCACAAAGTCGACGACTATGACGACAACGACGGAGATGATGGCGAGGAGAAGGCAGTGGGTCGTCCCGGATAAGCGGGGGCAAGCATCATTCCCCAGGGGTTGGGGAGCCGGGGGGGGGAGGGAGAGAGAGAGAGTAGCGGGGGTGGAACAGGTGACTCCTCAGGACCGTCTCACCTGCACGCAGGGGAACTGTGTCCCTGTCCCTCGTGGCGCCTACTCTACAAAGTGTGCTCAAGCCGGTGCACCGCCCCTCCCAATCCACCTCCTCCTCCTCCTCCTTCAGCTCCTCCACCTCCTCCTCCTCCAGCTCCGCCTCCTCCGCAACGCCCAGCGGGAAGGTCAATAGCCAACTACTGCAAAGCAGACTATTGTCCAAACCTGGTCCAGACCAGACCCCGACAAACTCGGCATCGCCGCAGCGCGCTCAGTGCGAATTTGTGTAGGGAAAGGGCCTCCGGTCTCCACTACGCCTCGCCCCTGGCCCGGGGCGGCAAGGCAGCCGAATCGGCGGCCTTGACCAGCGAGGACGTAACTAACTGTGACCTCTTTGACACTAGCAGCCCAGCGCAGGCCAGCGCAGGCCAGCGCAGCGGTACAAATCATTCGAGTTTTAGCGTATACTTTGCCCGCGAAAACCCGCCGCGTACGCTGTTGCCAATACTAGAAGCTACCAGACCGCCTTCAATAAAACTGTCTCTCTGCTTTCAAAACTCGAGCGTGAAGCCGCCCAAAAGTTGTCACTCTCCCGTGCTTAATACGCGTAACCAAGCGCAGAATTTTTTGTTTTTGTCCACGCTCCCGCCCCCAACAACAGGCGACTACTGTACTCGCACGGGTCGCTGGGGGGTATTATCCCCCCCGCCTCCCCCCGGCGCACTGCGCTCTATAATAATAAAATTTATACTGCGCTGCCCCGCTGCCCATTCACCGGCGCGGCGGCCTGTACTGTGAGCGCGCGCTCACGGTGTGGCGCGGGGCGGGGCGGGGCGGTGTGGCGCGGGGCGCTGAGCTTTATTTTCTTCTCCAATGAGAGCGGCGGGGCCGGGGGGCGGGGGGCCGGGGCGGGCCGATAATAATCTGCCAATAACGCCGGTGCCGCTGCTGGGCGGGGCGGGGCGGGGTGGGGTGGGGCGGGGCAGGCCGTTATAGGCAGGCCCCGTGCGTCCCGTCCCGCGGCTGACCCGCGCCGTGATGGGCCTTGACCCCGCGCCCTGCCCTGCCCTGCCCTGCCCTGCCCTGCCCTGTCCTACCCCGCCCAGCTCGGGTCGTCCCTCGCAGCTCGACACTGGAAGCCCCCCAGTCAGTGTGTGAATGTCACACACACACACTTCTTGCAGCCGTGCGTGCGTACTCACCCACATGATGACGATGAGGAAGACCGAGTTGATGGCGAGGACGACGAGGGCCGGCGCCTGGAACAGCCAGTCCGACCAGTGCGCCAGCATCCACGAGCAGTAGTCCACCTGCCAGCCCTGCGACAAACGGACCGAGATGACACTTTGCGATAGGCACATCACCTTTTTGTTTCCAAAGTCTATCGCGCGTGAAGAGGGACCTCGACGACAACAAGCTGTGCATGCTCATGCAGGCCGCGAAGGTGCCCGTGGCCGAGTAGGCGGAGGCGGCCGTGCGGAGCGAGGGGGGATCCCCGTGGGAGACACACTCCTCCCCCAACCACAGCGCCCCCTCCCCTTCCCACCCGCTTTGCACGGACGGAGAAATCGAAGGCCATATAATATCGTACCGCAGGGGCGGGGGGCAGGGCCTGTGGGAGGGAATGTGGACCGTGGACCGCGTGCTAAATGGTTACGACTCGCGGATGAACGCCAACGCCACGCCACGCCACGCCGCTGGCGAAACTTTGCGGGTCGTGCGGACGAAAAGAGACACCCAAACTCCTTGACGACAGTTGACCCCCGCCCCCGCCCCGCTTCCGCCCCGCCCCCGATCGCCCCCAGGTCCTTGTAACGCACTACGTGAGGGGAGCGGGGCGGGCAGCAATTGGGCCGGCTGGGCCAGCCCACGCCCCCGGTCAGATCAGGTCAGCTCGAGGAGGGCGCCGAGGGCCAGGCGCGGTGGACGGAGGGTGAACGTTTCCATCTGGGCCGAGCAGGTCCGCTAGGGGCTGGGCTTGTCCTGGGGCGATGTGCCGCGTGCCGCGCTTTCACAAACTGATAACTCAATATCGGGGCGACAGCGCGGCGGAAACGGAGACGGGGCGGGTAGTAGGGCGGGGCGGGGCGGGGCGGGGCGGGGCGGGGCGGGGCGGGGCGGGGCGGGGCAGGGCGGGGACATGGGGGCCTGAGCCCTGAACCCTGGGCCCTGGGCCCGGGGGACGAGGAGATGTGACTGTGCGGCGGGCGCTAAATGTCCCAGGCGCGCGGAGCGTGCCTGTGGGGAGAGAGAGACAAGGGTGCAACTTAACACCTTTTAAGCGTGGTAAAGAGTAAATGCATTCGGATTAAAATCGCGAAAGCCGTCCTGCAGTATTCTACCTCTATGCGATCGCGTGCGCGGGTGTATGGGAATAGTTCTTTAGGTAGGCAACATGTTCGCACGCGTGTTAGGCGGGCTTGCCTATCACGCCATTGGCATACAACTCTACCGGAATATGTGTGTGTGTGTGTGTGGCTACGCGTGGGGCTTCCCTAGTGGCGGCGTGGCGCAGCGCGGCGCCGGCTGGTGGGCGGTCTCTCTCCAAGTCGCTCAGACGAGCGCGGCGTGCAGCAAGGTGCAACGTAATGCACACGCACGACCGGGCCGAGGCGGGCGGGGGGCGAGGCGTGCACGAAAATAAAAACAGAAAAAGTTTCTTGGACCTAACGACATATTCTGTTGGAGTGGCTCACTGTGAAAAATATCTTTGTAGATTTACGATATACATCTTGAGAATTACGATTTACGAAATATGTCTTGCTATGGACCAACGACCGCGGAAACCACGACCGTCTTGTTTTTGTTGTAGCCGCACTAATAAAGGCTTACAGTGATTTTCACTGTTTCGTAGACAATTTTGGCTGGCAGTGAATTTCACTGTAAGCTACGGTGAATCAGGGCGCATCACCGTAGCTTACAGTGACATTCGTAGCTTACATGAAAATTCACCGTAAGCTACAGTGCTGCAGGGTTCACCGTAGCTTACAGTGAAAATCACCGTAAGGTTTTAAGAGTGCGGTCGTTGAAACAGTGATATATTTTTTCCTTTTATTTTAGTGTGGCGGGGCGCGGCAGGGTGGGGCGTGGCGGGGGCGGGGGCCCTACGCTCCCTGGGAGGGGAGGGGGGAGGGGCTATCTGCATGCGTCGTCACACTCGCCCCGCTTCGACAGGTCCAACAACGCCTCCTCGAGGCCCGGCCCCGGCCCGGCCCCGGCCGGCCCTTCTAGACACAAACGTGAGAAGAGAGAGAGACAGGGAAAAGTGAGCGAGGAGAGGAGCGAGGAACTACTCCTGCTCTGCCGTGGATAACTAGAGCGAGGGGCTCGCGCTGATACTCCCGGCAGGCGGAACTTTAAACTCGGATAACGAGTCCCTCCCCCTCCCCTCCCCTGCAGTGCAGGGCACGTGCAGCGTCCTCTATAAATGTTATGGCTCTCCAAAGGCAAAAGGCGCGACGAAGGGGAATAAATACGAGGTGAATGAGTCTTATTAAAACTTTTTCCCCCGCCGACTCATGAGGGGAAAAAAAAAGAGGAGAGGGGAGAGTTAACAATAAGAACACTTGAACAGGAGAAGAAAGAAAATTGTCGAAACGAATCGGAAACGAATAGGAAAATTTGACAATTTGCAATAACGTCTTTCGCTTGGGAAAGAAATGCCGTGAGAGAAATGACTGCACGGGCCGCCTGGGCCGCCCGAGCGGGGCGGGGTGGGGCGGGGCGATCGTACGTGAGCGTCTATTAATCATAATACCGACGGACTCCCCTCAAAACACGCTCAAGTTTTCTTGTTGTATGACTATGCTCGCGTAGAGCAGGAGCGGCGGGGCGGGGCGGGGCGGGGCGGCGCCACATACGAGGCGGAAGCGGAGCGAGTTTGGTCTCAAAGTTTCGTAACAGAAAGCGGACGGTGTTCGTCGCGCGCGGAGCAAAGCATATTCGAAGCAGCAGCAGCAGGTGCGGTGGGGCGGGGCGGGGCGGGGCGGGGCGGCGGTCGGTATCGCCAGTAAGGCGGTGAACAAATGGCCGGGTAAAGTCGGGACGCGTTACTTGCTAACATAATTCGGCACGAGCCCCAGCCGGGGGCGTGGCGGGGCGGGGCAGGGCGCGGCGGGGCGGGGCGGGGTGAGACGTTACCCTGCCCAGGATAGTAATGGACATCATCACGGGACTTTGAATTCATTACGCGTTTTCATCTTGGAGTAATTCACGGTTATTCTGCTTTAATGCTGTTTGCTCCGGGGCCTGGGGCGGCTGCTGCCGGGGGAGGGGGGCCCTGTGAGCCTGCCCGGGCCGGGCCCCGCTGCACTGCGGCCTGCGGCCCCACTGGGGTTCCCCGGATTAAATTTCATCGCGTCTTCAACTCCTTATATACATAAGTTCTGTGCAGAACGCACGACGCCCCAGAGCTCCTCCAGAAAACCGCCTCCAGGTCCAAGGGCTACGTGCTTCCCAACGCCCCGCCCCCGCCGGTACAAATTGCCATGCCTCTGGACACAATGCAAGCTGTTTCATTTGTCTTATTGCGTGAAATTAAACGCGAAATAAAAGCAAAAGAAACGAGAAGAAAAAGTTTTATTGCTCTTACCAGAGTCGGCGGCGGGGAGACACACCTGGCGACCACCCACAGCGAGATGAACACCATCGGCGAGCCTGCAGGGGGGCAGAGAAACAGTTGGAGGAAAAGTTTAAAACAACTCAATCAGTCAGCTTCACTCGGCACCACCGCGTGCGCGCGTGCGGACTATAGCGCGCGAGACAGAGACGGATGCCACCTCTCCCTCTATCTCTCTCGCACTCGCCGCGGGTGCCACCCGCGCGCGCTGTCTGCATCTCTCTCGCACTCGCAGGGCCGTTAGTCACGACGCTGCGGATCTGCGCTGCGCGTCACTCGGCACGGCGCGGCGGGCGCACCTGAGCTGAGCAGAGCAGCGTCACCTGGCGTCACCGGCGCGCGAACCATTTAAATGGTAATTTTCAGCCGCTCCGCGCGACACACCCATTTAGGCAGTGACGGGCCCGGTACGGCCCGGCCGACCGCGCGAGTGCGAGAGAGAGAGCGACTGTCTATCTCTCGCTCGCACTCGCGGGGCGTTACCGACCGCGTATGGGGAATCTCCAAGTAAAAGCAAAAAGACGCGGCGAGAAAGGAATTTCTTTCGGGCAAAAAATAAGGAACATTTCCTCGGCAGCTTGGTGTGTATTCGGGTCGCAGGCGGGCCGGCCTCCGCTGCCCCGGCCGGCACGACCCGCCACCTCATCAACCGATCACAAGTTAATTTCCTGGCCTTTCTCTGTTCCCCCACCCCGTCTTTACATCCTCGTGTCTCTCATCTCTCTCTCTCCCCTCCTCCATTTCTCTCTCTGTCTGTCTCTCTCTTTCTCTCTCTCTCTCTCTCTCTCTCTCTCATCCTCTCGCTCGCCGCTCTTCGCCGTGTCCCTTCTGCTGTCGTTGTGTTGGATTGCATTACAGGCGTCTGCTGCTAGGACTGCTCTCTGTTGCCGTCCTTCGGCACGACCAGCCGCTTCCCCTTCCCTCTTCCTCCCTCCCTCTCCTTCCCTCTCCTCCCTCCCTCCATCTCTCGGACCCCTTCGGCGAGGCGAACAAGGTATGAACGGCGTAATGATGGCATCCAGT
Organism: Frankliniella intonsa; assembly: GCA_033675135.1. Taxonomy (NCBI): domain Eukaryota; kingdom Metazoa; phylum Arthropoda; class Insecta; order Thysanoptera; family Thripidae; genus Frankliniella; species Frankliniella intonsa. The sequence continues at coordinate 6,356,457 of CM066250.1, forward strand.
ATATACCCAGAGCAATTCCCCCCCCCCCCTCCCTGCTCGCCTCGGCCCGCCCCTGCCGACAAGCTCTCTGGCAACTTGGGGTCGTGTAGGGTGGGAAGCTAAGCCTAGCTTGCTTCTGGGAAGCTCGATCCGCATACGAACAAGAGTCTTTGGGCAACCGACCAGGATACGCGGTGTGAGAGAGAGAAGAGAGAGAGAGAGAGAAGAAGGAAGAAGAGAAGAAGAGAGAGAGAAGAAGAAGAGAGAGAAAGAGATAGAGAATTAATTAGAGAAGAGAGAGATACGTCTGATGGGTTATACCCATGAACACACCGGCCCCTGGGCGGGCATTCCTGCTCAGTTGAGCGCCTCGTTGTCTCGAGTCATGCCTGTAGGGTAGGCAAACACGCGCACACCCGTGCGTGCAGCTAACGCCGCATTGCCTATTTCTCCGACAGGTAGGCTCCATGGTAGAAGCTGGCCGGCACCTGGCTGTGTCCCTGCCACGGGCTGTGTCCCAGCCACGCATTCGTAGCATTACGT